>OZ035832.1:41294267-41389267 GCA_964034765.1 Knipowitschia caucasica
CGGACAGTCAGAGTGACTGACGGAAAGTAGGAGTGACCGACGGACAGTCGGAGTGACTGACGGACAGTAGGAGTGACTGCCGGACAGTCAGAGTGACCGACGGACAGTCGGAGTGACTGACGGACAGTAGGAGTGACCAACGGACAGTCGGAGTGACTGACGGACAGTAGGAGTGACTGCCGGACAGTCAGAGTGACCGACGGACAGTCGGAGTGACTGACGGACAGTAGGAGTGACTGCCGGACAGTCAGAGTGACCGACGGACAGTCGGAGTGACTGACGGACAGTAGGAGTGACTGACGGACAGTAGGAGTGACCGACGGACAGTCAGAGTAACTGACGGACAGTAGGAGTGACAGACGGACAGTCAGAGTGACTGACGGACAGTAGGAGTGACCGACGGACAGTCAGAGTGACTAACGGACAGTAGGAGTGACTGACGGACAGTAGGAGTGACCGACGGACAGTCAGAGTGACCGACGGACAGTAGGAGTGACTGACGGACAGTAGGAGTGACTGATGGACAGTAGGAGTGACTGATGGACAGTAGGAGTGACCGACGGACAGTCGGAGTGACTGACGGACAGTCGGAGTGACTGACGGACAGTAGGAGTGACTGCTGGACAGTAGGAGTGACCGACGGACAGTCGGAGTGACTGACGGACAGTAGGAGTGACCGCCGGACAGTCAGAGTGACTGACGGACAGTCAGAGTGACCGCCGGACAGTCAGAGTGACTGACGGACAGTCAGAGTGACCGCCGGACAGTCAGAGTGACCGCCGGACAGTCAGAGTGACTGACGGACAGTCGGACTGACCGACGGACAGTCAGAGTGACCGACGGACAGTCAGAGTGACTGACGGACAGTCGGAGTGACCGACGGACAGTCAGAGTGACTGACAGACAGTCGGAGTGACTGACAGACAGTCGGAGTGACCGACAGACAGTCAGAGTGACCGACGGACAGTAGGAGTGATCGACGGACAGTCGGAGTGACCGACGGACAGTAGGAGTGACTGCCGGACAGTCAGAGTGACCGACGGACAGTCAGAGTGACCGACGGACAGTCAGAGTGACTGACGGACAGTAGGAGTGACCGCCGGACAGTCGGAGTGACTGACGGACAGTAGGAGTGACTGCCGGACAGTCAGAGTGACCGACGGACAATCGGAGTGACTGACGGACAGTAGGAGTGACCAACGGACAGTCGGAGTGACTGACGGACAGTAGGAGTGACTGCCGGACAGCCAGAGTGACTGCCGGACAGTCGGAGTGACCGACGGACAGTCGGAGTGACTGACGGACAGTAGGAGTGACTGCCGGACAGTAGGAGTGACTGACAGACAGTCAGAGTGACTGCCGGACAGTAGGAGTGACTGACAGACAGTCAGAGTGACTGCCAGACAGTAGGAGTGACTGACGGACAGTCAGAGTGACCGACGGACAGTCGGAGTGACTGACGAACAGTAGGAGTGACTGCCGGACAGTAGGAGTGACTGACAGACAGTCAGAGTGACCGACGGACAGTAGGAGTGACCGACGGACAGTCGGAGTGACTGACGGACAGTAGGAGTGACTGCCGGACAGTCAGAGTGACCGACGTACAGTCAGAGTGACTGACGGACAGTAGGAGTGACCGACGGACAGTCGGTGTGACAGACGGACAGTAGGAGTGACTGCCGGACAGTCAGACTGACCGACGGACAGTCGGAGTGACTGACGGACAGTAGGAGTGACCAACGGACAGTCGGAGAGACTGACGGACAGCAGGAGTGACCGACGGACAGTCGGAGTGACTGACGGACAGTAGGAGTGACTGCCGGACAGTCAGAGTGACCGACGGACAGTCGGAGTGACTGACGGACAGTAGGAGTGACTGCCGGACAGTCAGAGTGACCGACGGACAGTCGGAGTGACTGACGGACAGTAGGAGTGACTGACGGACAGTAGGAGTGACCGACGGACAGTCAGAGTGACTGACGGACAGTAGGAGTGACCGACGGACAGTCAGAGTGACCGACGGACAGTCAGAGTGACTGACGGACAGTAGGAGTGACTGACGGACAGTAGGAGTGACCGACGGACAGTCAGAGTGACAGACGGACAGTAGGAGTGACCGACGGACAGTCAGAGTGACCGACGGACAGTCGGAGTGACCGACGGACAGTCGGAGTGACTGACGGACAGTAGGAGTGACCGACGGACAGTCAGAGTGACTGACGGACAGTAGGAGTGACTGACGGACAGTCAGAGTGACCGACGGACAGTAGGAGTGACCGACGGACAGTAGGAGTGACTGACAGACAGTCAGAGTGACCGACGGACAGTCGGAGTGACTGACGGACAGTCGGAGTGACTGCTGGACAGTAGGAGTGACCGACGGACAGTCGGAGTGACTGACGGACAGTAGGAGTGACCGCCGGACAGTCAGAGTGACTGACGGACAGTCAGAGTGACCGACGGACAGTCGGAGTGACTGACGGACAGTAGGAGTGACCGCCGGACAGTCAGAGTGACTGACGGACAGTCAGAGTGACCGCCGGACAGTCAGAGTGACCGACGGACAGTCAGAGTGACCGACGGACAGTCAGAGTGACTGACAGACAGTCGGAGTGACTGACAGATACGTGCTCAAAGCAGCAGTCTGTGTTCTCTGTAAACGACACTCAGACCCAGAGGCTTGTGTCCCCTCTACATGTGGGGTCTGCACTGTTACACTGAGGCCCCTGGGGTCTGCAGACGGGGGCCCCTGCTGCTGTGAGGGTGTGCTTTTCACAGCCTCCCAGGGCCCTTCTCTGGACACAGCACTTAGGACCTCCACCTCCAGTGACTGTTATGGCTCTGCTGTCGCTGAGTGGAGACTGGAACATCATAGTTTCATGTGTTTGGAAAGAGAGCCGCTCTGTTCTGAGGACGGTCGCACTGGAGCCAGGTGTTTGGGAATGAGATCCTGCTTCCATAAGGAATGAGGGGGTCACTTTGAGGACGACACACGTTTACTGCAGCTTCCTTCAGGGTTTTTGAAGGATATAAAGGACCTGAGGCTCAGAGTGGGGACCGTCAGAGAAATGGAGTCCTCAAATCTGAGTCTAAGACATTTACATAAAACACAAATGTATTAAAGAGACACAACAGCAGCGTGTTGTAGCGGTTTCCACGCAGCAACTGAACATCTGTTTGGTTTCACTGTAAAAGTAACGAACGTGTCACTTTTAACTCAGAAAACCACCATCAGAGGATTCTGCTCCAATGTTAGTGTTTGATGGAGAGGATCTTGGCCCAGGACCCTGCGGCTGTGAGGCGACGTGTTTAATCTCTGCTGATATTATAGATACATACGTTCATGAACAGTGATCACAGACTGTTGTAGTGTTATTATATATCTGTGTGATGCTAATGTGCTCTTCAGTCTTTCTGTGTCGCTCAAACTGCAGCTTGAGAGTGTGATGTTCCGACAGACTGTGATGATGATTCCTGTGAGGGCGTTAGACACTAAAGAATATACTGTACATAAAACATATTTTTGTAAAACGCATTTCTATCTTTAGCTTAATGCATACAAGAACTCTGACTTAGCGTACCAAAGAAGCAAAAGATCTCTCCCTTTGGCAAAAGAAGCAAGTCTAAAATCCTGTATATGTCCCTTGCATTATTTTATTAAGTTTATGTATTTACAAAAAACAGAACAAAAACAAACAGTGAGGTCTGTTTTCATGTTTTCATGTTTTCATGTGTCTAATGTCAGTTTGTAGACTTTGAAAATCAGCCTCGGCGACATCTGCTGTGGTGTTATTATCTATCCGACATTATGTTGATTGACACTTGTCCTTATCAAATAAATCAGTAAATAAATACTTAAGTATATAATCTGTCCCATTGTTCCCTTGAGTTCACTTGCGGTGTGACTTGGGTAAAGTACAAAGTGTTGCCAGCTCAGAACAGCCGGTCCATGTTGGAGACGCCACAGAACATTCCAGAATCAATACATTTTTATGATTGGATTATTTCTCCTCCTGAGCGATGACTGTAACAACCTTTGCTCTTAAACTGTTTTCATTTTCAAACTGTCAATCGTTCCCTGCACTTTTTACTTGTTTCATGTCTGTGCTTGTCTGGTGCACACTGGGGACTCTTGCACGTGTATTCCAATGTGGTTTTACTGCAAAGGGCAAATAAAATGAATCTGAATCTGAACCTGTTGTGTTGCCAGATCTGGTGCCTGGGGAACGAGAGCCGCTACCACGTAAACCACACGGTGGACGGATCCACGCTCTCGGTGCTGGTCCCGGGGCTGGCCCCTGGGATCCGCTACAGTCTGGAGGTGGCGGCCAGCACAGGGGCGGGGCCCGGGGTCCACAGCGAGCCCACCTACTTCACACTCGGTAAGACTGCTCAAGGGTCATACTCTGCTCTCTAATTATGTCACCATCAGGATCTGTTGCACAAGCACAGACATCTTGGACAGACCAGGGGCAGACATCTTGGAGAGACCGGAGGCAGACATCTTGGAGATACCAGGGGCAGACATCTTGGAGAGACCAGGGGCAGACATCTTGGAGAGACCAGAGGCAGACATCTTGGAGAGACCAGGGGCAGACATCTTGGAGAGACCAGGGGCAGACATCTTGGAGAGACCAGAGGCAGACATCTTGGAGAGACCAGAGGCAGACATCTTGGAGAGACCTGAGGCAGACATCTTGGAGAGACCTGAGGCAGACATCTTGGAGATACCAGGGGCAGACATCTTGGAGAGACCGGAGGCAGACATCTTGGAGAGACCTGAGGCAGACATCTTGGAGATACCAGGGGCAGACATCTTGGAGAGACCAGGGGCAGACATCTTCGACAGACCAGGGGCAGACATCTTCGACAGACCAGGGGCAGACATCTTGGAGAGACCAGGGGCAGACATCTTGGAGAGACCAGGGGCAGACATCTTGGAGAGACCGGAGGCAGACATCTTGGAGATACCAGGGGGCAGACATCTTAGAGAGATCAGGGGTAGACATCTTGGAGAGACCAGGGGGCAGACATCTTGGAGAGACCAGGGGGCAGACATCTTGGAGAGACCAGAGGCAGACATCTTGGAGAGACCAGAGGCAGACATCTTGGAGAGACCAGAGGCAGACATCTTGGAGAGACCAGAGGCAGACATCTTGGAGAGACCAGAGGCAGACATCTTGGAGAGACCAGGGGCAGACATCTTAGAGAGACCAGGGGGCAGACATCTTGGAGAGACCAGGGGGCAGACATCTTGGAGTTGACCAGGGGGCAGACATCTTGGAGAGACCGGGGACGGCGATCTTGGAGAGACCAGGGCAGACATCTTGGAGAGACCAGAGGCAGACATCTTAGAGAGATCAGGGGTAGACATCTTGGAGATACCAGGGGCAGACATCTTGGAGAGACCGGAGGCAGACATCTTGGAGATACCAGGGGCAGACATCTTAGAGAGACCAGGGGGCAGACATCTTGGAGAGACCAGGGGCAGACATCTTGGAGAGACCAGGGGGCAGACATCTTGGAGAGACCAGGGGGCAGACATCTTGGAGAGACCAGGGGCAGACATCTTGGAGAGACCAGAGGCAGACATCTTGGAGAGACCAGGGACTTGACTTTGCGTCGTCAATAGTTTCTTTACTTATAGACCGTACTAAAGTGTATTTTGGTCGGAGAATTACGTTAATCTGCTGAAGTCAGACTGTCGCCTCTTGCCAGCACTAGAGACAAAAACTCATTGTGCTTCCAAAGTTTCTGCCTGAGGGAAAGATTACACACAAATTCACTTGACAAATCACACAGCAGTGGGTCCAACCGGAGGCCGTTTGGTTTCCCTGACTCAGAGCCAGGCCAATTACACAGGCACTTTGGTAACAGTAGCAGCGGCGACAGGAGCCGACCTGCCCGAGAACACAGTGGAGGGATTAGGTTCTGTAAACACACTCACAGTAACTGCTCCTTTAATAACACATGATTGACTTCACATCTGAGTGGGATCAATGCAGAGGCGAGTGTCAATCAGAGGCAGAAGTCTCACGCCACCTTCTCGGTCTCATTAAATCCCGCTGCCGCTGTGTCCTCGGGCAACGCGCTCTGTCTCAGTGGGAGGCGAACGACGCAGCTCTACAGAATGAGGTCCCGACGGCGTTCCCCTCACACTCTCCAGATTATAGTCTTGTAACCATGGTAACAAGACGGCTGTTTTCTCATTGCAGTGTTCAGTGTCTCCTTTACTTTAGGCCAGTCTTTCTCTAATAATAATGGGGCGGGGCCTCAGGGGGGGTGGGGGGATACAGGCGACCAGCTCTTGCTCTCCAAACTAGATTCCACATCCTCCGCTCCATCCTGACCCCTGGAGCACATGCAGCCGCTTTGTAGTGGATGTAGCGGCTCCACATCCTCATGTCAGCTCACCTCCTCTCTCCTCTCTCCTCTCTCCTCTCTCCTCTCTCCTCTCTCCTCTATAACCTCTCTCTCCTTTCCTCTCCTCAGCTAACTTAACTCACCTCACCTCCTCTTTCCTCCTCTCTCCTCACCTCTCCTCCTCTCTCCTCACCTCTCCTCCTCTCTCCTCAGCTCTTCTTGTCTCGTCTCCTCCTCTCTCCTCTGCTCACCTCTCGTCTCTCTCCTCACCTCTTCTCTTCTCGGCTTTCCTCCTCTCCTCCCCTCCTTTAGCGCTCCCCTTTCTCCTGTCTGAATCATTATGGTGTTTTCGGCCCCTCGACAAGTCTCTGGTCTGTTTCTGGTCTCTCTCTGGTCTCTCTCTGGTCTCTCTCTGGTTTCTCTCTGGTCTCTGTAGTCTCTCTCTGGTCTCTCTCTGGTCTCTCTCTCTCTGGTCTCTCTCTGGTCTCGCTCTGGTCTCTCTCTGATCTCTCTCTGGTCTCGCTCTGGTCTCTCTCTGGTCTCTCTCTCTCTGGTCTCTCTCTGGTCTCTCTCTGGTCTCTCTCTCTCTGGTCTCTCTCTGGTCTCTCTCTGGTCTCGCTCTGGTCTCTCTCTGATCTCTCTCTGGTCTCGCTCTGGTCTCTCTCTGGTCTCTCTCTCTGGTCTCTCTCTGGTCTCTTTCTCTGGTCTCTCTCTCTGGTCTCTCTCTGGTCTCTCTCTGGTCTCGCTCTGGTCTCTCTGGTCTCTCTCTGGTCTCTCTCTGTAGTCTCTCTCTGGTCTCTCTCTGGTCTCTCTCTGGTCTCTCTCTGGTCTCTCTCTGGTCTCTCTCTGGTCTCTTTCTGGTCTCTCTCTCTGGTCTCTCTCTCTGGTCTCTCTCTGGTCTCTCTCTGGTCTCTCTCTGGTCTCTCTGGTCTCTCTGGTCTCTCTCTCTGGTCTCTCTCTGGTCTCTATCTGGTCTCTCTCTGGTCTCTCTCTCTCTGGTCTCTCTCTCTCTGGTCTCTCTCTGGTCTCTCTCTGGTCTCTCTCTCTCTGGTCTCTCTCTGGTCTCTCTCTGGTCTCGCTCTGGTCTCTCTCTGATCTCTCTCTGGTCTCGCTCTGGTCTCTCTCTGGTCTCTCTCTCTGGTCTCTCTCTGGTCTCTCTCTGGTCTCTCTCTGGTCTCTCTCTGGTCTCTCTCTCTGGTCTCTCTCTGGTCTCTCTCTGGTCTCTCTCTGGTCTCTCTCTGGTCTCTCTCTGGTCTCGCTCTGGTCTCTCTGGTCTCTCTCTGGTCTCTCTGTAGTCTCTCTCTGGTCTCTCTCTGGTCTCTCTCTGGTCTCTCTCTTGTCTCTCTCTGGTCTCTCTCTCTGGTCTCTCTCTCTGGTCTCTCTCTGGTCTCTCTCTGGTCTCTCTCTGGTCTCTCTCTGGTCTCTCTGGTCTCTCTCTAGCGAACAGGGAAAAACGCTCCGGCTCTCCTCAGGGGCCATTTTTCAAAAGAGACAGTCTTCACGGCTGCTTCTGTTCGTCCAGGCCCCAGGATCTAACATGTTCGGAGTCAGGATGTGTACAATAGTGGCCCCATATCATAATTATTATATTATGTGTTCTGCTGGAACTGTCTCGGGGTGAAAGGAAAAAAAAATAAAAAATGTTTGACTGAAAATGTGTAGTTTAACACTTTAGGCACCAGCGTTTTACTAAGACATGTACTGGGAAAGTAAAGGTGACACTATGTAACTTCAAAGCAGACAGAGGACAAATCTTACCTCATATTTTATCATGTGTACGTTAATTCAATTCTATTTTTCCATACATCCATTTTCTTCCGCTTCATCCGTTGCCGAGTCTAAGCAGAGACAGCCACACTTCCCTATCCACACTTCCTCCTGCTATTTTTCTGTTGCCCTAAATCACAACAGCACTTTTTCTCGTTCAATAAACAGTTTAAACACAAGAAATGAAATGATGAAGAACACATAGAGCCTTTGGTCCATAAGGAACAGAGAAGAGTCCATACGTGTGCAGGGTCCTGGGTCCTGTCCGTCCTCAGACCCTCCTGCATCAGAGGAAGTGACTGTGTGAGTAGAGACTCTGCTGCTGTCTGTGGTGTTGGGATAATGACATTCAGATGAGACGGGAGATAAATCAGAGCCTCAGCCCCGGAGCTGGAGCAGTTTTACTGGTCCTGCTCCATCAGCTCCACAGCAGCGAGACCAGAGGCTTAAGAAGGACATAAACTATACTGAGGAATCTGCAGCAGGAAGGACCCAGTTCAACATACATACACATATACATACACATATACACACACAGATACATACATACACATATACATACACAGATACATACATACACAGATACATACATACACACATACATACACAGATACATACATACACATATACATACACAGATACATACATACACAGATACATACATACACATATACACACACAGATACATACATACACATATACATACACAGATACATACATACACAGATACATACATACACACATACATACACAGATACATACATACACATATACATACACAGATACATACATACACAGATACATACATACACAGATACATACACAGATACATACATACACAGATACATACATACACATATACATACATACACAGATACATACATACACAGATACATACATACACAGATACATACATACACATATACATACATACATACACATATACATACATACACAGATACATACATACACATATACATACATACACAGATACATACATACACAGATAAATACATACATACACATATACATACATACACAAATACATACATACACATATACATACATACACATATACATACACAGATACATACATACACAGATACATACATACACATATACATACATACATACACATATACATACATACACAGATACATACATACACATATACATACATACACATATACATACATACACAGATACATACATACACATATACATACATACATACACATATACATACATACACAGATACATACATACACATATACATACATACACATATACATACATACATACACATATACATACATACATACACAGATACATAATTACACATATACATACATACATACACAGATACATACATACACATACACAGATACATACATACACAGATACATACACAGATACAAACATACACAGATACAAACATACACAGATACATACATACACAGATACATACACAGATACATACATACACATATACATACATACACATATACATACATACACAGATACGTACATACAGATACATACATACACAGATACGTACATACAGATGCATACATACACATATACATTTACATACATACATACATACTCAGATACATACATACACAGATACATACATACACAGATACATTTACATACATACATACATACTCAGATACATACATACACAGATACATACATACACAGATACATACATACACACACAGATACACTTATACATACATACATACACAGATACATACATACATACACAGATACATACTTGTGCACCGCTAGCATGTACATTGCACTGGTCTGTTGGACTTGGTTGGACAATATTATGGTATACTAAAATACTCCTCACTGTTCTCAGGTCAAATATTTATATGCAATTAATTTGTATTGATTAATTACAAAGGCTAATTAATTATATATATTTTTTTTTTAATCAAATCCCAGCCCTAGTTATACATGTATTAGTAATTGTACTTCAGATAATCCTTGTGTGAACTCTGCAGAGTCTAAAACATACAAATACATGTTTTAAAGGACGTGCAGATCCAGGGCTGACTCTCACTAAAGGAAATCTTTGACTAATTGTAAAAACACACTTTCTGCCGTTGTCCATAATTGCCTTCAGAATCGTGTCTCTCCTCCGCTCTCTGATCTGCAGCTCTGGTCATCATTAAAAGATTAAAGATTGTGTTGTGAAAGTCTCTGGAAATCAAATTGGAAAGTTGGGAGCCCTGAAGTCTGTGCTGGAGTTGGGCAAAAAATCCCATATTTCTGGTTTCTGAGGGAGATTGAATTTTTATCAAGCACAGGGCTGATCACAGTGGGGGGTGGGGGTCGGGGGCACTGATCTGCTGAGCCAGTGTTCCTTCTAACCCGAGTGGAGATTTGCTGCAAGTCTATTATCCTCTCCGCTCTCCGCCGGGGAATTGGACTCACGAGGACGGCCGTCTTTGAGGGAAAATAAAAAAAACACATGAAAATGGAAGGAGAGAATTTGAAAGGAGCAGCGTAAAAGCAGCGAGCAGAGACTTATGCAAGAGTGGATCTGCGGACTGCAACGGCTGACGTCACCAACGCCAAGAAGTGCAGAACGACAGATTCCACGCTTTAATGGCTTCAATCAAACTGTTGCATAAACGAGAGAGAGGAGCAAATGGAAGTCTGGAGGTGGAAGTCTGCAGTCGATGAGCTGAGGGATTTAGGTGCAGTATATAGAGTTGTCTTTTTATTGTGATGAAAACGTGATGAAGACTTCTAATTTACATTTACAATCAGTCACTCTTTCAGAACTAATCAATCTGACTGTTGTGGGTGGTCTTGTGTTTAACAAACTCCCAAGCAGCAGTGAGTCAGACCGGAGAAGTTGACCCTTACGTCCACTCCACACCACTGCTGTTTAGAGCTGCCCTTTGGCTGAGCCTCCACCTCCCGCTGTCTGTAGCTGCACCACCCTCAAGCTCCCTCTCTCTCTCTCTCTCTCTCTCTCTCTCTCTCTCTCTCTCTCTCTCTCTCTCTCTCTCTCTCTCTCCTGGGCGTGTGCCATTGTAAACGCCTCATGCCAGTTCTGCCCACATTAGCCGACTGTTCGTGCTGAGTGCTGCCAAATGCCGCGTTGTGGTTGGCGATCTGCGAGCGTGCTGGTTTGACTGCTGGTATAAGTGCTGGTATTCTCAGTGCTGTTATTCTCAGTGCTGTTATTCTCAGTGCTGGTATTCTCAATGCTGTTATTCTCAATGCTGGTATTCTCAGTGCTGTTATTCTCAGTGCTGTTATTCTCAGTGCTGGTATTCTCAGTGCTGGTATTCTCAGTGCTGGTATTCTCAGTGCTGGTATTCTCAGTGCTGGTATTCTCAGTGCTGGTATTCTCAGTGCTGGTGTTCTCAGTGCTGGTATTCTCAGCCGACTGTTCGTGCTGAGTGCTGCCAAATGCCGCGTTGTGGTTGGCGATCTGCGAGCGTGCTGGTTTGACTGCTGGTATAAGTGCTGGTATTCTCAGTGCTGGTATTCTCAGTGCTGGTATTCTCAATGCTGGTATTCTCAGTGCTGTTATTCTCAGTGCTGTTATTCTCAGTGCTGGTATTCTCAATGCTGTTATTCTCAATGCTGGTATTCTCAGTGCTGTTATTCTCAGTGCTGTTATTCTCAGTGCTGGTATTCTCAGTGCTGGTATTCTCAGTGCTGGTATTCTCAGTGCTGGTATTCTCAGTGCTGGTGTTCTCAGTGCTGGTATTCTCAGCCGACTGTTCGTGCTGAGTGCTGCCAAATGCCGCGTTGTGGTTGGCGATCTGCGAGCGTGCTGGTTTGACTGCTGGTATAAGTGCTGGTATTCTCAGTGCTGGTATTCTCAGTGCTGGTATTCTCAATGCTGGTATTCTCAGTGCTGTTATTCTCAGTGCTGTTATTCTCAGTGCTGGTATTCTCAATGCTGGTAATCTCAGTGCTGTTATTCTCAGTGCTGTTATTCTCAGTGCTGTTATTCTCAGTGCTGGTATTCTCAGTGCTGGTATTCTCAGTGCTGGTATTCTCAGTGCTGGTATTCTCAGTGCTGGTGTTCTCAGTGCTGGTATTCTCAGTGCTGGTGTTCTCAGTGCTGGTATTCTCAGTGCTGGTATTCTCAGTGCTGGTATTCTCAGTGCTGGTGTTCTCAGTGCTGGTATTCTCAGTGCTGGTATTCTCAGTGCTGGTGTTCTCAGTGCTGGTATTCTCAGTGCTGTTATTCTCAGTGCTGGTATTCTCAGTGCTGTTATTCTCAGTGCTGGTATTCTCAATGCTGGTGTTCTCAGTGCTGGTGTTCTCAGTGCTGGTATTCTCAGTGCTGGTTTCTCAGTGCTGGTATTCTCAGTGCTGGTGGCTGCACATGTGAAAGCAGGACTCAGAGAGAAGGACGTGGTTCATGTATCAGATTATCAGACATGGCTCTGTGTCTGTTTTCATGATGTAACGTGAGAATCGTCCAAAAGCAGCGACAGAGCGGTCTCTGTGTGAAGCAGGAACCAGAAACACAGCTTTGGGTCAGGACCAAACCTTTGTGGCCTCCGCAAAACAGTGATTCTGTTCAGCAGAATATATGTGAGAGTGGAGTAGAGCTTCCATGTCACAACTAATGGAGAGAGACCAGAGAGAGACCAGAAAGAGACCAGAGTGAGACCAGAAAGAGACCAGAAAGAGACCAGAGAGAGACCAGAGAGAGACCAGAGAGAGACCAGAGAGAGACCAGAGAGAGACCAGAGAGAGACCAGAGAGAGACCAGAGAGAGACCAGAGAGAGACCAGAGAGAGACCAGAGAGAGACCAGAGAGAGACCAGAGAGACACCAGAGAGAGACCAGAGAGAGACCAGAGAGAGACCAGAGAGAGACCAGAGAGAGACCAGAGAGAGACCAGAGAGAGACCAGAGAGAGACCAGAGAGAGACCAGAGTGAGACCAGAGTGAGACTAGAGAGAGACCAGAGAGAGACCAGAGAGAGACCAGAGAGAGACCAGAGAGAGACCAGAGAGAGACCAGAGTGAGACCAGAGTGAGACCAGAGTGAGACCAGAGTGAGACCAGAGTGAGACCAGAGAGAGACCAGAGAGAGACCAGAGTGAGACCAGAGTGAGACCAGAGTGAGACCAGAGAGAGACCAGAGAGAGACCAGAGAGAGACCAGAGAGAGACCAGAGAGAGACCAGAGAGAGACCAGAGAGAGAGAGACCAGAGAGAGACCAGAGAGAGACCAGAGAGAGACCAGAGAGAGACCAGAGAGAGACCAGAGAGAGACCAGAGGGAACCCAGAGAGAGACGTCCGTATTGTCCGTACACACACATCCTCTGCTCCGGTGTCGGCTCACAGTGTGGTGCTCTTCCAGGCTCCATGCTGAATGGTTGGGGGTCGGCCTCTGAGGAGGAGGGGCCCCTGTCCAGGTCCAGTCTGGGCAGTTCCTCAGAGGGCTCCATCTTCACACACTGCTCCTTCGCTCAGGCCCTGGTGGTGGCAGCAGACCGGGCCGGATTCAGGCTGGAGGGCACCAGTCTGAGCAAGAGAGGTGTGACTTCTGTGTTTAAGGCCCCACTGCTCTGTCTTAGGGCCTGCTGCTCTGTCCTGGGGCCTCTGCTCTGTCATGGGGCCTCCTTGCTCTGTCCTGGGGCGTCTCCTCTGTCCTGGGGCCCGCTGCTCTTTCCAGGGGCCTCGGCTCTGTCCTGGAGCCCACTGATGCCTTGTTTGTTTGGTTTTCTGAGGTCTCTACTGCATGAAAAAACAGATCTATTTTGATAAAAATGTAATGTAAATGCACATTTCTGTCATGTGTCATGTTTATTGAGATATTATTTCTGACTTTCTAAAACATGAGAAATGTTTAAGAGGCTAAATCATAACAAACCGAATGAAATGTCTCCCCTCTCCATCTGCCCTCGACTCTACTCAGCCCTACTCTGCCTGCAGAAGCCACACACTAACATGCTGCTATGTTCTCTCACACTAACTCCCTCTCTGCAGACTTCTCCACCTCCTCCTCCCTCCTTCTCCTCCCTCCTCCTCCCCCTCCTCCTCCTCCCCCTCCTCCTCCTCCTCCCTCCTCCTCCTCCTCCTCTCTGATGTGTTCTGCTAGTCTCTTGTTCTCACACTAACAGCGTCTTGTCTGTGGTCGTAGGTAAAGCCTTGTCCCATCGGCCGCGCCCCAGCAGCCCCTTCTCCACAGACGGCAGCACAGGGGGGTCCCACAGTCTCGGGCCCCCACGGAACCCCAGAACCCCACGCAAGGGCCGCACTCCCGGGACCACCCCGCACCGGAGGGACCCTGCTGCAGACGGTGAGGGCCACAGTCACCTACTGGGAGAAAAACCTTTCTGATGAACACTTTCACACTTTCTTCATGAATCAGGATTTTCACATTTTCTTTTTATTTCACCATTTTATAAACTCTAATTTAATTCGAAAAATTTAAAAAGATGTGTAGTAACTTATAAATATCTACATGTTGTGGCAGACCTACCTCCTCCTCCAGAGCCCCCTCCATGCCAGGGCCAGGGCCGGATCCAGGGGCCCCGCAGTGTGGTGGCCCCGAGCGACAGGAAGGCGACTTCCCTGGAGCGGCCCCCCATGTCTGGGCCCCTAGAGCACCATCGACAGGTCCAGGAGAGGCTGGGCTCCATGGACCGCTGTGAAGACCCCCGCAGAGCTCACAAAACAGGTGAGGGCCCTCAAAGCAGGTCCCAGTCCCAAGCCCCCAGGCCTCCCCCCCTGGGAGCCGCCATGAAATTTACAATGGGACAGCATGTGAATAGCAATGAACAGACTACAGGTGTCATAATGATGACAGATAAAGTAGGAGGAGGAGAAGATCGGGCTGTTACCAAACCTCTCCAGAAAATTGACTCCAAACGTAGCTTTACGGACAATCTGTCAGTTTAGACTTAAGGTTATATTTTTAGTCTTCCCCGAGTCTTACCCCCAGAACCATCTGCTAAATTAAAGACACTGTTTTAAGCCTGGCCTTGAATGTAGAGACTGTCATCACTTCTGTCTTCTCCGAGTTAAGGGGCAGATAGTTTTGAGTCATCCACCTCTTTAGGTCTTCTCCGCAGCTCTAGGCCAGGTCTAGGTCTAGGTATAGGCCAGGTCTAGGTCTAGGCCAGGTCTAGGTCTAGGCCAGGTCTAGGTCTAGGTCTGATTTGGTGTCATCGACAGTAAAACTGTCTGCAGCTGTGGAAGTTAATTCCATGATTTTAAATGATGTTCCTAAGGACAGCATGTAGAGAGTGAAATGAATCGGTCCGAGTGCCGATCCTTGTGGCACACCAGATTTTACTTTAGAATAGGGCGAGGAGTTTTCAACAATAAAATAAGCAGGAGGCCGGTCCCTGTGCTCCCCTGAGTCCCTGTTGGCTCTTATGGTGCTAACATGTCACAGATAGATGTGCTTTGGTGCCAGAGACGGCAGGTGAAAAGGTAAATGGTTGGAGGAACTACTCACCCAGACACACTCATCCATACTCCGGGGTTTGGAGCTGGCATTTGTTTGTGGGAGCTGGAACACCCCTCCCTGCCTCCCCTTCCTTCCTCCCTCCCCTCCCTCTCCTCACCCTTCCCTCTCCTCATCCAGTGTGACCTTCAGCGCTGCCTCCCTCTGCATCTGTTTTCCTCTTCGTCACAAAGAGCAGATGGATAATAGACACCCATAAATCCAGCATCAACCAATGGCTTTATACCTGCATGCCTACACACACACACAAACACGCACGCACACTTACACACATACACTTACACACACTCACACACACACACACACACACACACACACACATAAATACACACACACACATACACACACATAAATACACACACACACATAATCACACACACACACACAAAACACTTACACACAAATACATACACGTGCACACAAAGACACACACTCTCACATGTATTTTAGTGTAGAGTAATTGTTCATGTGTCTTGCTGTGTGCGTCTCATTGGTACCTGTCTGTTGTGATGCAACACTGACATTTCCCTTGCTCTGGGACCAATAATCAGATTCCAATGAAGTGGTCAAACAAAGTCAATTCAGATTATCAAACACCTGTGTCTTTGTTTTGTTCTGCTGAATGAAAAATATAAGTTTGAAATCAACTCTTGCTTCAGATAAAGTATCTTCAAATGTGTAAATATAGAGAGTCATAGATTGTCGGTGACGAAGAGGAGGCTCGCTCTGATCTTGGTGCTCTCTGAACGCCGCAGTGATCACTTCCACCACGATCGAATCCACAAAGTCCAATTGGATTTGAGGAAGGTTGAGCAGCAGGTATCAGACGGACACTTGAGTCGAGAGAGGTGCATGCTGGGATGAGAGGGGGCCCCACCGGCAGATTGCACTGTCTGCCACCCCCCCGCTAGCCCCCCCCTGCTGGCCGCGCCCTGGTCCAGACTCTGAGTGGCGACACAAACACACCATCTGTGAGCAGTTCTGTTCTCTACACGTGTCAAACTGTTTCAGCCTCTCCGTCGCCATGGAGACCAAGGCAAGAATTGTGAAGTATCATTACGTCTTAATTCACTTAAATCACACTAAAGATCCCGGATCAGCCACTCAGCAGAGGATTGGCACCACTTAAACCTGTAGCACCCTCATTTACAGAAAGTCCAAAGATTATGGCAAAAGAAGTCTGACGTTTTGGTTTCATTAATGCATTAACTATTGCATGCACCCAAGAAACAAAGAAGCTAATAGGCTACCAAAAATAGCACGGATAAATCTTGTCCGCATATATATTTTCTGTCTGGGTTCCACGAGGTTGGAGCTGCAGGATCTCTTTAAAACCACAAAAACAATGTGAAGAAATCCCTCCTGCAGCTTTCAGAACAGTTTGGATCCATCTCTGTATCTGTAGTCTCCACGTGCACGTGTTCTGGGGCCTCTGTCACGGCTTTTTCAGACAGAAAAGTGAATCGTGTCTCATCTCGAAGCCGTCTCTGCTCCTGCCCTGGGATCAGAGCACATGAGCCCCTCGCTGCCTCCTCCAGGTCGCTCTGTGAGAGACTGAGGACGTGTGGAGCATCTCACTGTCGTACAATCTTTGTGCAGGGCTTACACAGAGTCTGTGTGTGTCTCCTCCTCGTCCAATAGGAACCACAGATTTACTGAGTAACCGATATAACCCTGTCACTGGCCTAAGTTTGTAGTCAGTGTTGACCTTTGGATCAATATCTATAATAATATCTATTTTGTCGTATATAATATATCTGTGTTAGAGATTAAATGTTATTATTATACAGTTTTTTACAGACAAAGCACAACATCTCTTTATAAAACATAATTATGACATATACATATACTGGGATTTGTTATTAGTGATTTAACAAATATGTCGCTAATGGCTTCATTAATGGAAAAACTGCAAATGTAAAGCCACTTATTGAAGCTAATGAACACACTCATTTGCATAATTAGTCCTCCTAAACAAAGCTAATGTTGACATTGGTGCAGGACAAAGGCAGTTCCTCACAGCGGCCTCCAGGGGGCGGAGCCATTACCGTGATTAGTGCACCAGCGGGGGGCGCAATTACCCCCTCACAGACAAATGATTGTCCGGCCCTGGCAGTGTATCTGTGTGTGTCTGTGTGTGTGTGTGTGTGTGTGTGTGTGTGTGTGTATGTGTGTGTGTGTGTGTGTGTGTGTGTGAGTGTGTGTATGTGAGTGTGTGTGTGTGTATGTGAGTGAGTGTGTGTGTGTGTGTGTGTGTGTGTGTGTGTGTGTGTGTGTGTGTGTGTGTGTGTGTGTGTGTATGTGAGTGTGTGTGTGTGTATGTGAGTGAGTGAGTGTGTGTGTGCGTGTGTGTGTCTGTGTATGTGTGTGTGTGTGTGTGTGTGTGTGTGTGTGTGTGTGTGTGTGTGTGTGTATGTGTGTGTGTGAGTGTGTGTGTGTGTATGTGAGTGAGTGTGTGTGTGTGTGCGTGTGTGTGTGTGTGTGTATGTGTGTGTGTGTGTGTGTGTGTGTGTGTGTGTGTGTGTGTGTGTATGTGTGTGTGTGTGTGTGTGTATGTGAGTGTGTGTGTGTGTGTATGTGAGTGAGTGTGTGTGTGTGTGTGTGTGTGTGTGTGTGTATGTGTGTGTGTGTGTGTGTGTATGTGAGTGTGTGTGTGTGTATGTGAGTGAGTGAGTGTGTGTGTGCGTGTGTGTGTCTGTGTATGTGTGTGTGTGTGTGTGTGTGTGTGTGTGTGTGTAGTGTGTGTGTGTGTGTGTGTGTATGTGAGTGTGTGTGTGTGTATGTGAGTGAGTGAGTGTGTGTGTGTGTGTCTGTGTATGTGTGTGTGTGTGAGTGTGTGTGTCCGGTCCTGGCAGTGTGCGTTGGCAGCCACAGTGCGCACATGGGGCCATCAGATGCCTGAGGAACATCACAAACAGGACTCAGACTCAGACTCAGACTCAGGCTCAGACTCAGACTCAGACTCAGACTCAGACTCAGGCTCAGACTCAGACTCAGACTCAGACTCAGGCTCGGGCTCGGGCTCGGGCTCGGGCTCGGGCTCGGGCTCGGGCTCGGGCTCAGACTCAGACTCAGACTCAGACTCAGGCTCAGACTCAGAGTGTGTGTCTTAGAAACAAACCCAGACACAGAGATGATCCGTATCACCTCCAAAACTTCTTAACTCGTTCCATCTCTGTACTTCACTGAAAATATTCTCAGCAAATAACAAACATACAAGCCCTTAATATTTAGTGTGCCTTATTATGTTAAAATGCAAATGTTATCCTGTGTAAGTTAGCCACATGCTAACCGCTAACATGCTAACAGCTAACAGGTAACAGGCTGGTCTTGGTGTGTTTCAGAGGAGCCGTGCGTTCCCTACAGTAAGCCCAGCTTCCCGTCCCCCGGGGGCCACAGCTCGTCCGGGACCAGCTCCTCCAAAGGCTCCACGGGGCCCCGCAAGAGCGAGGGCCCCCGGCAGCCGCAGCAGTGGACGGCCCTGGAGCACGCAGACTTCCTGGGGGCCAGTGCACAGGGACACTTCTCAGGAGAGTTATGTGAGTACAGATGACATCACTCCTCCTTCTTTCATCAAATCCTTGAAAAGAAAAAATGTTTGAAAATTGCTCTGCGCTGATGATAAACTTGCCGTAGTTCGTTGTGGTGAAAAGACGACACAGGCCCAAACAACCTGCAGGTCTTTCCCAGTGTTTCCTGGTTTGACACAGCCTTATCATCATGACATCAGGACGGATCTGTTTTACCCACACTCTCCAACAATAACTATTTTAAAACCTTCACAACCACAAATATAATGCCATATAATGCATACCACACATGCCTACACACACACACACATGCCTACACACACACACATGCCTACACACACACTCAAGAGACACACTGGGACCACAGTGGCTCAGTTGGTAGAGGCCTTTGAGCCTGAAGGTTCTGGGTTTGAGTCCACCGCGAGACCTTCTCCACCAACTCCACTGATGTCTGATGTTGTTGTGTCCTTGGGCAAGACACTTTAGCCCACTTTGCCTTTAAGGAGCGCGGGAGTAATATTGTGTTACCGTCTCCTGACTGTTGTGTTACCATCTCCTGACTGTTGTTACAGTCTCCTGACTGTTGTGTTACCGTCTCCTGACTGTTGTGTTACCGTCTCCTGACTGTTGTGTTACCGTCTCCTGACCTCTGCTCTGTTGTGTTACTGTCTCCTGACTGTTGTGTTATCATCTCCTGACTGTTGTGTTACAGTCTCCTGACTGTTGTGTTACAGTCTCCTGACTGTTGTGTTATCATCTCCTGACCTCTGACCTCTGCTCTGTTGTGTTTGCAGAGTGACTCCGTGGCTCTGCAGGTGGCGCCCCCTGCTGGTGGTGGACAGCTCTGTGTGCGTGGGGTCCACTGTAAATGCCCTCCACCTCCTGCTGTTTGCCCCACGGCACAGAGACCTTTGACCTCTGACCTTCTGTAAATACGTTGTGGCATCGCTATGCAAGCCAACTCCAGCTCCAGCGCTGTTCTGGCTTCTTTATCCTCTGCGTGGGAGGAGTGGCTGTCGTGCCATAGAACATTGTTTTCTAATCAGTGTCTGTTACGGTCCTTTTCATGACGCTGCAAAAACACATCTGGGAAACTTTGGGAAACTTTGAGAAACTTTGAGAAACTTTGGGAGCGATTTAAAGCAAAGATGATTTTTGAGTTTTTGAGTTTCTTCTCGTCATTATTGAGTCCATGGAGCTGGAGTCTCCAACCTGTTTCACCCAGAGAGCTACTGTCCCGGTTCCATAAAGGCAGAGAGCTACTGTCCCGGGATCATAAAGACAGAGAGCTACTGTCCCGGGACCATAAAGGCAGAGAGCTACTGTCCCGGTTCCATAAAGGCAGAGAGCTACTGTCCCGGTTCCATAAAGACAGAGAGCTACTGTCCCGGGACCATAAAGACAGAGAGCTACTGTCCCGGGACCATAAAGACAGAGAGCTACTGTCCCGGGACCATAAAGACAGAGAGCTACTGTCCCGGGTCCATAAAGGCAGAGAGCTACTGTCCCGGTTCCATAAAGGCAGAGAGCTACTGTCCCGGTTCCATAAAGGCAGAGAGCTACTGTCCCAGTTCCATAAAGACAGAGAGCTACTGTCCCGGTTCCATAAAGGCAGAGAGCTACTGTCCCGGTTCCATAAAGGCAGAGAGCTACTGTCCCGGTTCCATAAAGGCAGAGAGCTACTGTCCCGGTTCCATAAAGGCAGAGAGCTACTGTCCCGGTTCCATAAAGGCAGAGAGATACTGTCCCGGAACCATAAAGGCAGAGAGCTACTGTCCCGGTTCCATAAAGGCAGAGAGCTACTGTCCCGGTTCCATAAAGGCAGAGAGCTACTGTCCCGGTTCCATAAAGGCAGAGAGCTACTGTCCCGGGACCATAAAGGCAGAGAGCTACTGTCCCGGTTCCATAAAGGCAGAGAGCTACTGTCCCGGGACCATAAAGACAGAGAGCTACTGTCCCGGGACCACAAAGACAGAGAGCTACTGTCCCGGGACCACAAAGACAGAGAGCTACTGTCCCGGGACCATAAAGACAGAGAGCTACTGTCCCGGGACCACAAAGACAGAGAGCTACTGTCCCGGGACCACAAAGACAGAGAGCTACTGTCCCGGGACCATAAAGACAGAGAGCTACTGTCCCGGGACCATAAAGACAGAGAGCTACTGTCCCGGGACCATAAAGGCAGAGAGCTACTGTCTCGGGACCACAAAGACAGAGAGCTACTGTCCCGGGACCATAAAGGCAGAGAGCTACTCCTCTAATATTGGTGTGAACGAGTCTGATATCGGGAACTTTAATTATTTATCATCACATATTAGTTACTAGTGCATTTACAAATAACAAACAATTATAATGAATTATACAATCTGAATTATTCTATGTTAAAACTGTGGCCAAAAGTGGTACTGCAGCCTCTCCCACTCTCCCTGACTCAGGTTGCCAGATATGCAGACGAATCCAGCTGGGACCATAACAGCTGAATAGACAAGAGTTTTGTCAACAACAAATCTATAACCAACACCTTTTTCACAAAGATAGAAATCCTGCTTTTATTCCTTGTTTTGTCGTTAATGATTTGAGAATCTTAACAAGGCCTTTTTTAGTTCTACGCCACATGGTACTTTACCAGTGAGATTAGTTCCACATGGTACTTTACCAGTGACATTAGCTCTGGCGCCCGGATCACAGACTTTCTGATTGGTGAAACGGTGGAGGGCGGGACATCGAAATGAAAACAATAACAAGATTTAGGGGCTGGAAAAGTAATTTATAAATTCAAATATCAGTTAAAGAAGTATTGGAAAAGAGCAGATTATTATTATGACAGATTAGGGCCCTTTAATGATGACAGATTAGGGCCCTTTAATTATGACAGATTAGGGCCCTTTAATGATGACAGATTAGGGCCCTTTAATGATGACATATTAGGGCCCTTTAATGATGACAGATTAGGGCCCTTTAATGATGACAGATTAGGGCCCTTTAATGATGACAGATTAGGGCCCTTTGATGATGACAGATTAGGGCCCTTTAATGGTTCCTACAGGTTGGAGAGCCCGGCCTTAGAGACACACCTGAACTCTGGTGGTTTTGAGACAGATGTGTTTTTGCAGCGTTTTCATGATTATTTGTGTTGTTTTTTTGCACTTCTCGGTGAAAAGCACAAACACGTCGCTCCTGCTGACATGAAGAACGCTCTGATGTAAACATCATGAATATAGACATGTACAGAGAAATATTACAGAGAACGCTTAGAGACGGGTCCAGGTCCAGAGGGGCCCAGGTCCAGACGGGCCCAGGTCCAGAGGGGCCCAGGTCCAGAGGGGCCCAGGTCCAGACGGGCCCAGGCTCCGGTTTTCCTTCTATTTATGTCAAAGGGACTCGCTGCTCCACTGCTGCTGCACAGGAGACCTCAGGAGAGACCAGCTTTGGACCAGAGACTGAGGCTGTAGACCCAGGACTGAGGCTGTAGATCCAGGACTGAGGCTGTAGACCCAGGACTGAGGCTGTAGATCCAGGACTGAGGCTGTAGACCCAGGACTGAGGCTGTAGACCCAGGACTGAGGCTGTAGACCCAGGACTGAGGCTGTAGATCCAGGACTGAGGCTGTAGACCCAGGACTGAGGCTGTAGATCCAGGACTGAGGCTGTAGATCCAGGACTGAGGCTGTAGACCCAGGACTGAGGGCTGTAGATCCAGGACTGAGGCTGTAGACCCAGGACTGAGGCTGTAGACCCAGGACTGAGGCTGTAGACCCAGGACTGAGACTGTAGACCCAGGACTGAGACCGTAGACCCAGGACTGAGACCGTAGACCCAGGACTGAGGCTGTAGACCCAGGACTGAGGCTGTAGACCCAGGACTGAGGCTGTAGACCCAGGACTGAGGCTGTAGACCCAGGACTGAGGCTGTAGACCCAGGACTGAGACTGTAGACCCAGGACTGAGACCGTAGACCCAGGACTGAGACCGTAGACCCAGCACCAGCCGTGGAGCAGCTTATGTTTACATTAATTTACTTGTGTTTTTAAATTATGATAATTATTTTCTCAAAGCACTTATGTCTTACTTTAGAATATGTAAATTAGGTAAAACAAGCCGTCTGATTGGCTGAAGACCTGCTGACCTCCGTCCCCACTATGACTTGAGCACAGTTTTAGAAGATCATGGGATTGAAGATGAACCGTTCCACTGCCTCCACGGGACGGCTTCACAAAAACCACACTTTTATACCTTTGAATTGTAATCTCTTTGGGCTGTATTTATGCACGAGGTTTATACCAAAAGATGTCCGTCATGTTGCCATTGGATACGGTTTGATTCCCAACAATAACGAGAGGTCATAACGATGCAGTGTCTCTAAAGCCATAACGAAGATCAAGGGATTAAACCAAGTGTGTTTTATAAAAGTAACACAATCGGACCAAATATTAAAACTGTCATAGCCTGGTCTTACTATGTGTAAACTCTGGTCTTACCATGTGTAAACTCTGGTCTTACCATGTGTAAACTCTGGTCTTACCATGTGTAAACTCTGGTCTTACCATGTGTACGTTCAGTAAATGTCACTGAAGCAAAGATGTTGTGGCTCTACTCCCCACGGGCTCCGTTAGCGGCAAAGGAGATGCTAAAGCTAGGCTAAATGCTAAAGCTAGGCTACATGCTAAATGTCTCACTCACTCGGGCTCATTACATTCGTCACAGTAAACTCAGATCCAATGGTTTCAATCTGCAAAAGGAGTTAGCCCCTCCCACCTGTTCACGGAGTCAATGGAGCAGATCCAGACCTTCGTATGAAATGAGTACCATGGTGCGGTAAGACCAGGCTAAAACTGTCCCAATGTTTGTTTCTTGCCGCAGCTGCATGTACGAGACATAAGTTGGTCGTTAATTATGAACGTATTTGACTCGTCGTCCTCTGTTTTCCGAGTGAGGAGTGTATGTTTGTACAGTGTATTATAATAATTAGCAAAAGCAAAACAAACTGATGCAGGATTCTTTTGTTTTTGATAAAAGCCACAATCGAGCCACAACCAGCCATATTACAGTGACTTGAGTGGACGTAAGAAGTGTCTTGCCCATGGACACAGCCTTTTATTTATTCTGTGTTCTATCATTTGCAACCTGGGCGTGTGCTGCGTTCTCTCTCTAAAAGCCATGCACAGAAAAGTAAAGCAGCAATAGGGTTTTTGTGAAGCCGCACCCCCAGCAGGGCCCCAGCAGGGAGCCGCTCCCTCAGACCCCCAGCCGGGACTCGAACCCTCACGCTGCTCTTGTTGTTGCCACTTCATTTGTTTTATGCCTTTAATATGACAACGATCCAAAAATGGTTTTCACGGTGTTTCAGGATTTTGTGCTTTGACTGTTTGTCCTTTTGTACTGATGTTAAGGGGGGGGGGGGGTTGTCCCTATATGGTTCTCACTGCACAAAGACTGCTCCGACCGTCACTGACCACAGGGACGTCCCAGATCCACTCTGGCCCCACTCTGGCCCCACTCTGGCCCCACTCTGGCCCCACTCTGGCCCCACTCTGGCTCCACTCTGGCCCCACTCTGGCCCCACTCTGGCCCCACTCTGGCCCCACTCTGGCCCCACTCTGGCTCCACTCTGGCTCCACTCTGGCCCCACTCTGGCCCCACTCTGGCCCCACTCTGGCCCCACTCTGGCCCCACTCTGGCCCACTCTGGCTGGCCCACTCTGGCCCCACTCTGGCCCACTCTGGCCCCACTCTGGCCCCACTCTGGCCCCCACTCTGGCCCCACTCTGGCCCCACTCTGGCCCCACTCTGGCCCCACTCTGGCCCCACTCTGGCCCCACTCTGGCCCCACTCTGGCACCAGTCTGGCCCCACTCTGGCCCCACTCTGGCCCCACTCTGGCTCCACTCTGGCCCCACTCTGGCTCCACTCTGGCCCCACTCTGGCTCCACTCTGGCCCCACTCTGGCCCCACTCTGGCTCCACTCTGGCTCCACTCTGGCCCCACTCTGGCTCCACTCTGGCCCCACTCTGGCCCCACTCTGGCCCCACTCTGGCCCCACTCTGGCCCCACTCTGGCCCCACTCTGGCTCCACTCTGGCTCCACTCTGGCCCCACTCTGGCTCCACTCTGGCCCCACTCTGGCCCCACTCTGGCTCCACTCTGGCTCCACTCTGGCCCCACTCTGGCTCCACTCTGGCCCCACTCTGGCCCCACTCTGGCTCCACTCTGGCTCCACTCTGGCCCCACTCTGGCTCCACTCTGGCCCCACTCTGGCCCCACTCTGGCTCCACTCTGGCCCCACTCTGGCCCCACTCTGGCCCCACTCTGGCCCCACTCTGGCCCCACTCTGGCTCCACTCTGGCCCCACTCTGGCCCCACTCTGGCTCCACTCTGGCTCCACTCTGGCCCCACTCTGGCCCCACTCTGGCCCCACTCTGGCCCCACTCTGGCCCCACTCTGGCCCCACTCTGGCCCCACTCTGGCTCCACTCTGGCCCCACTCTGGCCCCACTCTGGCTCCACTCTGGCTCCACTCTGGCCCCACTCTGGCCCCACTCTGGCCCCACTCTGGCCCCACTCTGGCCCCACTCTGGCCCCACTCTGGCTCCACTCTGGCTCCACTCTGGCTCCACTCTGGCCCCACTCTGGCTCCACTCTGGCTCCACTCTGGCCCCACTCTGGCCCCACTCTGGCCCCACTCTGGCCCCACTCTGGCCCCACTCTGGCTCCACTCTGGCCCCACTCTGGCCCCACTCTGGCTCCACTCTGGCCCCACTCTGGCCCCACTCTGGCCCCACTCTGCCTCCACTCTGCCCCACTCTGGCCCAACTCTGGCTCCACTCTGGCCCCACTCTGCTCCACTCTGGCTCCACTCTGGCCCCACTCTGGCCCTACTCTGGCTCCACTCTGGCCCCACTCTGGCCCCACTCTGGCTCCACTCTGGTCCCACTCTGGCCCCACTCTGGCTCGACTCTGGCCCCACTCTGGCCCTACTCTGGCCCCACTCTGGCCCCACTCTGGCCCCACTCTGGCCCTACTCTGGCTCCACTCTGGCACCAGTCTGGCCCCACTCTGGCCCCACTCTGGCTCCACTCTGGCTGAACTCTGGCCCCACTCTGGCCCCACTCTGGCTCCACTCTGGCTGAACTCTGGCACCACTCTGGCTCCACTCTGGCCCCACTCTGGCTCCACTCTGGCTGAACTCTGGCACCAGTCTGGCTCCACTCTGGCTCCACTCTGGCTGAACTCTGGCCCCACTCTGGCCCCACTCTGGCCCCACTCTGGCCCCACTCTGGCCCCACTCTGGCCCCACTCTGGCCCCACTCTGGCCCCACTCTGCCTCCACTCTGCCCCACTCTGGCCCCACTCTGGCCCCACTCTGGCTCCACTCTGGCTGAACTCTGGCCCCACTCTGGCCCCACTCTGGCTCCACTCTGGCTGAACTCTGGCCCCACTCTGGCCCCACTCTGGCCCCACTCTGGCCCCACTCTGGCCCCACTCTGGCTCCACTCTGGCCCCACTCTGGCCCCACTCTGGCCCACTCTGGCTCCACTCTGGAACTCTGGCTCCACTCTGGCCCCACTCTGGCTCCACTCTGGCTCCACTCTGGCTCCACTCTGGCCCCACTCTGGCCCCACTCTGGCCCCACTCTGGCCCACTCTGGCCCCACTCTGGCCCCACTCTGGCTCCACTCTGGCTCCACTCTGGCTCCACTCTGGCCCCACTCTGGCTCCACTCTGGCCCCACTCTGGCCCCACTCTGGCCCCACTCTGGCCCCACTCTGGCCCCACTCTGGCTCCACTCTGGCCCCACTCTGGCCCCACTCTGGCTCCACTCTGGCTCCACTCTCTGGCCCCACTCTGGCCCCACTCTGGCCCCACTCTGGCCTCCACTCTGCCCCACTCTGGCCCCACTCTGGCCCAACTCTGGCTGCCACTCTGGCCCCACTCTGCTCCACTCTGGCCCCACTCTGGCCCCACTCTGGCTCCACTCTCTGGCCCCACTCTGGCCCCACTCTGGCTCCACTCTGGCTCCACTCTGGCCCCACTCTGGCCCCACTCTGGCCCCACTCTGCCTCCACTCTGCCCCACTCTGGCCCAACTCTGGCTCCACTCTGGCCCCACTCTGCTCCACTCTGGCTCCACTCTGGCCCCACTCTGGCCCTACTCTGGCTCCACTCTGGCCCCACTCTGGCCCCACTCTGGCTCCACTCTGGTCCCACTCTGGCCCCACTCTGGCTCGACTCTGGCCCCACTCTGGCCCTACTCTGGCCCCACTCTGGCCCCACTCTGGCCCTACTCTGGCTCCAGTCTGGCCCCACTCTGGCCCCACTCTGGCTCCACTCTGGCTGAACTCTGGCCCCACTCTGGCCCCACTCTGGCTCCACTCTGGCTGAACTCTGGCACCACTCTGGCTCCACTCTGGCCCCACTCTGGCTCCACTCTGGCTGAACTCTGGCACCAGTCTGGCTCCACTCTGGCTCCACTCTGGCTGAACTCTGGCCCCACTCTGGCTCCACTCTGGCCCCACTCTGGCCCCACTCTGGCTCCACTCTGGCTGAACTCTGGCCCCACTCTGGCTCCACTCTGGCTGAACTCTGGCACCAGTCTGGCTCCACTCTGGCCCCACTCTGGCCCCACTCTGGCTCCACTCTGGCCCCACTCTGGCCCCACTCTGGCCCCACTCTGGCCCTACTCTGGCCCTACTCTGGCTCCACTCTGGCTCCACTCTGGCTCCACTCTGGCTCCACTCTGGCCCCACTCTGGCTCCACTCTGGCCCCACTCTGGCTCCACGTGACCATAGTTTAATGTTTAATGTTTTAAACTTAACCCAATCCAAACTTTGATACATGGAGCCGTTGTGTTTATCCCTGTGACCAATACGACAGTTAAAGGCGACTGATCTAATAGTCTTGGTCACATGGGTCAGAAGGAGCTCTCTGATTGGCCGGGGCTGTGTGTGCAGCAGTCTTTTGCAGTGTGTTTGAGATGCGGCGTCTCAGGTGTTCATTTGGGTGGTGTTTCTGTGTGTATATATTTGTAGATATCATTCTCCACTGCACCATCCGTCTTCTGGAACGTTCCACATGATGTCAGCTGAAGATCCAACTCTTCACATCGTGTCTTTAAAGCCATCGTTTCTGTTGGACTCACAGTGTCGTTTTGTATTTATTAAAATAATAATAAAGGTATATTGTGAAACGGTCACAAAGACTTTATCCTATTTATTTTTCTGGGACGTGGGACGAAGGAGGAAAGGTTCACTGAGACCTGGTCCAGACGACGGCCGAGGAGGAACGCCGTCACCAGAACCATGTGAGGCCGGTGGACTCTGCACACCTGGTGCCTATGCTGCAGGAGGCCACTCACACACACCAGGGATTCACACCTTTTCTGACTTTTGTTTAGTTATTAAAAATCATGAATGATGATGTTTTTAGGTCACTGCCCCCTGGTGGCCGGAGGACACTGCACAAACACATCAGGAACCTGGAATAATCACAGTCAGTACACGCAGAGTCAGAGGAACTCTTTACCAATACCATGGAGGGTCTTATACTCTACAAGTACCATGGAGGGTCTTATACTCTGCAAGTACCATGGAGGGTCTTATACCCTCTACAAGTACCATGGAGGGTCGTGTACTCTTTAAAAGGACCAAGGAGGGTCTTATACAGTACTCTGCAAGTACCATGGAGGGTCTTATACTCTGCAAGTACCATGGAGGGTCTTATACTCTGCAAGTACCATGGAGGGTCTTGTACTCTGCAAGTACCATGGAGGGTCTTATACTCTGCAAGTACCATGGAGGGTCTTATACTCTCAACAAGTACCATGGAGGGTCTTATACTCTTTAAAAGGACCATGAAGGGAGATTGCAGAGTTATTTTTACTAATGTCTTGTTGGAGAAACCAGCTCGACTCGTCGTCTTTGGCTCGGTGCCCGGTGATAGATGTGTTTGTTTTTCTCCTGAATCTTCATCGTCGTCAGACTCGATTCTGTTTTTGTGAATCCCTTACGGTCTGTATTTAAATGTAAAAAGTTTATTTTGGTTTAGTGCTTAGTAAGTTCTTTTAACTGAGAGGGGATTGAAATCAGGAAGCGAGGCACACGGACCATCAACCGAGACCAGGGGCCTTTCACCTTGGCTCACACTTGGGACTCACTTCTTCAGAGACCATAGGGGGCGTGGTCAGTCTGAGAAGGTGTGGTCAGTCTGAGGGGGTGTGGTCAGTCTGAGAAGGTGTGGTCAGTCTGAGGGGGTGTGGTCAGTCTGAGAAGGTGTGGTCAGTCTGAGGGGGTGTGGTCAGTCTGAGGGGGTGTGGTCAGTCTGAGGGGGTGTGGTCAGTCTGAGGGGGTGTGGTTAGACTGAGGGGGCGTGGTCAGTATGACGAAGGCAGAAGTCTACCACCAACACATTTGGTAAGGTAAGGTAGTCATATTTATTTACCAAAGTCACAAAACGCTTTTTAATTTGTTTTAGTACTAGCTTCTTTAAAATGTTTGTCTTATTAAAGGAACCTTCTAAGCACAATCTTAACTCTCAGACTGACCTGAAGTTCTGACGCACACGACGACACATGCTACAACTGCAGCAGGAGTGACAGCAGCAGGAGTGACAGCAGCAGGAGTGACAGCAGCAGGAGTGACAGCAGCAGGTGTGACAGCAGCAGGTGTGACAGCAGCAGGAGTGACAGCAGCAGGAGTGACAGCAGCAGGAGTGACAGCAGCAGGAGTGACAGCAGCAGGAGTGACAGCAGCAGGAGTGACAGCAGCAGGAGTGACAGCAGCAGGAGTGACAGCAGCAGGAGTGACAGCAGCAGGAGTGACAGCAGCAGGAGTGACAGCAGCAGGAGTGACAGCAGCAGGTGTGACAGCAGCAGGAGTGACAGCAGCAGGAGTGACAGCAGCAGGTGTGACAGCAGCAGGAGTGACAGCAGCAGCAGCAGGAGTGACAGCAGCAGGAGTGACAGCAGCAGGAGTGACAGCAGCAGGAGTGACAGCAGCAGGTGTTACAGCAGCAGGAGTGACAACAGCAGGTGTGACAGCAGCAGGAGTGACAGCAGCAGGTGTGACAGCAGCAGGAGTGACAGCAGCAGGAGTGACAGCAGCAGGAGTGACAGCAGCAGGTGTTACAGCAGCAGGAGTGACAACAGCAGGTGTGACAGCAGCAGGAGTGACAGCAGCAGGTGTGACAGCAGCAGGAGTGACAGCAGCAGGAGTGACAGCAGCAGGAGTGACAGCAGCAGGTGTTACAGCAGCAGGAGTGACAACAGCAGGTGTGACAGCAGCAGGAGTGACAGCAGCAGGTGTGACAGCAGCAGGAGTGACAGCAGCAGGAGTGACAGCAGCAGGTGTGACAGCAGCAGGAGTGACAGCAGCAGGAGTGACAGCAGCAGGTGTGACAGCAGCAGGAGTGACAGCAGCAGGAGTGACAGCAGCAGGTGTGACAGCAGCAGGAGTGACAGCAGCAGGAGTGACAGCAGCAGGAGTGACAGCAGCAGGAGTGACAGCAGCAGGAGTGACAGCAGCAGGAGTGACAGCAGCAGGAGTGACAGCAGCAGGAGTGACAGCAGCAGGTGTGACAGCAGCAGGAGTGACAGCAGCAGGAGTGACAGCAGCAGGAGTGACAGCAGCAGGTGTGACAGCAGCAGGAGTGACAGCAGCAGGAGTGACAGCAGCAGGAGTGACAGCAGCAGGAGTGAGTGACAGCAGCAGGAGTGACAGCAGCAGGAGTGACAGCAGCAGGTGTGACAGCAGCAGGAGTGACAGCAGCAGGAGTGACAGCAGCAGGAGTGACAGCAGCAGGTGTGACAGCAGCAGGAGTGACAGCAGCAGGAGTGACAGCAGCAGGAGTGACAGCAGCAGGAGTGACAGCAGCAGGAGTGACAGCAGCAGGTGTGACAGCAGCAGGAGTGACAGCAGCAGGAGTGACAGCAGCAGGAGTGACAGCAGCAGGTGTGACAGCAGCAGGAGTGACAGCAGCAGGAGTGACAGCAGCAGGAGTGACAGCAGCAGGAGTGACAGCAGCAGGAGTGACAGCAGCAGGAGTGACAGCAGCAGGAGTGACAGCAGCAGGAGTGACAGCAGCAGGTGTGACAGCAGCAGGAGTGACAGCAGCAGGTTGTGGTGCTGTGTGAAGTCATTTGTGTGACATTTGCTGCTGTAGTGAAGCGTCTGTGCGTTTCTCGGCTCAGGGGAAGTAGCTGCAAACAAAGCCATCAGGAGGAGGCGGCTCATCCCGGTCTCCTTTGTGTGTGTGTGTGTGTGTGTGTGTGTGTGTGTGTGTGTGTGTGTGTGTGTGTGTGTGTGTGTGTGTGTGTGTGTGTCTCTGTGTCTGTCTGTGTGTGTGTGTGTGTGTGGTCCAGGAGTAATGGCTGCTCTGGGATCTGCAGAGCAAGCAGCTTCCTGAGGGTTCATCTGTTTCAGCAGCACACAGTCCCAGCGGAGGGTGAGGGTGAGGATGAGGATGAGCAGCGGAGGGTGAGGGTGAGGGTGAGGGTGAGGATGAGCAGCGGAGGGTGAGGGTGAGGGTGAGGATGAGCAGCGGAGGGTGAGGGTGAGGGTGAGGGTGAGGGTGAGCAGCGGAGGGTGAGGGTGAGGGTGAGGGTGAGGGTGAGGGTGAGCAGCGGAGGGTGAGGGTGAGGGTGAGGGTGAGCAGCGGAGGGTGAGGGTGAGGGTGAGCAGCGGAGGGTGAGGGTGAGGGTGAGCAGCGGAGGGTGAGGGTGAGGGTGAGCAGCGGAGGGTGAGGGTGAGGGTGAGGGTGAGGGTGAGCAGCGGAGGGTGAGGATGAGCAGCGGAGGGTGAGGGTGAGGGTGAGGGTGAGGGTGAGGGTGAGAAGCGGAGGGTGAGGGTGAGGGTGAGCAGCGGAGGGTGAGGGTGAGGGTGAGCAGCGGAGGGTGAGGGTGAGCAGCGGAGGGTGAGGGTGAGGGTGAGCAGCGGAGGGTGAGGGTGAGGGTGAGCAGCGGAGGGTGAGGGTGAGCAGCGGAGGGTGAGGGTGAGGGTGAGCAGCGGAGGGTGAGGGTGAGGGTGAGCAGCGGAGGGTGAGGGTGAGGGTGAGGGTGAGGGTGAGGGTGAGGGTGAGGGTGAGGGTGAGCAGCAGAGGGTGAGGGTGAGGGTGAGGGTGAGGGTGAGCAGCGGAGGGTGAGGGTGAGGGTGAGGGTGAGCAGCGGAGGGTGAGGGTGAGGGTGAGGGTGGGAGGGGTGGAGGGTGCACCCATAACCCACTCAGCTGCATAAAAAGACGACAACAGAAGTGACTCTGATGAACACATGACAGAAAGACTCAGTGTTGCTGACTTTGATGGTTCATGTAGAAGGGATCTAGAGCCTAGCGTACATGGACAGAGGAACTGGAGACTCTCTGAGGATTTTGGCGACGGAGCAGATGATGGAGAGGATCAGCTGAACTCTGTCCATGTGAGCGCTCTTACAACTGGAGATAAACTGTCCATCTCTAGATTCAGTCAGTTGCCCGTGTTCTACTTTTCGGCAACTATTTGTCCTCAGATGCGGAGATATCACAGAAGAGTGTTGTCATTTGACGTATTGCGCCCTCTACAGTTTATGTCAGAAAACACACTGTAGTTGAGGCAGGTGCTGTCCATGTACGTAACAGCTCACTCTCTGCCCACGTTCCGCTCTCTTCAGACCCAGACTTTGATCCAGTCTCACCCTGATCTGGTCTCAGCCTGGTCCGGTCTCAGCCTGATCCGGTCTCAGCCTGGTCCGGTCTCAGCCTGGTCCGGTCTCAGCCTGGTCCGGTCTCAGCCTGGTCCGGTCTCAGCCTGGTCCGATCTCAGCCTGGTCCGGTCTCAGCCTGGTCCTGTCTCAGCCTGGTCCGGTCTCAGCATGGTCCGGTCTCAGCCTGGTTCGGTCTCAGCTCACTCTCTGCCCACGCTCTGCTCTCTTCAGAATCAGACCTTGAGAGTTTTTCAAAAGCGTCTTTTCGAGCTCAGAACATGTTCAGAAACACAGAAAATACACTTAAAATGAAATAATAAAATAATATCGACAGAATTCACTGAAATGAAAAACATGAAGCGACGACAAAAGTGAAATCACAGAAACGAGACAAAGACAAAGTCAAACAGTTCCATGAAAGGAACAAACACAGTTATTACTGAGAAAACACTTATGTCCAACAATGGAACACGTCTGTGCATAAGAGTTACTGAATCGCTAAATCGCAAATATAGAAACTTTCCTTGTAAAATGTAATCTGACTAAGACTACTCAGAAAATGAAGTTCTCTCTGGGAGGAAATGATAGTGCGTATGAAATACTCAAGACAACTGGGATGCTAGCTAAATATTTGTGTTATTGATATTTTGACGAAGGGGTATTTACAATATTTACAGGCTCAAGTGCACTTGAATACTTACAAAACAAAAACAAAAAACCGCTCTTTCCATCCACCGAGTTCACGCTCAGAGTCCGATAGAGCCTTTTAGTCCAAGAGAACAGTTCTATGGTCCATATGACGCTCCCCGGCCAAACCCTCGTGATGTAGGAGGCGGTGGGAGTGAGCGAGTGCCTACAGCGTGTCCTACCGCAGCAGACGTGAAGGCTGATCACACACAGGTAACTGTAGGACGGCTGCTGGCAGTACTCGAGTACTCTCACGGCAGGTCGCCAATGGCAATAAGCAGTCTCCTACGCCTGGCTTGTGTACAAATATGCATGTATAAATATTCCCTTATCTACCAGGTGAATACATGAAATAACCATGGGTTGTTCATGACAGTAAAAGCTCACACTCATTTACATTAAACAGGTACCTTAGAGTGAGGCACACACTTATAGTTTAGCTGATTTAGCTTCATAAAAATCTCACATAGCGATAAATGCCAGCACCGGATAGCATTTTGCGCTGGTTAGCATTAGCATAACAATAACATTGCACTCACCGACTCCTTCACACACACACACATATACGCAGCAAAGACAGATTTGCGGTCACATGAATCTGTAAAGGTTGGGAGCACAATGTTTTAGTAAGTAAGTAAGTAAGTAGTAATCTTTATTTATATACCGCCTTTTCACTGCACATCGGAGTCTCAAAGCGGTTTACAATTGTTAATTTTGGGCATTTGTCTCTCACTCCACACAGAGATGGGAGCGGGGCCAGTACAGGAGGCACATGCCAGGAGTGGGGCCAGTACAGGAGGCACATGCCAGACCTATTGTACATATTTTTAGTGGTAGGGGAAACCGGAGCACCCGGAGGAAACCTACGCAGACACAGGGAGAACATGCAAACTCCACTCAGAAAGGCCCTGGTCCAACCGGGATTCGAACCCAGGACCTTCTTGCTGAGAGGCGAGAGTGCTATCCACTCAGCCACCGTGCCGACGAATCAAAGATCAGTTCCTGATCTTTGATTCGGCGGATTAACCAAATCAACCTTTACAGATTCATGTGACCGCAAATCTGTAGTAACAACGCCCAGGAACTATCTCCAGATGGGCTCAGCCCAAGATGTCTCTCTCTGGTCTCTCTCTGGTCTCTCTCTCTGGTCTCTCTTTGGTCTCTCTCTCTGGTCTCTCTCTCTGGTCTCTCTCTCTAGTCTCTCTCTGGTCTCTCTCTGGTCTCTCTCTCTGGTCTCCCTCTGGTCTCTCTCTGGTCTCTCTCTCTGGTCTCTCTCTGGTCTCTCTCTCTGGTCTCTCTCTGGTCTCTCTCTGGTCTCTCTCTCTGGTCTCTCTCTGGTCTCTCTCTCTGGTCTCTCTCACTGGTCTCTCTCTGGTCTCTCTCTCTGGTCTCTCTCTGGCCTCTCTCTCTGGTCTCTCTCTGGTCTCTCTCTCTGGTCTCTCTCTCTGGTCTCTCTCTGGTCTCTCTCTCTGGTCTCTCTCTCTGGTCTCTCTCTCTGGTATCTCTCTCTGGTCTCTCTCTGCTCTCTCTCTGGGGGTCCCTCTGGTCTCTCTAATCTCTCTCTCTCTCTCTGGTCTCTCTCGCTGGTCTCTCTCTGGTCTCTCTCGCTGGTCTCTCTCTCTGGTCTCTCTCTCTCTGGTCTCTCTCTCTGGTCTCTCTCTCTGGTCTCTCTCTCTGGTCTCTCTCTGGTCCTCTCTCGCTGGTCTCTCTCTGGTCTCTCTCTGGTCTCTCTCGCTGGTCTCTCTCTCTGGTCTCTCTCTCTGGTCTCTCTCTCTGGTATCTCTCTCTGGTCTCTCTCTGCTCTCTCTCTGGGGGTCCCTCTGGTCTCTCTAATCTCTCTCTCTGGTCTCTCGCTGATCTCTCTCTGGTCTCTCTCGCTGGTCTCTCTCGCTGGTCTCTCTCTCTGGTCTCTCTCTCTGGTCTCTCTCACTGGCCTCTCTCTGGTCTCTCTCTCTGGTCTCTCTCTCTGGTCTCTCTCTAGTCTCTCTCTCTGGTCTCTCTCTCTGGTCTCTCTCTGGTCTCTCTCTCTGGTCTCTCTCTGGTCTCTCTCTGGTCTCTCTCTGGTCTCTCTCTGGTCTTAGGGTCACTTCAATTCTTTAGTCCAGTTTCTCCCACCACTAAAACCATGTACAACAGTCTGAATGTAACGAGTTCATGGTGTTTGGTCGGAGGCTTTGATGGTCCAGAAATGTTTATAAAACTAAGAATGTTAGAAATAAGGCCTTTTAAATGTCTTTATGTCAGAACTGTTAAAAAGACAGTTTAACCCAAAACTCTATTCATTTAGTCATTTATTCACAATATTCAAACTCTGAGGCGATAATCGTTTCTGTCAATCTAAGGCGTCAAGGCGGGTCTTCAGCTCCCTCGGCCAATCAGAGACAGCCCTGCCCCCAGCCCTCAGACTGAGAGAGTCAAACACATCTGATACGAATCCTGCTCAAGGTGAAAAGAGCGTCAGAGGAACGGGTTGCCAGAGCAGCAGAGGAACGGGTTGCCAGGTCTGATGGTTAACTTTTAGCATATATGATAACTGTAAAAAATATATATACAACACAATACATTGTCCTTTTTGGAAATACAAAGAGAACGGTAAAAACATTAGAATCCCAGTGTGGCTCAGACTTCAGAGGAGCTGATGTGACTAAAGTGAAATAATAAATAGTAATAAATATACTGATAATAATAAGCTCAGATGTTCCTTTATTGGTCTCACAGTCGGGAGATTCCAGCGTCATCGTCGCACATTACAGCAGAGACAAGAAGGACATTAGCACATATCAAACGGTCCATTATTTAAGATGATCGACAATAGAATTTAAATAATACGAAATAGAGTAAAATAAACTCAGGAGCTTTAATGGCACTTGGTTCAGGAGTATTTACAGATGTTGTACTTTAGCAACGGAGAATATGAGCAGAATAATAATAATAACAGGTTCAATGACGAGTTCATTATGATCAGTGGCACTTTACAGACTCAGCAGTTCTCGTTGTACAGTCTGACAGCAGCAGGGAGGAAGCACCTGTGAAACCCTCCATAGGATCTGGTCCCAGTTTCATCTGTGTCAGTGACCACTACACAACAGGACACACAACAGTCACACACTTTGGGCTGAACTCTGCCACAGCAGCAGCTCCTGTGGCCTCTGCACCTGTGGCGTCTGCTCGTGTTCAAGAATAAAACAATAATAAAAGATTCCAGACCGAGGCCGGCTCAGGATCCTGCTCCCAGAGGAACGCTGAGCTGCCCCCGGGACTCCTCCTTCATGAGCGGGATCAGAGCGGCTCCGAACGCCTGGAAAACAACAAAACACACGTTCTACCGTTTTGCTGAAAAACCAAGTTCATGAAAATACACATTATAGGGGTCTCCTCCAGCCTGTAGCTCGCCACCCCCTCCAGGTAGCTCGCCATCCCCCTCCAGGTAGCTTGCCACCCCCTCTCCAGGTAGCTCGCCACCCCCTCTCCAGGTAGCTCGCCACCCCCTCTCCAGGTAGCTTGCCACCCCCCCCTCCAGGTAGCTCGCCACCCCCCCTCCAGGTAGCTCGCCACCCCCCTCCAGGTAGCTTGCCACCCCCTCTCCAGGTAGCTCGCCACCCCCTCTCCAGGTAGCTCGCCACCCCCTCTCCAGGTAACTCGCCACCCCCTCCAGGTAGCTCGCCACCCCCTCTCCAGGTAGCTCGCCACCCCCTCTCCAGGTAGCTCGCTACCCCCCCTCCAGGTAGCTCGCCACCCCCTCCAGGAAGCTCACCACCCCCTCCAGGTTGCTCGCCACCCCCTCCAGGTAGCTCGCCACCCCCTCCAGGTAGCTCGCCACCCCCCTCCAGGTTGCGCGCCACCCCCCCTCCAGGTAGCTCGCAACCCCCTCCAGGTAGCTTGCCACCCCCTCCAGGTAGCTTGCCACCCCCTCTCCAGGTAGCTCGCCACCCCCCTCTCCAGGTAGATCGCCACCCCCTCCAGGTAGCTCGCCACCCCCTCTCCAGGTAGCTTGCCACCCCCTCCAGGTAGCTCGCCACCCCCCTCCAGGTAGCTCGCCACCCCCTCCAGGTTGCTCGCCACCCCCTTCCAGGTAGCTCGCCACCCCCTCCAGGTTGCTTGCAACCCCCTCCAGGTAGCTCGCCACCCCCCCTCCAGGTAGCTCGCCACCCCCCCTCCAGGTAGCTCGCCACCCCCTCCAGGTAGCTCGCCACCCCCTCCAGGTAGCTTGCCACCCCCTCTCCAGGTAGCTCGTGTGGTGACAGTTTTTGGAGTAATTACATTAAAACCAGCCGCAGCAAATACACGGACGTCAAAGGCCTTTTACCAATGCAGACAACCTTCTGACGCCATGCTGAGCTTTGTGAAGGTCCCTGCTGTCTGTCACACCCCTGTGTCTTTCCGTCTTGCATCTGTATGACCTGCACTTCCACCATTGTCTGTCTGTTCACACCCCATGCCACTGCCACCACAGGGGATGGCGCCGGCGCTTCCTGTGCGCCTCCTCACCGGTGGCCCCCTCCGCTCCGTTGTGGGCGTGACTATCTTTGGTGTGTGTTTTGTATACAGGAAGCTGGGGGCTCTGGCCCCAGAGCTGGGACATGCGGCTTTTGGAGTGTATGTGCTGGCTCTCCGCACTGTGCGTTAACAATAAACTTACGCTTTTGATCAGACAAAGGACCTTTGAGTTTCCTCCTTCATGGGGTATATAATTCTATAACAATTTGGCGTTGCTGACATGTCTTGGCATGGGATACTTTCGGCGGGACGAGCGGCTTTGTTTGGCCGACCTGGATCACCAGCCTCTGTTCCTTTTTGGAGACAAGGAGAGCGCGCTCGTCCACGCACGGAAGGAATCCTTTTGCCACACAAGACCAAAAAGAACCTAATCTGGTGAGTCTTGTCTTTTCATCTGCGTAACGAGCCCAGGGCAGCACTTAAGTGTACACGGGGATTTGTTTATTTATGTATTTTTGGGGTATTTCATTCATTGCCACAGCATAGTCTGTGTGCGGGATTTTTTGGGGGGCTTTTTGTTCTAGATTGAAAACTAGCGGCTGCGCGTTAGTATCGTCCTGTAGGCGACCCTGAAAATTTCTCCAAGTGTCTTCAGCCAGAACCGCTCCATTTCAAGAACGCGCGCTCGCTGGTTGAACCAGCGAGGGGGGAATGGAGCGCCCCAAAGTGGGTAGGAGCAGGGAGAGACTAAGCGGGTTAGGCCCATTGTTCGTACGAGAAAATGGGTAAAAATCAATCTAGGAGATGCAAGCTATGGAGTGCTTGCCTATGGTGCAGGCCATTACGCATCTTGCGTGATAATTTAGAAGAAGAAGGGAAGAAAAAATATACTTGGTTTTAAGAATATCACGGCAAAAGAGGTTAGAGAAAGAAATATGTAAAAACAATAGCTCCTCCGCCCTTCACCGAAGCGGAGAACACAGAGGCGGACACACACACACACATCCCCCACACCCCCACCCTACCCCTACTAACAATAAGTGTGCACCCAAACAAGGCGTTGGGTTTTTAAAAAATGAAGCAGACTACTGTTGTCTCTTTTCCCTCTCCCTTATCCAGGTCTGTCGGCGCCTTTCCTCCGCGCACTGTCCTCTGCCTCAAAGCACCAGCCCCACGCCCCAACCACAGGCGGCGCCCGCACCAGCTGAGACCCCGCGAGAAGTGGGCCCAAACCGCAGAAGAAGAAGTGGCGGAAGCAGACACACGCTCAGGAAACCACAGAAGAAGAAACGGGGGAAACAAATATGTGAGACACCGACAACTGCTTTGGAGCACAGAGAGAAATTGCTCCAAATCCCGTGACTGTTCTCCACGGAGGGGGCAGCGTGATATACCAAACGCACCCGCGGAAACCCGCTTGAAAGTTGCCCCCGCACCGCAAACAGAAGAAGCCAAAAGTACCGGCACGTTTGGGTCATTCACCAACCCTCATGGACCACATGCTAACGCTTTGGGCTACCTGGGCCTCCTGCGGACTTTGAAAAACTTCCACAGCCCGGCGGAAAGACTGTGTGCTCGACATGGGTCGAAGGACTGTTACCGGAGGAGGCGTTAAAGGCAGAGGAACGCTCAAGCTAACACGGGGCCAGAGGACGGCAGAGGCGGGCACGGAGGAAAACACGAGCGACTGACCAAACCGGGTTCACATTCGTCACCAAAGCGACCGCTCATGTAAGTTGAACAACAACAAATTGCAATTGGCACTTTTTAGAGATAATTCATGCCCGTAATATACGCTAACAACCTGTGGTGTACAAGTTAAAATTCTGGATGACTCCGGGGCAACAAATTCTGTGCTAAAAGTGACAGCCTTTCTGTCTCCCCTAAAATGAGTGGCCGCTTCATATTCTAATTAGCAGCGTCGGAGAGACGACTAAAGAGCAATTTACGTCACCGCTAACGTGTTTTGATTCTCAGGGCAACCAGCTTAAACATTCTTTTCTATATTCCCCATTGTGCCCGGTTAACCTACTAGGCCGAGACCTTATGTGCAGACTCAATTAAAAATAGATAAATAAAAGGAGGCACCGGTCCCAAAAGTTAACTACCACTGGAAATTGACACCAAACCCTGAGATTGCTAAGTTATTAGCCACAACAAGTGGATAGTGACGCCCGCACAAAATTTGGAGGTCAACCACGCGAACGACCTAAGCTGCTCTCTCCGGTCGTTCCCAGACAATAACTTGGAGTTTGAAAATTCATGCAGTGTAGGGAAGATAGGCTAACGGAGTACGTTTATTGAGATAGGCACCACTATCTGTGCTACTTAATGAGCAACAAAAACATTTTATCGTGAAACAAAGGTGAAGTATTAAAGTTTGAGACTAATTTACATTTTTAATGAATCCGACCTGGCTTTATTGAAAAAGAAAAAAAAATAAGGAAAATAAACATTTTTTAGGTGACAAGAGCTCATTAGAGATATAGGGGACACCATCTGTGATAAGCCCGAAATACAGACCACGTGGTAAACACTAAAGTTGGAAATGGATCCTTTTAGGAAAACTCTTTTATAGCTCTGCAGGCTCTGAAAGTTGCAACAATAAGGAATAGCTCATGAGACAATTGTAATTGGACATGGAAAATATAACAAAGTTAAAATTACAGGCCTTCTGTGTTTTCTATGTGTTTGTGTGTGTTACATGTTTGTGTGTTATATGTTTTGTGTATGTTATATGTTTGTGTGTCATGTCAAAGTACACTACGCTGACCTTAACAAACTGGACCAAAATACTAACGTGGGAAATCGGCCTGTGATGTGACTGTGATGTGACTGTGATATGACTGTGATATGAGTGTGATGTGTGAAATAAGGAGTGAAATGAGGAATGCTGAACGGAATCATGGAATAACAAATGTGTCTGTAATGTTTTAATGTGATCATGGAATAATTATTTTTTTGTCAACAGCATACGGTGTAAGTACTAGAGATTCAAAGATAACAAGCTTTATTGAACAGGTGTAAAAGTGAGAGTACTCTGGGATGAGTACTCGGAGATGAAATACCTCGCTGAAGATATTGGGAGTTCCTCCCTCTGCTGTTTGTCCTGACAGCGACACAGTCCAACCGCAGTGAGCTGTCGTTGGTTGAAGGACAACTTGGTTTGTAAACTCACATTTAGGGGAGTATAAAATTAGAAACATACATTTTGTTAAGTCTGTATCTTGCTACAGCCTCTGCCCTGATGTCAAACACCGTCTGTCAATGCAGTTATGTTTTGCCCAATTGGAAAAAGATTGACAAGCGAAAGTGGGCATTTTTTGTTTTTTTTTTGTGTTCTGATATTTCTTTTTCAGATGAGAGATAAACTACCCCTGCTCCAGGGATGACAGTAGTATGGATCAGGAGGAAATGAGCCTCCACTTTGGCACAAAAGCCCACAATATGAATTGAGGACGATCCGGGAGAAAAGCAACTGGAGATGAACGGAACAGTCGGTACTTTTGCAGCCTCACTGAGGGCCACTGAGACCCACTGCTTACTTCTCAGCAAAACTCGATCCCGTGGCAGCAGGGTTGCCTCGCTGCCTGCGGGCTGTGGCTGCCGCTGAGAAAGCGGCCCTAGCATCACGTGACCTTGTGGGATACACTGAACTAACTTTGCTTGTGCCCCATGCTGTTTCCCTGATCCTGTTAGAGCAGAGGGCCTCTCGCCTTTCTGCGGCTCGTTGGCTGGGGTACAACACGGTGCTCTTTGAACTACGGTGAAGGGATGCACACAGCTGAACCCCTCCTCGCTGCTGCTCACGCCAGAGGAAGGGGAGGCACACTGCTGTATCGCCACAATAGAGCAGAGATGCACTCCCAGGCCAGACCTGAAAGAGGTGCCTCTGACTAATCCTGACTTGATTTTTTTTATACAGACGGAGCCGCGTCACGTGACAACACTGGGAAGAACCGAGTCGGCTATGCTGTGTGTTCTGATTTTGATACTATAGACTCTGGTAGTTTGCCCCACTACCACTCAGCACAAACCGCTGAGCTGGTCGCGCCCACCGGGGCGTGTGAGCTGGCAGCGGGCAAAACTGTCAACATATTATGTGATACGCGCTATGGTTTCTCTGTGGTGCACGACTGGGAAGCACTGTGGAAACACCGCAATTTTATGAAATCTGATGGTAAACCAATTCTTAATTCCACACAGGTTGAACGTCTGCTGAAAGCTGTAATGTTGCCCTTAGAGATCGCTGTATGCAAATGCCAGGCCCACACTAATGCCACTGATCCCATCTCTGCAGGGAATCGGCGCGCGGACAAGGCAGCGGCATACGCACCTCTACACACACACACACACACACTACCCCACTCAAGACGTTGATATTTTCTACTCCAGCAGAGACGCTGCTGTGGGAGGGGAATGGGGCTCAACGACGGCATGGTGTGTGTGGCTGGGACCAGACAGCAAACCGTGCCTATCACGGCATTTCTTCAGACAGTTTGCAATTTTAGCACATGGTCGGGACCATGCCTCAAAAGGAGGGATGATGTGTGATTTAATCACACAGAATTGGTATACAAAGGGGTTTACGGCATTGGCACAGAGATTCAGCCAAACATGCGCTATATGCCTCGCGCACAACCCAGGTAAGTCCCAAAAGTATCCAACAGGCTGCTCATCCTCCGCCCCTGCGCCCATTTCAACATGTCCAAAGGGACTTTGTTGAACTCACACCATGCCAAGGTAAGTAATACTGTCTGGTTCTGGCGGATCTCTGGTCCAAATGGACTGAAGTATTTGCAGGCATACACGCCACAAGCAACGCGGTGGTGAAAGCTCTGCTCACAAAAATTGTGCCCCGAGAAAAAATCTCTAGTGACACTGGCAGTCACTTTGTAGCAAAAGTCATTGAGGAAGTGGGTGAATTTCTGGGCATTGATATACGTAAACACTGCAGTTACGCCCCCTGGTCCGGAGGCACGTGCGAGCGAGAGAATGGCACTCAAAGCTCTGCCGCTAGCCCCACGTTGGGCGCGGGACCCCCGAACAGAGATCTGCCAAGCACCTCTTTGTGTGATGACGACATGCTGTCCTATTGTAAGGTAATTAATGCACTTTTGTCCTCTATTTCTGCCCAGGTCAGGAGCGCCCTGCCACAGGCTGCGCAGGCGGCTCTGCACAGGATCAAGCCAGGCGACTGAGTCCTGGTGAAGGAAACGAGACGACAACATTGGCGGTCCAAGCGCTGGCTCGGTCCATTCCTCGCCCTCCTGGTGACGGACACTGCCGTTAAGGTCGCGGAGAGGACAACTTGGATCCACGCCAACCACTGTCGTGCGGTGCTGCCACTGAGGGCCATAGACGAGGACACCGAGGGCGCGGACGGACCAGGCCCATCCGCGGCTCCCTACGCTGAATAGGTCTGCCGGCGTGCGACCACCATCGGTGAAGCAGGCCAACAACAACACCCAGAGATTCCCAGCGTTCCCGAGGCGACCCCCCTTTGCCCAACTCCCCAGCCCCCGGACCCCAAGGCCTGGGAGCCATGAAGGCCCTGAGCGCTCTGCTCAGCCGCAGCAAGTATGCAGAGCTGCTGCTCATTCCAAAGATTTCTCCAGAGCTTGTTCCCTCTGGCCATAATGCAGATTGGAGCTCTGCTGGAGTGCCCCCTGGTGTCTCGTCTCCCGTGTGTCCGGAGGAGGTGGAGATGAGGGCTGCTCTACAGTTCCTGATGAGGCACATGGTGAAGCGTGCTGTCATGAGGTCTCCCATCAAATGAGCTTTGGGCCTGGCCGATCTGGAGCGTGCTCAAGCCATGGTCTCCACACCCCAAACCCCGAGCACTCTGCCCAACCGAGTGCTGAGGCCAAGGCTTCAACGCAAATAGAGTCTTGCCGCTCCAAGACCAAACATCGCCATGACCACTAACGCTCCACACACGCTCATAGGGAGCGGTGCCACTGACTGCGAGACGGCACTGCTCGTGAGTATTCCCGCGGAAAAGACTACCGAACGTAGACCGGCATGGGCCCTTGGACTGTTATGCTGGCCACACTGACACTACTTTCCGTGCTGACCGTGTTTATTATGTTAATATTGCCTTCTCTTATCGCTGTCCGGATCCATTGTGTTATTATAATGTGCTCTTTCTTTTATTGACAAGCATGTGTCTTTTCCTGTCCACTTTGGACAGCAACAATTTAAGTGTTTCAAGCTTGAAGGTGGTGTGATTACGATGCCTCTGGTATTTAACTGATTAATGCAAAAATGGTTTTGAATTATCAGAAGAGGGGAGTGTGGTGACAGTTTTTGGAGTAATTACATTAAAACCAGCCGCAGCAAATACACGGACGTCAAAGGCCTTTTACCAATGCAGACAACCTTCTGACGCCATGCTGAGCTTTGTGAAGGTCCCTGCTGTCTGTCACACCCCTGTGTCTTTCCGTCTTGCATCTGTATGACCTGCACTTCCACCATTGTCTGTCTGTTCACACCCCATGCCACTGCCACCACAGGGGATGGCGCCGGCGCTTCCTGTGCGCCTCCTCACCGGTGGCCCCCTCCGCTCCGTTGTGGGCGTGACTATCTTTGGTGTGTGTTTTGTATACAGGAAGCTGGGGGCTCTGGCCCCCAGAGCTGGGACATGCTGCTTTTGGAGTGTATGTGCTGGCTCTCCGCACTGTGCGTTAACAATAAACTTACGCTTTTGATCAGACAAAGGACCTTTGAGTTTCCTCCTTCATGGGGTATATAATTCTATAACAATTGCCACCCCCTCTCCAGGTAGATCGCCACCCCCTCCAGGTAGCTCGCCACCCCCTCTCCAGGTAGCTCGCCACCCCCTCCAGGTAGCTCGCCACCCCCCTCCAGGTAGCTCGCCACCCCCTCCAGGTTGCTCGCCACCCCCCTCCAGGTAGCTCGCCACCCCCTCCAGGTTGCTTGCCACCCCCTCCAGGTAGCTCGCCACCCCCCCTCCAGGTAGCTCGCCACCCCCCCTCCAGGTAGCTCGCCACCCCCCCTCCAGGTAGCTCGCCACCCCCTCCAGGTAGCTCGCCACCCCCTCCAGGTAGCTCGCCACCCCCTCCAGGTAGCTCGCCACCCCCTCTCCAGGTTGCTCGCCACCCCCTCCAGGTAGCTCGCCACCCCCCCTCCAGGTAGCTCGCCACCCCCTCCAGGTAGCTCGCCACCCCCTCTCCAGGAAGCTCACCACCCCCTCCAGGTAGCTCGCCATCCCCTCTCCAGGTAGCTCCAATACGCCTGGTATTGAATCATATTATGGGATGGAACAGAGCATTCTGTTAGATACTGGTCCAAAGGTAAGTGACTTGTGGATGAATTATGTTGTTGCGGTGAATCTAGATCTAATTTTTGGAGGAAGAACACTGAGTATCCCAAGAACACCACACCCACTGAAGCATGGGGGTGGAAACATGATGGTTTAGGGCTTCTTTTCAGCAAAGGATAGAGTTAAAGAGAGGCTGTGTTAGAGGCCAAAGGAGCGGCCTCTGTGTGAGTTTTGTTCCTTGATGCACTGGAGTAACTCTCTGGCTCAGCAGCGCGTAGGGAGCTGCGAGGCTGATTGTGCGTCCTTTGTCGAAGCCTGGAGCAGCCCCATAGACTGTAAATGCTAACACACGTAGCTCCGCCCTTCAAACTCATGTGCCACCACATGGGCAGTTTCAAAATGGCTGTGGGGCTGGAAAATGTGAAAAAATATGTGCATGCGTCAGCTGCACCAGCCCCATTCATTTAACGAGTGCATTCTAAAGTCCACAGCAACTGAACTAGACTGGTCCAAAAACATGTACTGCCCTCAACATCGACAGCATCTGGAACGAAGAGGACTAAGAACCACTTTTGGACCAAGAGCCACTTTTGGACCAAGAACCACTTTTGGACCAAGAACCGCTTTTGGACCAAGAACCACTTTTGGACCAAGAGCCACTTTTGGACCAAGAACCGCTTTTGGACCAAGAACCGCTTTTGGACCAAGAACCGCTTTTGGACCAAGAGCCACTTTTGGACCAAGAACCGCTTTTGGACCAAGAACCGCTTTTGGATCAAGAGCCACTTTTGTACCAAGAACCGCTTTTGGACCAAGAACCACTTTTGGACCAAGAGCCACTTTTGGACCAAGAACCGCTTTTGGACCAAGAACCGCTTTTGGACCAAGAACCACTTTTGGACCAAGAACCACTTTTGGACCAAGAGCCACTTTTGGACCAAGAGCCACTTTTGGACCAAGAGCCGCTTTTGGACCAAGAACCACTTTTGGACCAAGAGCCACTTTTGGACCAAGAGCCGCTTTTGGACCAAGAACCACTTTTGGACCAAGAACCACTTTTGGACCAAGAACCACTTTTGGACCAAGAGCCATTTTTGGACCATCCTTTAAACCTGTTTTTGAGAGGTACGAAGATGCTATATGTTAGCATTGGCTAAATCTTTTTCCGGGTCCACCCCCACAGGCCCGGGGTGGTATTGCAGCGTGTCAGCGCACGTCATTTTGGTCACTTTTTGAGCTGGGACCGGCCCACACCGAGCCGCTCGCCAATCCAAAACAGAAGCTTTGTGTATTTTTGCCTTTCAGTCCAAACAGCTCCACAAACACACAAACATCTGTCTGTTCTGTCTTTTCTACACAAACCTCGCAGAGCTGTGGATTCATGCTGCGAGGTGTGACACGCCTCTGTGCCAGTCCTGGGTCTACAGCCTCAGTCCTGGGTCTACAGCCTCAGTCCTGGGTCTACAGCCTCAGTCCTGGGTCTACAGCCTCAGTCCTGGGTCTACAGCCTCAGTCCTGGGTCTACAGCCTCATCCTGGGTCTACAGCCTCAGTCCTGGGTCTACAGCCTCAGTCCTGGGTCTACAGCCTCAGTCCTGGGTCTACAGCCTCAGTCCTGGGTCTACAGCCTCAGTCCTGGGTCTATAGCCTCAGTCCTGGGTCTACAGCCTCAGTCCTGGGTCTACAGCCTCAGTCCTGGGTCTACAGCCTCATCCTGGGTCTACAGCCTCAGTCCTGGGTCTACAGCCTCAGTCCTGGGTCTACAGCCTCATCCTGGGTCTACAGCCTCAGTCCTGGGTCTACAGCCTCAGTCCTCGTTCTACAGTCTTTAACATGTATGGACATTGTTCTCTCCCTATGGACCAATAACATGTGTTCTGTATAATGTGTGTGTTAACTGCTGATTCTCTGATCTGTGTCGGTCATTTCAATGATTTTGTTTTGAGATGATGCTGTTGTGATTTAGGCCGATACAAGTATAAGTTGAATTGAATTGTTGTGTTGAGGTTGAAACACTCCTTATTGCAGCTTCATTGTTCTGTGTGTTCTTCAGTAGAACCACATGATGGAGCTGTAGTCCCAGACCTGGACTCCTGCTGGACTCCTGCTGGACTCCTGCTGGACTCCTGCTGGACTCCTGCTGGACTCCTGCTGGACTCCTGCTGGACTCCTGCTGGACTCCTGCTGGACTCCTGCTGGACTCCTGCTGTACCTGGTTCTCTGCCAGCGCCTCCTTGGACATGTAGTACTCTCTCTTGATCTTGACCTGGACTTCCTCTGGAACATCAGGGACCATCAGATCAATGAGCCGCCCCACGGTGAACACCACGTGCTGGGGAGAGCAGAGCGTGAGGTCCTGAAGACCAGAGGTCTTGAGGTCCTGCAGCGTCAGTTCAAGACCCACCTCAAAGACGATGACGAAGGCCAGTCTGACGGCCAGCAGCTTGTAGTACTCGGGACTGAAGTCCCCGTTCTCAGTCCTGAGGTCTTTGTACCTGCAGCGTACGATGGAGACAGAGGAAAGTATTCTTTATTCATTTCTGTCGGTCCTCAGAGTCTGAGGTCAGGAGCAAACTGAACCTCAGGAGCAATTCCCTCTGAGTCCTGTTTGTGTCCAGTCTAAGACTCTGGGTCTGGTTCTGACAGGATCAATCTAAGTCCTCTTTATTGTATATCTGTGCAGTATGTGGTCACAGTAAAGTGAAAGTGAAAGTAAAAGGAGTTACATGCAGGTGGCGTTGTGAAGGTCGCTGTAGAGCTTTGGGGACGTGGAGAGGGTGAAGTTGGTGAAGCCTCGGAGCGAAGAGCATCTGGTGAACTTGTAATAAGATCTTTCCAAAAAGGACGACGTGAAAGCGATGAGGAAGGCCTGGAGCAGGATGGAGCAGAATCAGCTGAGACAGAGCCACACCCACACAGAGCCACACACACAGAGCCACCCACACAGAGCCACCCACACAGAGCCACACCCACACAGAGCCACACACACAGAACCACACCCACATAGCCACACCCACACAGATCCACACACACAGAGACACACCCACACAGAGCCACACCCACACAGAGCCACACACACAGAACCACGCCCACACAGAGCCACACCCACACAGAGCCACACACACAGAGCCACCCACACAGAGTCACGCCCACACAGAGCCACACCCACACAGAGCCACACACACAGAGCCACCCACACAGAGTCACGCCCACACAGAGCCACACCCACACAGAGCCACACACACAGAGCCACCCACACAGAGTCACGCCCACACAGAGCCACACCCACACACCCACACCCACACAGAGCCACACACACACAGAGCCACACCCACACAGAGTCACGCCCACACAGAGCCACGCCCACACACCCACACAGAGCCACACACACACAGAGCCACGCCCACATAGCCACACCCACACATCGCCACACACACAGAGCCACGCCCACATAGCCACACCCACAAAGAGCCACACACACAGAGCCACGCCCACATAGCCACACCCACACATAGCCACGCCCACATAGCCACACCCACACAGAGCCACACACACAGAGCCACACCCACATAGCCACACACACATAGCCACGCCCACACACCCACAGCCACGCCCACAGAGCCACGCCCACAGAGCCACACCCACAGAGCCACGCCCACACACCCACAGCCACGCCCACAGAGCCACGCCCACAGAGCCACACCCACATAGCCACGCCCACACACCCACAGCCACGCCCACAGAGCCACGCCCACAGAGCCACACCCACAGAGCCACGCCCACATAGCCACACCCACACAGAGTCACGCCCACACACCCACACAGCCACGCCCACAGAGCCACGCCCACACAGAGCCACGCCCACAGTAGTACAGATGTGAGCCTCACGTTGGCGAGCACCGCAGTGAAGCTGATGAGCTGCATGATGTGGAGCCAGATCCCGATGTCCGACGCCCGCTCGGACACCGGGCGCCTGTACTCGCACACAAACTTATGAGCGTCCAGACGGATCTCCACCCAGTTATTCACCAGAGCGAAGAGCGGCGCCAGAGGACAGGCCGCCACGAAGACGGTGATGAAGCCAAACTGTAGCACTGCAGGAGACACGAGAGACACACATCTGTATGTACACACACATCTGTATGTAGCTACACATACAGATGTGTGTGTACATACAGATGTGTAGCTACACATATGAAGCTTTGCGCATGTTCACCCTGGTAGACCCTGGTAGACCCTGGTAGACCCTGGTAGACCCTGGTAGACCCGGCTGCTGCCCAGCTCCTCCAGGACTGCTCTCATCCTCGGCTCATCGCACAGCAACACCCACTTCCAGTCAACCAATAACCGCCAGGGCAGCGAGTTAAAAGCCGGAGACGCCCAATTCCTGGCCTTCTCAAGCTTTGCATCCTCCGCCGCCCCACCTCCTCCTTCTCCCATTTCGAGCGTGCTTGCCTGCTGCCTCTGCCGCCACCAGTGCCTAAGCCCTGGGGGGGATTATGAGCGCGAGCAAGCGCCGCGCTCAACATCATCGCTCCGGGGCCTAGGGCGCCAAACATGCTCAATCAAATATACTTCTAATTGCATTCCCCTGTGTGGGTCTCTCCAGGATGAACTGTATGTGTAGCTACACATCTGTATGTAACTAATTTGCAGTGGTCTGATACTCCTTCCATTTCAATATAATTGCTTGCACAGTGCTCCTTGAGATGTTTAAAGCTTGGGAAATCTTTTTGTATCCAAATCCGGCTTTAAACTTCTCCACAACAGTATCTCGGACCTGCCTGGTGTGTTCCTTTGTCTTCATGGTTCTCTCTGTGCTTTAAACAGAACCCTGAGACTATCAAAGAGCAGGTGCATTTATACGGAGACTTGATTACACACAGGTGCATTCTATTTATCATCATCAGTCATTTAGGACAACATTGGATCATTCAAAGATCCTCACTGAACTTCTGGACTGAGTTTGCTGCACTGAAAGTAAAGGGGCCCAATAATATTGCACGCCCCACTTTTCAGTTTTTTATTTGTTAAAAAAGTTTAAATTATCCAATAAATTTCGTTCCACTTCACGATTGTGTCCCACTTGTTGTTGATTCATGACAACAAATTAAATTTTTATATCTTTATGTTTGAAGCCTGAAATGTGGCGAAATGTTGAAAGGTTCAAGGGGGCCGAATACTTTCGCAAGGCACTGTATATAAACATGAAGAGTTCTACCTTTGTCTCCCAAAGCAGTCATTTGGATGTAACGTTCAAATGGAGCCAAGTTTCACTCAGTAACCAGCATACTGTAGATTGCTGGTGCTGACTGGTCCTGACTGGTCCTGACTGGTCCTGGCTGGTCCTGACTGGTCCTGACTGGTCCTGACTGGTCCTGACTGGTCCTGACTGGTCCTGGCTGGTCCTGACTGGTCTTGACTGGTCCTGACTGGTCCTGACTGGTCCTTTGTCTGATTGATTTTCCACTACAGAAGAGCGAGTGCTAGTTTCCATAGCAACACACTGTTGTCTGTCACCTTTTATCATTTCAGGAAACTGTTTTTGTTGTATTTCCCAGTTTTAGCACTGAGTGAAAGTGAGTAAAGTTAAACACATCTGAAACTAAACATGTTTGGGGTAAATTCCACTGGTGTGAACGAGTCAGAGAGACAGAAGTCTGAGTGAGTCATCAGAGTGAGAGAACTGACCCATCTCCAGGTACTCGTCGAACAGCCCCTCAGAGACCAGCAGCTGATAGTCCCGTTCCCATGGCGACGCCTCCTCTTTCTTCTCCTCCATCTGGCTCTTTCTCAAACTCTTATTCCGCCACCAGGTCTTCAGCTTCCTGCCAAATAGTGAGCGTTGGTTATTGACTCAGTCCTGGGTCTACAGCCTCAGTCCTGGGTCTACAGCCTCAGTCCTGGGCAGGCCCGTCCCAAGGGGGGTGCGAGGCCCTGTGCGAACCCGAAACGCGAGGCCCTGCCCTGACACTTTTTTCCCAGATCTGAGGAAAGTTTTTCCTGTTATAATCTTTGACATGAATTCAGCACCACCTCGCGCGGTGCTTGACGAGATCAGCACGCGTGTAACCGAGTGTCTTCGCTCCTATGCAGCGTTTGGCGCGCGCACGTACACACGCACACACACTCTACGTGCAATATTGGTCGCGGTCTTTTTAGCTGACATGTCTCTTTCGTCCTGTGGCAAAATGGTAGAGCAACTCAAAAGATTGAACCAAAAGGAGTCTTTTTCTTCTAATAGTTAGATTTTGGCAAAATGCGCCAAAATGGCTATGAGGCGGAGTCAATATTATTTTTTTCTCATCAAATAACGTTTTTGCCATGCCTCCACACACTCACACTCCTCCTCCTCCACACTGACAACAACAAAATACTCTTCACCTCCTCCTCCACACACTCTGACCACAACAAAAACACTCCAGCTAGCTAAAGCTAGACATACAGTGTGTTTGCTAATGCTTTTAAAAATATGTTTTTGATGTGGATATTCGGACTAAACATTGGCAATAGCAGCGCTCACACACCTGTCACACCGCTGCTCCTCCTCCTCCTCCTCTGCTCACACAAAGGGGTCTGCTCCTCTGCTCACACCTGTCTCACTGCTCCTCCTCCTCCTCCTCTGCTCACACCTGTCTCACTGCTCCTCCTCCTCCTCCTCTGCTCACACCTGTCTCACTGCTCCTCCTCCTCCTCCTCTGCTCACACACCTGTCTCACTCCTCCTCCTCCTCCTCTGCTCACACACCTGTCTCACTCCTCCTCCTCCTCCTCTGCTCACACCTGTCTCACTGCTCCTCCTCCGCGAGTATCCATCTCTCCTACACTGCGATCATTCCCGTTACTTTCTTTGTATCTCACTCAGACCAGTGTTGCCAACTCCTCAGTAAGGAAAGTAGCTATTGGCTGTCCCAAAAGTCGCTAGAAGTCGCTAAATGACGTCATCGCCTAATTTGCATAATTTGCAATTTGCAAATAACTGTAACGGACGCTGTAGGAGAGAGGAATAAGGTCGTGGGAGAGACAAAAGTGAGTAAAAACACCCTAAATATGTTTAGAACTACAAATGTACAAAAATAATTTCAACATTAACAACATTTAATGATTTTAATGCTTTGTCTAGATCCACATTACACACATCAGTTTTGTCCTGTATTGTTAAATGTTATAACAGCAAATGTAATCAAAAGATTGTTATGTAAGGTGAAATTGCTAGCTCTACAACCAACCCTCCTCCTTTATCCGGGCTTGGGACCGGCAAAGTGACCCAAAAGACACACTCTGGCAGAGTTACTTAGGTTTATTTTTGTAAGTTTTTTTTTTTTTTCATAGTTTGGCATAACAAATGATTTAATGTGACCCACTACTGAGAGAAAACAGAGTCACGGACAGAGCTGCCGCGGATGGAGTGGGGGGTAGTGGGGGGTGGCGGTGGTAGGAGTGGCCGGGGAGCTTTGGATGTGTGGTGGTGGTGGAGCTGAAGTTCAGTCTGCAGCAGCCTGAAAACTTCCTGTGCTTTTGAGTCTCCTCTCTCTCTCTCTGCTCCGCCCATAGACTGTAGCTGGGACTGCTGCGCAAGGCTACTGTGAGACTGGCCGCCTGTAAGTGCTTTGGGACGGGGGAGGGGCTCACGTTGAGGACAGCAGAACAATACGTGCTTCACGAGTCTCCAAAACACCAGATAAGTCGCCAAAACACCAGATAAGTCGCCAATAACACCAGAAAAAGTCGCTAGATTTGTCGCTAGTCGCTTTTTTGAAAAAAAGTCGCTATAGGGGTCTGAAAAGTCGCTAAATCTAGCGACAAAGTCGCTAAGTTGGCAACACTGACTCAGACACTGCTAAAGTTATCTGACAGTTTTTTCGGAGGACCCGCTGCGTACATAGCTGCCCGCGCGCCTGCCTGTTTACAAATCGCTTTTGGTGAAAATTTGACTTTACTTGTAAAAATGTTCTTTTGATCAAACGAAATCAAAGAGGTCCAGAGAAAGGGGTTTAGGATTCCAAATTTGGAGTGCAGTCTGCCCTTTGGGGACCCTTGAACTAGTGTATTTATAAAATAAAATAAAAGGAAGGAAGATTGCGAGGCCCCTGTGTGGTGCGAGGCCCTGTGCGACGGCACAGGTCGCACAGCCCTTAGGACGGGCCTGCGCCTGGGTCTACAGTGACTCACGGTGTGACGATCTCCTGGATGTTGTTGATGATTTGTTTTCCCACCATGATGACCAGGAGCTCCTGAGCCAGTTCTATCAGACACCCTCCAGAACCACACTGCAACACAACACAACACACTGCAACACAACACAACACACTGCAACACAACACACTGTAACACACTCACGTCTTCGTTGCGGACGCCGAGGAGTTTTCCGTAGTCTCCTGGATATCCCACAAACCTGGAGGAAAACAGATGCATCAGACCAGGACCAGACCAGGACTAGACCAGGACTGGACCAGGACTAAAACAGGACTTAACGTCGCTGAACTGTGTGAGAAGGTACCTGCCCTTGAAGAAGGCGATGTAAACCGGGGACGAGTAGAAGTTCACAAACTGGAAGATGAAGACTTTGAGCGTGAACATGTCTTCATACTCACTCTGTGTGCGGTGCATCTCTGCAACACACACACACACACACACACACACACACACACACACAGACACACACACATACACACACACACACACACAGACAAACACACACACACACACACACACACACACACACACACACACACACACACACACACACACACACACACACACACACACACACACACACACACACACACACACACACACACACACAGACACACACACACACACGTACACACACACACAGACAGACGCACACACACACACAGACACACACACACACACACAGACACACACACACACACGTACACACACACACAGACAGACGCACAGACACACACACACACACACACACGAGTCAGGAGTCCGGACCACAGGAGTCCGGACCACAGGAGTCCGGACCACAGGAGTCCGGACCACAGGAGTCCGGACCACAGGAGTCCGGACCACAGGAGTCAGGACCACAGGAGTCCGGACCACAGGAGTCTGGACCACAGAGTCCGGACCACAGGAGTCCGGACCACAGGAGTCCGGACCACAGGAGTCTGGACCACAGGAGTCAGGACCACAGGAGTCCGGACCACAGGAGTCTGGACCACAGGAGTCTGGACCACAGGAGTCAGGACCACAGGAGTCTGGACCACAGGAGTCTGGACCACAGGAGTCTGGACCACAGGAGTCAGGACCACAGGAGTCTGGACCACAGGAGTCAGGACCACAGGAGTCCGGACCACAGGAGTCTGGACCACAGGAGTCTGGACCACAGGAGTCAGGACCACAGGAGTCTGGACCACAGGAGTCTGGACCACAGGAGTCAGGACCACAGGAGTCAGGACCACAGGAGTCAGGACCACAGGAGTCTGGACCACAGGAGTCTGGACTACAGGACTCACCCCAGCGGGTCAGGACCACAGGAGTCTGGACTACAGGACTCACCCCAGCGGGTCAGGACCAGAGCCAACATGGTGTAGACCTTGGACAGGATCATGATGAACACCAGATTCACCAGAGACCCAGAGAAGCTGCCGATCCTCTTCGCCTGAAACACAACAGTTTGAACAAAGAACAACACCGACCATTTAAAAAAAATAATAATTTTGGAGTCCACTGGAGATCAGGGATGTCAAACCGGACCGGATCCATCTGGACCCGGTTTGACCCCCCTGCTGTAGGTTCATGTCAGCCCAGGGTCAGATCAGTGTGGGCGGGTCCCGACTCAAAAACCTCCCTGCTGTTGTTTCTCATCACCTTAGAAGAGGTGAAGAGGCCAAAACCACGAACAGAGAGAGACCAGAGAGAGAGACCAGAGAGAGACCAGAGAGAGACCAAAGAGACCAGAGAGAGAGACCAGAGAGAGAGACCAGAGAGAGACCAGAGAGAGACCAGAGAGAGAGACCAGAGAGAGACCAGAGAGAGACCAGAGAGAGACCAGAGAGAGAGACCAAAGAGAGACCAGAGAGAGAGACCAGAGAGAGACCAGAGAGAGAGCAGAGAGAGAGACCAGAGAGAGACCAGAGAGAGAGAGAGACCAGAGAGAGAGACCAGAGAGAGACCAGAGAGAGAGACCAGAGAGAGACCAGGGACCAGAGAGACCAGAGAGAGACCAGAGAGAGAGACCAGAGAGAGAGACCAGAGAGAGACCAGAGAGAGACCAGAGAGAGACCAGAGAGAGACCAGGAGAGAGACCAGAGAGACCAGAGAGACCAGAGAGAGACCAGAGAGAGACCAGAGAGAGACCAGAGAGAGAGACCAGAGAGAGAGACCAGAGAGAGAGACCAGAGAGAGACCAGAGAGAGACCAGAGAGAGACCAGAGAGAGACCGAGAGAGAGACCAGAGAGAGACCAGAGAGGAGACCAGAGAGAGACCAGAGAGAGACCAGAGAGAGACCAGAGAGAGACCAGAGAGAGCGAGACCAGAGAGAGACCAGAGCGAGACCAGAGAGAGAGACCAGAGAGAAAGACCAGAGAGACCAGAGAGAGAGAGACCAGAGAGAGACCAGAGATAGACCAGAGAGAGAGACCAGAGAGAGACCAGAGAGACCAGAGAGATCAGAGAGAGACCAGAGAGAGACCAGAGAGACCAGAGAGAGAGACCAGAGAGAGACCAGAGAGAGACCAGAGAGAGAGACCAGAGAGAGACCAGAGAGAGAGACCAGAGAGAGACCAGAGAGACCAGAGAGATCAGAGAGAGACCAGAGAGAGACCAGAGAGAGAGACCAGAGAGATCAGAGAGAGACCAGAGAGAGAGACCAGAGAGAGACCAGAGAGAGACCAGAGAGAGACCAGAGAGATCAGTGAGAGACCAGAGAGAGACCAGAGAGAGAGAAGCAGTTGAAATGGGACCTTAGTGTGTGTTTTCAAAGCTACATGTCTGTGTGGAGTTTGGGACTCTGAGCGGGGAAAGAGGAGAGTCCTGATTAAGACGCAGGATCTAACGTAAATTAGATTCTGCGCTGAATTTACTGTGACAAGGTGAACACTTTGTATTTAAACATTTTGGATCTTGCTCTTCCTTCAACAGAGATTGGCTCAGAGTAGATGTGGAGCAGGTTGAGCAGGTGTGAAGCAGAGGTGGAGCAGGTTGAGCAGGTGTGAAGCAGAGGTGGAGCAGGTGGAGCAGGTGTGGAGCAGGTGTGGAGCAGGTGTGGAGCAGAGGTGGAGCAGGTGTGGAGCAGAGGTGGAGCAGGTGTGGAGCAGGTGGAGCAGGCACATGTGGAGCAGGTGGAGCAGGTGTGGAGCAGGTGTGGAGCAGAGGTGGAGCAGGTGGAGCAGGAACATGTGGAGCAGGTGGAGCAGGTGTGGAGCAGGTGTGGAGCAGAGGTGGAGCAGGTGGAGCAGGTGTGGAGCAGGTGGAGCAGGTGTGGAGCAGAGGTGGAGCAGGTGGAGCAGGTGTGGAGCAGGTGTGGAGCAGGTGGAGCAGGTGTGGAGCAGGTGGAGCAGGTGTGGAGCAGAGGTGGAGCAGGAACATGTGGAGCAGGTGGAGCAGGTGTGGAGCAGGTGTGGAGCAGGTGGAGCAGGAACATGTGGAGCAGGTGGAGCAGGCACATGTGGAGCAGGTTGAGCAGGTGTGGAGCAGAGGTGGAGCAGGCACATGTGGAGCAGGTGGAGCAGGTGTGGAGCAGAGGTGGAGCAGGTGGAGCAGGTGTGGAGCAGAGGTGGAGCAGAGGTGGAGCAGAGGTGGAGCAGGCACATGTGGAGCAGGTGGAGCAGGTGTGGAGCAGAGGTGGAGCAGGTGGAGCAGAGGTGGAGCAGGTGTGGAGCAGAGGTAGAGCAGGCACATGTGGAGCAGGTGGAGCAGGTGTGGAGCAGAGGTGGAGCAGAGGTGGAGCAGGTGTGGAGCAGGTGTGGAGCAGGTGTGGAGCAGAGGTGGAGCAGGTGTGGAGCAGGTGAGGAGCAGGTGGAGCAGGTGTGGAGCAGGTGGAGCAGGTGTGGAGCAGGTGGAGCAGGTGTGGAGCAGGTGAGGAGCAGGTGGAGCAGAGGTGGAGCAGAGGTGGAGCAGAGGTGGAGCAGGCACATGTGGAGCAGGTGGAGCAGGTGTGGAGCAGGTGTGGAGCAGAGGTGGAGCAGGCACATGTGGAGCAGGTGGAGCAGGTGTGGAGCAGAGGTGGAGCAGGTGGAGCAGGCACATGTGGAGCAGGTGTGGAGCAGAGGTGGAGCAGGTGTGGAGCAGGTGGAGAAGGTGTGGAGCAGGTGGAGAGCAGGTGGAGCAGGTGTGGAGCAGGTGTGGAGCAGGTGTGGAGCAGGTGGAGAAGGTGTGGAGCAGGTGGAGAGCAGGTGGAGCAGGTGTGGAGCAGGTGTGGAGCAGGTGTGGAGCAGGTGTGGAGCAGGTGTGGAGCAGGTGTGGAGCAGGTGGAGAAGGTGTGGAGCAGGTGGAGAGCAGGTGGAGCAGGTGTGGAGCAGGTGTGGAGCAGGTGTGGAGCAGGTGTGGAGCAGGTGTGGAGCAGGTGTGGAGCAGAGGTGGAGCAGGTGGACACTCACAGAGTCCGAGATGAGACCCGTGGTGGACTTGTAGATGACCATGGTGATGATGGAGCGGTACAAGATGATGGCAATGAGGAAGATCAGCACCACTGCTATCTGCACACACACACACACACACACACACACACACACACACACACACACACACACACACACACACACACACACACACACACACACACACACACACACACACACACACACACACACACACACACACACACACACACACACACACACACACACACTTTAACCATGAAGCCTCTGGTCCTCAAAGGGCTGTGGGGCTAAAGAGACCAGAGAGAGAGACCAGAGAAAGAGACCAGAGAGAGACCAGAGAGAGACCAGAGAGAGACCAGAGAGAGACCAGAGAGAGAGACCAGAGAAAGAGACCAGAGAAAGAGACCAGAGAGAGACCAGAGAGAGAGACCAGAGAGAGAGACCAGAGAAAGAGACCAGAGAGAGACCAGAGAGAGACCAGAGAGAGACCAGAGAGAGACCAGAGAGAGACCAGAGAGAGACCAGAGACAGACCAGAGACAGACCAGAAAGAGACCAGAGAGAGACCAGAGAGAGAGACTAGAGAGAGATCAGAGAGAGACCAGAGAGAGACCAGACCAGAGAGGGGCCAGAGAGAGACTAGAGAGAGATCAGAGGGACCAGAGAGGGACTAGAGAGAGTCCAGAGAGAGAGACTAGAGAGAGACCAGAGAGAGACCAGAGAGAGACCAGAGAGAGAGCAGAGAAAGACCAGAGAGAGAGACCAGAGAAAGAGACCAGAGAGAGACCAGAGAGAGACCAGAGAGAGACCAGAGAGAGAGACCAGAGAGAGACCAGAGAAAGAGACCAGAGACAGACCAGAGAGAGACCAGAGAGAGACCAGAGAGCGACCAGAGAGAGAGACTAGAGAGAGATCAGAGAGAGACTGTGAGAGAGAGCAGAGAAAGAGCAGAGAGAGAGCAGAGAGAGACCAGAGAGAGAGACCAGAGAGAGAGACCAGAGAGAGAGACCAGAGAGAGAGCAGAGTCAGTACCATGATGATGAGGATTGAGAAGCTGGTCAGGGTCCGGTTCAGACGAGTGGATCTCGGGAAGTACGGCTCCTCGGCCCCGGTCACTGGGTTCCTGGTGGTCATCGGGGCCATGACGGTGAACTCTGGACGGGGCCGCTCCTGTTGAAGAGAGGAAGACCACAAATCTACTCTATATCACACAACATGTGTTCAGAGACACAGGAGCAAAGGCAGAGTGTGGTGATGCTGTTCTCTGCAGGGTTAGATCAAAGTATTTAGTTAGAGAGATAGAAACTTTATTGGTCCCTGAAATCAAGAGCTCTGGTTGTGCCGTCTTCTCTGTCTGGTGCTCACAGTTTTCTAATGTGGTTTTACTGCAAATGGCAAATAAATGCTTGTATATTGTATAGAATCATTAACGACAAAACAAGGAATAAAACCAGGATTTCTATCTTTGTGAAAAAGGTGTTGGTTATAGATTTGTTGTTGACAAAACTCTTGTCTATTCAGCTGTTATGGTCCCAGCTGGATTTGTCTGCATACAGTGCCTTGCGAAAGTATTCGCCCCCTTTGAACCTTTCAACATTTCGCCACATTTCAAGCTTCAAACATAAAGATATAAAAATAATTTATTTTGTCAAGAATCAACAACAAGTGGGACACAATCGTGAAGTGGAACGAAATGTATTGGATAATTTAAACTTTTTTAACAAATAAAAAACTGAAAAGTGGGGTGTGCAATATTATTCGGCCCCTTGCGCTAATACTTTGTAGCGCCACCTTTTGCTGCAATTACAGCTGCAAGTGGCTTGGGGTATGTTTCTATCAGTTTTGCACATCGAGAGACTGGAATTCTTTCCCATTCTTCCTTGCAAAACAGCTCGAGCTCAGTGAGGTTGGATGGAGAGCGTTCGTGAACAGCAGTCTTCAGCTCTTTCCACAGATTCTCGATTGGATTCAGGTCTGGACTTTGACTTGGCCATTCTAACACCTGGATACGTCTATTTGTGAACCATTCCATTGTAGATTTGGCTTTATGTTTTGGATCATTGTCCTGTTGGAAGATAAATCTCCGTCCCAGTCTCAGGTCTTTTGCAGACTCCAACAGGTTTTCTTCCAGAATGGTCCTGTATTTGGCTCCATCCATCTTCCCCTCAATTTTAGCCATCTTCCCTGTCCCTGCTGAAGAAAAGCAGGCCCAAAGCATGATGCTGCCACCACCGTGTTTGACAGTGGGGATGGTGTGTTCAGGGTGATGAGCTGTGTTGCTTTTACGCCAAACATATCCTTTTGCATTGTGGCCAAAAAGTTTGATTTTGGTTTCATCTGACCAGAGCACCTTCTTCCACATGTTTGGTGTGTCTCCCAGGTGGCTTGTGGCAAACTTTAAACGAGACTTTTATGGATATCTTGGAGAAATGGCTTTCTTCTTGCCACTCTTCCATAAAGGCCAGATTTGTGCAGTGCACGACTGATTGTTGTCCTATGGACAGACTCTCCCACCTCAGCTGTAGTTATCTGCAGTTCATCCAGAGTGATCATGGGCCTCTTGTCTGCATCTCTGATCAGTCTTCTCCTTGTTTGAGATGAAAGTTTGGAGGGACGGCCGGGTCTTGGTAGATTTGCAGTGGTCTGATACTCCTTCCATTTCAATATAATTGCTTGCACAGTGCTCCTTGAGATGTTTAAAGCTTGGGAAATCTTTTTGTATCCAAATCCGGCTTTAAACTTCTCCACAACAGTATCTCGGGCCTGCCTGGTGTGTTCCTTTGTCTTCATGGTTCTCTCTGTGCTTTAAACAGAACCCTGAGACTATCAAAGAGCAGGTGCATTTATACGGAGACTTGATTACACACAGGTGCATTCTATTTATCATCATCAGTCATTTAGGACAACATTGGATCATTCAAAGATCCTCACTGAACTTCTGGACTGAGTTTGCTGCACTGAAAGTAAAGGGGCCCAATAATATTGCACGCCCCACTTTTCAGTTTTTTATTTGTTAAAAAAGTTTAAATTATCCAATAAATTTCGTTCCACTTCACGATTGTGTCCCACTTGTTGTTGATTCATGACAACAAATTAAATTTTTATATCTTTATGTTTGAAGCCTGAAATGTGGCGAAATGTTGAAAGGTTCAAGGGGGCCGAATACTTTCGCGAGGCACTGTATCTGGCAACTTGAGTCAGGGAGAGTGGGAGAGGCTGCAGTACCACTTTTGGCCACAGACTGCTGCTTTAAGAATCTGAGAGTGAAAGAGGTCTTCAGTCCTAAACCCCAAAGTCCTGTTGAGATCCAGTCGTTATGAAACTATTTAAAGTGTGTATCCGTGACTTTACCTCGATGTGCTCAGACTGGGAGCAGTCCCAGCGGTGGGACAGGGCGGAGCAGGTCCTCTTCCAGTATTCCAGGAAGGTGACGGCCCACAGGGACATGAACACCGACAGGAAGACTGTGCCGCCGTTGTCGAACAGAAGACCTGCCTTCAGACGCACAACAGGTAACACAATACACACTAGACAATAACAACGCAAAAACAAAATGATGTGTCTTTACTGTAATACATTTTGTTTATATTATGAAGGATGTGAGCTCTGAACTTAGACATGTGCTTGGTTTGGCTGATATTCTTTAGATTAACCCAGTGTTTTTCAACCAGTGGTCCGTGGCCCGCTGGCGTGCCATGAGATGTTCATTAGTTCTCAGAAAGGTTGGGGACCACTGGACTAACCCGTGCGTTGGTCAGACATTCACACATGGTTCTGGGTTAAAGTAATAGTTGTATTGAGGATATATCGGCCCAACCCACATGGTACCTGCGGACTATTCACCTGCACCAGTTGTGTGAGTGATTGATGGTAGTCGCTAAGTGTAAAAGGTGCGACATGGGCGTGAACACAGGGAGTACCTTGTAGGTGAGGCAGATACTCGAGTAGTTCCAGAACGGACAGTCTTTACACAGAGGACACATGACGATGGAGCCGCCGCTGTCACACACCTCTCTCCTACACACACACACAAATATAAACACACACTAACAGACACACACAAACACACACACACACACACACAGACACACACAAATATAAACACACACTAACAGACACACACAAACACACACACACAGACACACACACAGACACACACACTTACGCTGGAACATCCGTCTGCACGAGCCAGAAGCCCATCAGGAAAACCACCAGCCCCATGACCGCAGCCGGGAGCAGCCAACCAGTGTAGAAACCTGAGCACAGGGACAACCAGTGTAGAAACCTGAGCACAGGGACAACCAGTGTAGAAACCTGAGCACAGGGACAACCAGTGTAGAAGCCTGAGCACAGGGACAACCAGAGTAGAAACCTGAGCACAGGGACAACCAGAGTAGAAACCTGAGCACAGGGACAACCAGAGTAGAAACCTGAGCACAGGGACAACCAGTGTAGAAGCCTGAGCACAGGGACAACCAGTGTAGAAACCTGAGCACAGGGACAACCAGTGTAGAAACCTGAGCACAGGGACAACCAGAGTAGAAACCTGAGCACAGGGACAACCAGTGTAGAAACCTGAGCACAGGGACAACCAGAGTAGAAACCTGAGCACAGGGACAACCAGTGTAGAAGCCTGAGCACAGGGACAACCAGAGTAGAAGCCTGAGCACAGGGACAACCAGTGTAGAAACCTGAGCACAGGGACAACCAGAGTAGAAACCTGAGCACAGGGACAGGGACATAGGTACAGGGATACAGGGACATGGATGTTGAATGAGACTTTCAGACTTCTGCCGACTGTACGACTGTGTTACTGTAGGTAGTAAGTAATGTTTATTTATATAGCACATGTTACAGACCAAGGTACAGACCCAAAGGTACAGACCCAAAGGTACAGACCCAAAGCACTTTCCAATGTTCAGAGTCAGATATTGTTCCAATCCTTCCACACACGGTGATGACAGAAGCGAGTCCAGAACACACTGGACCATCAGCTCCAACACCATCATTCACTCTCTCATTTACATTCAGACCTATTGTGCATGTTTTTAGTGGTAGGGGAAACCGGAGTACCCGGAGGAAACCTGCAACATGCAAACTCCACTCAGAAAGGCCCTGACCCGACCAGGATTCGAACCCAGGACCTTCTTGCTAACCACTCAGCCACATTATGTTTAGTGAATCCACATGCTGCGGAGAGCTTTCGGAGGCGTTTCTCACCGAGCCAAGCGAAGTACAGAGCGATCTTCTCCCCAAAGTACTCTCGGATGTGGTCCAGAGGCTGGTACCTCCTCCAGCAGCTCCAGGCCGCCCAATGAGAGAACAGCACCCTCCTCAGGCTGGGAGGGGCAGGGCGGCCGTGTGGGGGGGGCTCTGCACTGCCCTGGACAAACACATGACACTCACTGCACTGTGTGTGTGTGTGTGTGTGTGTGTGTGTGTCTGTGTGTCTGTGTGTGTGTGTGTGTGTGCACTTGTTTTCAACTCCTGGTGGGTTCACGTCATGGGGACTGGTTTTACGTGGTGGGGCCCGAACACCGGACCCCACTGGTCCAAGCTTAATAATCAATGGGTAATGCTTTTCTAACGGTCCTTATGCAGTCTCTGTAAAAATATGGAAAGGACCCCTGAAGTTGGGCAAGTTAGCTAACTCTACTTGATATCATAAAACATGCTAACAAGGCTAATATTCGTTTTTACATTATGTCAGTCTCACTTTGCCTTAGATTTATTTACCACAATGTACATTGTAATATCCATAAATGCTAACACCTATTAACGGTTTAATTAGCATTTTTATCAATGATTGCATCACATGTAGTCTGTTTTCAACTTCTGCAGCTTTTTGTTCATAAAAGTAAAATATTTATTTAATTAAAGTTATTTTGATTAGCATTTATGGATTTATGGATGGCATAATGTAAAAACGAATATTAGCCTTGTTAGCATGTTTTATGATATCAAGTAGAGTTAGCTAACTTGCCCAACACTAATTAGCTTGAATCTCACAAATAAGGCTAAAAGGTTAAAAGAGTTACACACTATTATGTACAAAACGGATGAAAATATGTTTATACCTTGTTCAGATGACAGTGAAACCTCCTACAGATTCAGCCCAGACTGCTGCTGCTGCTGTGAGAGGTCATTCTCCTACGTCTTCGCCGACATTTTGGCGCCCCCTAGCGATTTTATAAAGGTGCCACTTGAAAGCCGTTTTTTTAACATAATTCATCTGAACGTGTCAAAATGAACACCCGAAATATTATAAACACATATTGTAGTTATATATTCTGGATAGCAGCATATTAAATTCTAGTACTACTTTAAGCGAAAGTCGCTGTGGAGGCATGTGGCCAGGTGCCGGCTTTCACAGAAAGATGCCCAGGCTAAACCAGGCTAAACCAGGCTAAACCAGGTAGAAGTAGGGTCCAGTCCCTCTGCTCCCTAGCCCAGCCTGTACCGGAGGGCATCAGCAAAAAGCTGTGGTCTTTAATTTGGGCAATGCATCAGGATGAGGTCACGGGTGTTGTCAAAGCAGAAAAGGGGATTCTGAGACTCGGAGAGCACCTGTACTTAAAACACGGGCATGATAAGACTAAGCATGATTACATTAGGCAGAAAATGAGAGAAGTCGGTAGGTTAATTAACGAAGCAAAAACCGCAGGGAAACTGAAAACAATTAAGGATTTCTTTATTCCTTCCAACTTTAACCATGTGATTGATGCAGTCAGGTCTGTGGCTGGATATGATGAGGAAACAAATCAATACAAGACTCCATCCTTGGCCCTCAAACTCGGCCATAGCCTCAGAAAGCTAGCAGATATTCTTGAATGTGACTCAAAAATGGAGCATTGTGTTGATGAACTATTTATTAAAAACCTCCAACGAAGCCGGCTGCTTTTTGAGAAGAGGTGGGACGTCTGTGTTTCTTCTGCTGCCCTACAGACCCTCCGGCAAGCCAAGTGGAACACTCCGGACCTGCTCCCTCTGACTGAGGACGTTAGAGCCATGCATGCACATATTGAGGTATGTCGACCTGAATATGTGCAAACCCTAATAAGTGAGCCAACGTCTAAGCATTGGTCTAAACTGGCAGTTTTGACTCTTTGTGAGGTCATCATTTTCAATCGAAGAAGGGAAGGTGAGGTTTCAAAGATGCCACTGACAGCCTTTACCTTAAGAAGTAAGACTGGGATCCATTCTGACATTGCTCTGGGACTGTCCCAACTTGAGAAAAAGCTGTGTCAGCATTTTCAACGCATTGAAATTAAAGGGAAAAGAAGTCGGAAAGTGCCGGTTCTTTTGACTCCTGAAATGATTGCTTGGATGGAGGTGCTGGTGGAGAACAGAAGGGCCTGTTCCATCTCTGACCATAACCCATACTTCTTTTCCCGCCCGGGCGCAGACACCCACATCAGGGGATCAGACTCCCTACGCCAGGTAGCCAAAGAATGTGGTGCGGTGCATCCAGAGATGCTATCCTCAACCAAACTTAGAAAGCACATAGCTACTATGTCTACAGTTCTCAATATGAAAGAGAATGAGATGGACATACTTGCCAACTTCCTCGGCCATGACATTCGCATCCACAGGCAATATTACAGACTACCAGAGGGGACACTGGAGCTGGCCAAAATCAGCAAAGTGTTGATGGCCATGGAGCAGGGAAGAGTGACGGAATTCGAAGGAAAGAGCCTCGACCAGATACAAATTGAGCCTGAAGGTAATTCTTGATATTATTAAAATATGTATGATTTTTTTCCCCTAAAGGCCACTTGTATTTTTATTTTCTGTGCGACAGGGAGAGCAGTAGAGATCCTCTCACAAACGGACGGGCTAAAAGAAACTTCAAGCGGAGAACCTTCAACCATTCATCCAGATGCACCCCATGGTAGTGGCAGTGCCCCTTCTGGTAAGTGTACCAGGTGGGGGATTACAGCCAGGCTGCTTGGTCCTAACCCTGGGAGTGTATATTGCTAATATATTTTTATTTCTCTCCCTAGAACGTGTAAGAAAGCCATGGTCTGCATCTGAGGTGAAGGCTGTGGAGAAGACCATGACACCTTTCATACAGACTGGAAAGGTCCCTGGGAAGTCTCACTGCCTGGCCTGGCCTGGCCTGGCCTGCATTAATGCCTCACCAGATGACCTTAGACATCGGACATGGAGTGGCATTAAATTCTATGTCAAAAATAGAATCACTGCAATTCGAAAAAAAAAATCAAAAATAAAATTCCTTTAAAAGAGTTGTTTGTTTTCTATTGACTGTTTTGTATTATTTAAAGTAGTCCCAGTAAAAAAAGATTATGTCTATGGGTCCCATTCTGAACGGCCCTGTCAAAGGGACCCACCAGGTAACAAAAACGTGTATGTGTGTGTGTGTGTCTGTGTGTGTGTGGGTCTGTGTGTGTGTGTGTGTGTGTGTGTCTGACCTGGTGCAGTGGGAAAGCGGCGCTGAAGACGCCGTCATTGAGGAGGCGACTGATGCCCACCTGCCCCCACCTCACTGAGCCATAGGGGGTCCTCGACAGGATCTCGAACAACTGCACAGAGAGGTCTACAGCCTCAGTCCTGGGTCTACAGTCTCAGTCCTGGGTCTACAGCCTCAGTCCTGGGTCTACAGCCTCAGTCCTGGGTCTACAGCCTCAGTCCTGGGTCTGCAGCCTCAGTCCTGGGTCTACAGCCTCAGTCCTGGGTCTGCAGCCTCAGTCCTGGGTCTACAGTCTCAGTCCTAGGTCTACAGCCTCAGTCCTGGGTCTACAGTCTCAGTCCTGGGTCTACAGCCTCAGTCCTGGGTCTACAGCCTCAGTCCTGGGTCTACAGTCTCAGTCCTGGGTCTACAGCCTCAGTCCTGGGTCTACAGCCTCAGTCCTGGGTCTACAGTCTCAGTCCTGGGTCTACAGCCTCAGTCCTGGGTCTACAGTCTCAGTCCTGGGTCTACAGCCTCAGTCCTGGGTCTACAGCCTCAGTCCTGGGTCTACAGTCTCAGTCCTGGGTCTACAGTCTTACTGTATTTCAGACAATAATCACAACAGTTCAATCACTGCTAATACATTTAATTTAATTGACCCAATAATAGTCCTGGGTCAGAACCAGGACAAATGATCCTCGACAGAAGAGTCTGTTCAGAGCAAAGTCAGGGTCAGACAGAAACAGTTACAGAGGTTAGTTTTAAAAAGCCAAAAACCAAACACGGACTCTCTGTGAAGAAATCTCTCCCTTTTGATGTGTTCATATAAAACATCTGTGAACACTCTCAGCCTTTGGTGAATGGTGAAGGAAATATCTTGATAATTATTTACTGGGACAGTTAATGAATATTCATGACCAGACATTAATATAAAAAGTAGCCAAAAGGCAAATTTAGAAGAACACTTACCACTTGGTGGCGCTGTGTGGGCTTAAAGAAGTTGTCTTTGTCGTCACTGCCCAGGAACCTGAACCAAAGACATGAGTCAGAGCAGAGATCCAGGAGCGAGTCAGGGTCAGGGCTACACACCGGTCCAGTTTGTTGGCCCTGAACGCACAGGTGTAGAAGTCAGGGGGCGCCAGAGGAACCGCGTTATGCAGCAGGTTCGGGATTGAGAACCTCTGCAGGACTCGCTCAGACCAGTTCAAGTTCTCTGCATGAACCATCTGTGAAGGGGAGAAGGAAATATCATGGATGAAACATGCTAACATGCTAACACGCTAACACGCTAACCCTACCCCACACTGTTCCCCAAACAGATGCAGACCAGAAGACAAAAACAGGATACAAACAGTTTGAAAACATGTAGGACAAAGTAGATGACTTCCACTGAATCACAGAGAATCCCAATCACGACTTTAGTCCAAACGAGACGAGAATCTGTCCTTCACCCGAGCTCACATAAAACACCAGCTCTTTCTGAAGTCAAACAGTCCTGTGTCAGAACGACTGAACTGTTTAGACCAGTGTTTTTCAACCAGTGGGCCGCGGCACTTGTCTATTGTATATAATGATTCTAATAATTCTATTCTAAATTATATTCCTAAGAAGTGATCCTGTTTTTTTTTTTTTTTAAATGTCTTATTTTATTTTATTTTTTTTGACTGTTGCACTGAGCCTGTGACTTCCTGTTACTTACGTGGAAATAAAAATAATTCTGTTGTTTGTTGTGCCTCGGGATATATTCCAATATCACAAATTAGTTCAAAATAATGAGAAAGAAAATGATGTTAATTTTCTATTTATTCACTTTGATTAAACTTTCATACGCACACACTCACACACACAGACACACACACACACACACAGACACACACCGAGACACACAGGGCGCACACACACACAAACACACACACTCACAGACACAGACACACACACACAAACACACACACACACACACTCTCACACACACACACAGAGACAGACACACACACAAACACACACACACACAGACACACACACACACACACACACACAGGACGCACAGACAGACACACACACACACACACTCTCACACACACACAGACACACACACAGACACTCACACACACACTCTCACACACACACAGAGACAGACACACACACAAACACACACACACAGACACACACACAGAGACAGACACACACACACACAGGACGCACAGACAGACACACACACACTCTCACACACACACAGAGACAGACACACACAGACACACACACAGACACACACCTGCAGAGGCGCCCTGAGGCCGATCTCTTCTGCGTAGTAACAGAGCAGACTCCAGGGGGCGCTGAGGAGCAGGAAGCACAGCCGCGACTTCAGCTGCTCCACTTCTCTCTGCGCAAACACAACGACACTCACAGCTTCTGGATCTACACAACACTCCAGACATGACACACAACACTCCAGACATGACACACAACACTCCAGACATGACAAACCTTCTCCATCAACAGCCCGGTGTGCCGCAGCCGGCTCAGGAAGGACTTTCTCCACTTCCTGTGTGCGGCGTTAGGCTCCTCCCTCTGCAGGTCCAAAGACTCCTCCCACACCAGCACGAAGTCTGTCAATCAAAGTCCGACAGCGTTACATTCATTCATCCTCATGACAGCGACATGGGCATGGATCTACAGACCCTCTGTGTCTGTGGGACCCCTCCCTCAGTGTCTGTGGGACCCCTCCCTCAGTGTCTGTGGGAGCCCTCCCTCAGTGTCTGTGGGAGCCCTCCCTCAGTGTCTGTGGGAGCCCTCCCTCAGTGTCTGTGGGACCCCTCCCTCAGTGTCTGTGGGAGCCCTCCCTCAGTGTCTGTGGGAGCCCTCCCTCAGTGTCTGTGGGACCCCTCCCTCAGTGTCTGTGGGACCCCTCCCTCAGTGTCTGTGGGAGCCCTCCCTCAGTGTCTGTGGGACCCCTCCCTCAGTGTCTGTGGGAGCGGACCCTCCCTCAGTGTCTGTGGGACCCCTCCCTCAGTGTCTGTGGGAGCGGACCCTCCCTCAGTGTCTGTGGGAGCGGACCCTCCCTCAGTGTCTGTGGGAGCGGACCCTCCCTCAGTGTCTGTGGGAGCGGACCCTCCCTCAGTGTCTGTGGGACCCCTCCCTCAGTGTCTGTGGGAGCCCCTCCCTCAGTGTCTGTGGGAGCCCTCCCTCAGTGTCTGTGGGACCCCTCCCTCAGTGTCTGTGGGAGCCCTCCCTCAGTGTCTGTGGGAGCCCTCCCTCAGTGTCTGTGGGACCCCTCCCTCAGTGTCTGTGGGAGCCCTCCCTCAGTGTCTGTGGGACCCCTCCCTCAGTGTCTGTGGGACCCCTCCCTCAGTGTCTGTGGGACCCCTCCCTCAGTGTCTGTGGGAGCCCTCCCTCAGTGTCTGTGGGAGCCCTCCCTCAGTGTCTGTGGGAGCCCTCCCTCAGTGTCTGTGGGAGCCCTCCAGGTGGGTTCAGATGGGTCCAGGAGGGTCCAGGTGGGTCCAGGTGGGTCCAGGAGGGTCCAGGAGGGTCCAGGTGGGTCCAGGTGGGTCCAGATGGGTCCAGGTGGGTCCAGGTGGGTCCAGGTGGGTCCAGGTGGGTCCAGGTGGGTCCAGGTGGGTCCAGGTTGGTCCAGGTGGGGGACAGGGGTAAATACGTTTGAAAAGTAGAGTCACGGTGAGAGGACAATGAGGGTCTGGACTTGTTTCTGTTGAAGTTCATTTCTCTGCGTCATGAGCGTCTTTAGAGAAACAGTTTCCAGCGACATCTGATCTTCAAAACTCTGTGTCTGGTTCTGTGTCTGGTTCTGTGTCTGGTTCTATGTCTGGTTCTGTGTCTGGTTCTGTTTCTGGTTCTGTGTCTGGTTCTGTGTCTGGTTCTGTGTCTGGTTCTGTGTCTGGTTCTGTGTCTGGTTCTGTGTCTGGTTCTGTGTCTGGTTCTGTGTCTGGTTCTGTGTCTGGTTCTGCCATGAGGTCATAAAAGCTTCAGTGGGACAAAGACATTTAGTTTTAATCCAAGAACTATTTTCTCATTCCAAATTTCTTGTACCTTTCTGCTTTTGTCCCATTGGAGAATCTTGTTTTAAGGCAGAATTTGCACATTTTGACAAATTTGAGCAGTTTTTGACTTCCATCCCTTTTTGTATTTATTCAATGAAATAAATGAAAAGCAAACTTACCGACTTTGGTGCAGCCGTCACTGAACACGTTCTGATCCACAAACTCCGTCTGCTCAAAACACCAGAGTTAAATACTGTCAAAAGTCCATTCTGCTGCTGAAAGTTACCTCCATCTCTCTGTCCTCTGTCCTCTGTCCTCTCTCCTCTGTCCTCTCTCTGTCCTCTCTCCTCTGTCCTCTCTCTGTCCTCTGTCCTCTGTCCTCTGTCCTCTCTCTGTCCTCTCTCCTCTGTCCTCTCTCTGTCCTCTGTCCTCTGTCCTCTGTCCTCTCTCCTCTGTCCTCTCTCTCTCCTCTGTCCTCTGTCCTCTCTCTCTCCTCTGTCCTCTGTCCTCTCTCCTCTGTCCTCTCTCTGTCCTCTCTCCTCTGTCCTCTCTCTGTCCTCTGTCCTCTGTCCTCTCTCTGTCCTCTGTCCTCTGTCCTCTGTCCTCTGTCCTCTGTCCTCTCTCTGTCCTCTGTCCTCTGTCCTCTCTCTCTCCTCTGTCCTCTGTCCTCTGTCCTCTCTCCTCTGTCCTCTGTCCTCTGTCCTCTCTCTGTCCTCTGTCCTCTGTCCTCTGTCCTCTGTCCTCTCTCTGTCCTCTGTCCTCTGTCCTCTCTCCTCTGTCCTCTGTCCTCTGTCCTCTGTCCTCTCTCCTCTGTCCTCTGTCCTCTGTCCTCTCTCTCTCCTCTGTCCTCTGTCCTCTCTCCTCTCTCCTCTGTCCTCTCTCCTGTGTCCTCTCTCCTATGTCCTCTGTCCTCTGTCCTCTCTCTGTCCTCTGTCCTCTGTCCTCTGTCCTCTGTCCTCTCTCTGTCCTCTGTCCTCTGTCCTCTGTCCTCTCTCCTCTGTCCTCTGTCCTCTGTCCTCTCTCTCTCCTCTGTCCTCTGTCCTCTCTCCTCTCTCCTCTGTCCTCTCTCTGTCCTCTGTCCTCTGTCCTCTGTCCTCTCTCCTCTGTCCTCTGTCCTCTGTCCTCTCTCTCTCCTCTGTCCTCTGTCCTCTCTCCTCTCTCCTCTGTCCTCTCTCTGTCCTCTGTCCTCTCTCCTCTGTCCTCTCTCCTCTGTCCTCTCTCCTCTGTGTCCTCTGTCCTCTGTCCTCTGTCCTCTCTCCTCTCTCCTCTGTCCTCTCTCTGTTCTCCTGCTCTTTAGGGTTTCACAGATGTTTTGACTCCAACCTCATTAGCTACACTTTATTCTTGTGATTATATTTCCTTTTCCAGGACTTCCTGTTTCCTGCTCCAAGTTAAACACGGGCTGCATCCAAATTCATCCAAAATACCTCCTTGTCCTGGTCCTTTTCTTTAGCCTTCTCTAGGACGCAGCCTTAAAAGGTTTTTAAACTCACTACACTACAACAAAGCAAACATTAGTTTGTTTCTAGCTGTTTTTATTCTCCTGTGATCAGTCCAACAGAGGGTCTCAGACACTGACAGTCAATAAGTTCGTTTTCTCATTCCAAAGGAGACATGTCTGTATGTTTTTAAAAAGACATAATTTTGCTTTGTCCCACTGGAGAATGTGGTTCTAAGGCTCAGTCAGAATGTGCTCAGATCAAGACACATTTTACTGAATTAGAGATTTTTTTGACTTATCATCCATCACTGTTTGCAGTTTATACCAAACCTTGAACCTCCCAGTTTCACAAAAGAAAGAAAGAAAGAAAGAAATATTGTTGCAGCCAGAAGCTTTCTTTACTGAGTCTTAAGTAAACACAGGATCAGCTCTTAGACAAACACTGGCTCTGCACAGGAACCAACTTAGACTCAGAGGTTACACATGGGACATCACAGCATGAGGCACATGTGACATCACAGTGTGAGAGACGTGAGAAGAGGGGAGAGGTTGGAACAGTCCATGTGCAGGTGAGAGGGGAGTGGTTGGAACAGTCCATGTGCAGGTGAGAGGGGTCGGCTGTGATACGACCAGCTTGGCCTCGAGCTCGGGCAACGTACAGGTCCTGCAGCGATGGGAAGTGGTGTCGCGAACTTGATCAGCTTCACGGAGTCGTGGCTGGAGGTGCAGTGGTTGGTGTACAGGGAGAAGAGCAGGGGAGAAAGAACACAGCCCTGTGGGGCTCCTGTATTTATAATCCGAGAGTCCGAGACATTCTTCCCCAGACGCACTCGCTGCTTCCTGTCCGTCAGGAAGTCAGTGATCCACCTGCAGGTGGAATCGGGCACGTTGAGCTGGGAGAGCTTGTCCTGGAGCAGGGAGAGCTTGTCCTGGAGCAGGGAGAGCTTGTCCTGGAGCAGGGAGAGCTAGTCCTGGAGCAGGGAGAGCTAGTCCTGGAGCAGGGAGAGCTAGTCCTGGAGCTGGGAGAGCTAGTCCTGGAGCAGGGAGAGCTAGTCCTGGAGCAGGGAGAGCTAGTCCTGGAGCAGGGAGAGCTAGTCCTGGAGCAGGGAGAGCTTGTCCTGGAGCAGGGAGAGCTAGTCCTGGAGCTGGGAGAGCTAGTCCTGGAGCAGGGAGAGCTAGTCCTGGAGCAGGGAGAGCTTGTCCTGGAGCAGGGAGAGCTAGTCCTGGAGCAGGGAGAGCTAGTCCTGGAGCAGGGAGAGCTAGTCCTGGAGCAGGGAGAGCTTGTCCTGGAGCAGGGAGAGCTAGTCCTGGAGCTGGGAGAGCTAGTCCTGGAGCAGGGAGAGCTAGTCCTGGAGCAGGGAGGATGGTGTTGGAGGCAGAGCAAACAGGATGAGACTGGTTTTTCCACTGAGCAAAACCTCCTTTGTCTTCGTTAAGATCAGATAATAACGGCTTATTAACCGAGCGCGAGGTTAATAAATGTTTTATTATCTGTTCTCATCTGTGTCTTTACCAATGCTTTTGAGATATTTGTGAAGTATGTTCATGTCCGTTCCTTATCGTGTTTTTAGTCTGATACGCTCTGCGGTTGTCATGGTAACGGTCCGAGATGGGAAAATATCAGACCGCGAATCAGCCAATCAGAGCGCGCGTACGATCCAAGTCGTATAATAAGACTTTGTTAGTTGTGTTTGTAACTGTGTGATTCTCTGATCTGTTGTTGGTGAATCCATAACTTTGAGACGGCGGCTGTTGAGATTTAGGCGATAATCAAACACGTTTAATTGAGTTGTTCTTCTCTGTGGGATGTGTGCTCAGTCTGTGCGCCTCAAAGACCAAAAGTGTCACGCAATTATCACACACAAGACTTATGTAAATATGACCTGGATCCAGACCGGCCTCATGAGACTCGAACCCAGAACCTCTTTGTTCAGCCTGAATCACAACAGCATCGTCTCAGCAAATACTTTACCAAAGTACCAGATTAGAGTATCAAGGACTGAGGCTGTAGACCCAGGACTGAGGCTGTAGACCCAGGACTGAGGCTGTAGACCCAGGACTGAGGCTGTAGACCCAGGACTGAGGCTGTAGACCCAGGACTGAGGCTGAAGACCCAGGACTGAGGCTGAAGACCCAGGACTGAGGCTTTAGACCCAGGACTGAGGCTGTAGACCCAGGACTGAGGCTGTAGACCCAGGACTGAGGCTGTAGACCCAGGACTGAGGCTGTAGACCCAGGACTGAGGCTGTAGATCCAGGACTGAGGCTGTAGACCCAGGACTGAGGCTGTAGACCCAGGACTGAGGCTGTAGACCCTGGACTGAGGCTGTAGAAGACCCAGGACTGAGGCTGTAGACCCAGGACTGAGGCTGTAGACCCAGGACTGAGGCTGTAGACCCAGGACTGAGGCTGTAGACCCAGGACTGAGGCTGTAGACCCAGGACTGAGGCTGTAGACCCAGGACTGAGACTGTAGACCCAGGACTGAGGCTGTAGACCCAGGACTGAGGCTGTAGACCCAGGACTGAGACTGTAGACCCAGGACTGAGACTGTAGACCCAGGACTGAGACTGTAGACCCAGGACTGAGGCTGTAGACCCAGGACTGAGACTGTAGACCCAGGACTGAGACTGTAGACCCAGGACTGAGACTGTAGACCCAGGACTGAGACTGTAGACCCAGGACTGAGGCTGTAGACCCAGGACTGAGGCTGTAGACCCAGGACTGAGGCTGTAGACCCAGGACTGAGGCTGTAGACCCAGGACTGAGGCTGTAGACCCAGGACTGAGGCTGTAGACCCAGGACTGAGGCTGTAGACCCAGGACTGAGGAAGCTCGTGGTCGAGGCGGTCGTTAAAGACCACAGTGTGGAGCTCTCACCTGATTGGTCAGTTCCCAGATGCTGCCGTAGCTGTTCACCAATCGCTCTGCCATCCTGGTGCTGCGCGAGACCTGGGACCATCATCATCATCATCATCATCATCATCATCATCATCATCATCATCATCATCATCATCATCATCATCATCACAGATACAACTGACAGAATACGAGACATGTGTCGATTGTGAAGTTAAATCAGACCTGGGCAAAGTCCGGCCCGGGGCCCACATCCGGCCCCATTCTCATTTCTATGCGGCCTCTAGACCTTTACCTTAAACCATTCTGTTGCTTTTTAAAAATTAATCCGAACCAGTGTGGGCGGGTCCCGGCTCAAAAGTGTCCAAAATGACGTGCGCTGACACGCTGCAGTACCACCCCGGGCCTGTGGGGGTGGACCCTGACATGCTGCAGTACCACCCCGGGCCTGTGGGGGTGGACCCAGAATAAGAATTAGCCAATGCTAACATATAGCATCTTCTTACCTCTTCTTACCTCAGCATTGACACACACATGTGTGTGTCAATGCTGAGTGTTCTGGACCAGTCTAGTTTAGTCGCTGTGGACTTTAGAAGTCTCTGTTTAAATGAATGGAGCTTGTGCAGCTGACGCATGCACAGAAGTTGTTGCACATTCTTTTGATCTGGACTCATTCCTCAAAGACGGCTTTAAACTTACTTTGTGCTGCCACGGAATGTTACTCATTTATTTGGTTCTAATTAATGAACCCGCAATGCTATAATAATAATAATAATAATAATAATCTTCTCAAAACACAGGATATCTTCATGTTCTTAAACTAAAATAGATTAAGATAAACCACATTAAACAGTGAAATGTGGCCCTGAAGAAAATATTTGCACGTAATCATTAAAGCTCAGGTATCTGACTTTTAAATCACACACAAATACTGTAACTATGTGATAAGATCCATGTAACCAGTTTGTTTGTCTTAATAATAATAATAATAATAATAATTCTATAGATTCATCTGTAAAACTCTTGTGCATAAATATTAAGGTACGTTGTAATGTTCCAATGTTCACTGATGAATCCACCGCAGCAGGCTCTGGGTAAAAGTCACTCATGTGGCTCTATATTTGACATTCTGACATTATTAAAATAGTTGCACAGATGTACGACATGTCAGGTCAGCAGTGTCTCTTAGTCCTGGTTGCTCGTTGTACAGTCTGACAGCAGCCTGACACATAACTGTAGAATAAGGTCATAACTCACGGGTTTGTGTCTCCTTCACGCTCCTCCTGCTGCAGAGAAGATCCATGTGTTTAAAGAGTTTCAGTTTGGTCCATGCAGTGCAGAGCAGAGTGTGGTCATGTGACGTGGGTGTGGTCATGTGACGTGGGTGTGGTCATGTGACGTGGGTGTGTCCTCCGGGCAAACACATCCTGGACAGATCCTGATGCTCTGTTTGCCACCAGCGCTCTTAAACCAACACAACCTGTTTTACACATCACCCAGGTCACTCAGACACAGAGGCTCCTGTGTGTAGCGCCACCTGCAGGTGAAAGCTGGAAGCCGGTGGGGTCCACAAACGACTTACCAAGTATTATATTCAAGTAAGTAATAAATAAGTAAGTAATCTTTATTTATATACCGCATTTTCACTGCAGATCTGAGTCTCAATTAATTTTTTTTGGGCATTTGTCTCTCACTCCACACAGAGATGGGAGCGGGGCCAGTACAGGAGGCGCATGCTAGAACTATTGGACATATTTTTAGTGGTAGGGGAAACCGGAGTACCCGGAGGAAACCTACGCAGACACGGGGAGAACATGCAAACTCCACTCAGAAAGGCCCTGGTCCGACCGGGATTCGAACCCAGGACCTTCTTGCTGAGAGGCGAGAGTGCTATCCACTCAGCCACCGTGCCGCCGAATTCCACATATTCAATTATGTGGAATTGTAAAAAACACAGACTTCCAGGTCCTGCTGTGTTCTTTCAGATCTGTGCAGCACGTTTCCTTTGGGGACAGTAAAGTGGATCTGACTTTAGTCCAGGGGCCTCCTTTACTGACCGTGAAACTGATATTTACCGTCTCACCTGCTGAGAGACATTGTCGCCATCAAGTCACGTTTTGTGAAAATAAAAAACAAATCATTAGTAGTAACAAGTGAAGTAACTCACTGGGTTTTCATTCATCCATGATCTCCCCCTTTGTTAGTCCATTTCTGGGTCGGGGGGATGACAGTCAGAGCTGCACCCAAGTCCCTCTGATCCTCTGCAGGGGTGGGTCCGACAGGGGCTTCAGGCAAAGTGGGGGTAAGTGTCTTCCCCAGGGTCTCAACGACAGCAGACATCAGTGGGAGCAGGTCTCATGGTGGGCTTGATCCCACTGAGCCTCTGTGGTTTCTGTCTCTTCCTACAGGACACTTCCACTTCCACTTCCTCATTGTTCGCTGAAACGCTGTGTACCATTCTGTCTGCGAGAAACAGGCCTTTTCAGTTTGATGAATGAGTCTGAACTGAAGCCAACAATAGCAGAGACACACACAGGCCTCCGCAGACACACACAGGCCTCCGCAGACACACACAGGCCTCCACAGACACACACAGGCCTCCACAGACACACACAGGCCTCCGCAGACACACACAGGCCTGCGCTGCCCCTGCAGGTGGCTGTGTGGTACTGCAGCTGTCTCCTGTTATCGGCTCGGGAAACACATTTCTCGGCCCACTTTCTTGTTCCCGTGTTTATCAGCGGCCGGTGGAGTCCTCTGGCTTGTTTTGCATCCTGCTCCTTTTGTCTCAGACTTCTTGACAAGCAGACGTGGTGCATTCTGGGGTTTGTGTAATGTATGCCGTGGGGGGGGGCTGTCTGGGAGCGGGGGCTGACATGTTGGTGCCGCCTGCAGCAGCACGGTGCAGGTAATTGATGAGGAGCAGAGCCACAGGCTGAAGGAGCAACAGCAGAGTCAGGAGTGTGTTAACCTCAGCAATTAGATTAGCATAAAGGTCAGAGTGCTGCAGCGACTGGAGAATGATGAGATTATTGACAACACTCTGGAATCAGATGCATCGTTAGAGGAAGAGGAAGAGGAAGTGAAGAGGGACAAGAAGCAACCTCTGGATCTCCGATGATCTGATTAGACTCTGGCCTCTCCATGTACGGAGTAAATGTGGCCATAGCTGCAGGTGAAAGCCAGATCCTGTCAGACCTCTGAGGCTGAGCAGGCCAGGGCCTGGTTAGTGCTGTGATGGGAGACCTCTGAACAGCCACAGTGAGGTGGCTGAGGCTGTAAAGTGCAAAACTGTGGCTGTGTCCTTAGGCAAGATACTTCCCCCACATAAGAATGAGGGGGAGACTGCAGCCCAAGGGTAGACAGTCCAGGGGGAGACAGTCCAGGGGGAGACCGGCCAGGGGGAGACAGTCCAGGGGGGGACTGGCCAGGGGGGAGACAGTCCTGCGGAGACCGGCCAGGGGGAGACAGTCCAGGGGGAGACAGTCCAGGGGAAGACCGGCCAGGGGAAGACCGTCCAGGGGGAGACAGTCCAGGGGGAGACGGTCCAGGGGGAGACGGTCCAGGGGGAGACGGTCCAGGGGGAGACGGTCCAGGGGGAGACGGTCCAGGGGGAGACAGTCTTCAGGTTCAGATCAGAAAGGTCCCATTATGGGGGAGGAGAGTGCTCACATTAAAGGTCCCCTGCAGCAGACTCGTCGCGCACACACAGTCTTGCTGATTGAAGTTGTTTGAGGAGAAATGCAACTTTTAACCCTTTTTGAACCTTCTAATCCTGAAAATCCTGCTGCCACGAGTCACAGATTGTGTTTTGCTTTGTCTTAGCTCGTAATTAGCCCGCGCCGACATCCAGCGGATAATCTGGCTTTTTTTGTATTAGCCGGGAAGTGGACCGTGAAAGTAATTGGTGCACAAATTGGATCTCAGGGCCATGTGCGTTTTTATTCCTCCGAGCCAATATTTGCAGAGTGATTAGAAGAATGCAGCGGCAGCGGTTTTCAGACCTGGGACGGTGTTGGTGTTTACGAGCGAGCAGGTCCAGTGATCAGGCAGGAATAGAGAAATGTTGTAAAGTGGCTTTGGACGGCTGCAGGGCGCGGGTTTACAAAGAGGTTCTAATGGTTTTATCAGTCGTCTGTGTCCGCTTTTCTTTCAGGCTTTTTGGAATAAACGGACAAACCAAGCGTTAAATATCAACGACTTGTGGAGAGGGTTTGTATCAGGAGGAAAATCAGCTCACTCAGTCTGACTTCTCTGTGTGTGAAATGCTGATCTAAGAACCAGCTGTGTGCCATCTGGAGCAGCATGAAGAGAACTCTGTCCACTCCAGACTCAAACTCAGGCTCGTGGACCAAATCCGGCCGACAAGACGAATTTCAGAGGCCCCAAAAATGATTTTCTATTATTCTTGTGAATTTGTAGCATTGATGTAATGGGCTACTAAGGCATGTTATATGTATGTATGCTTCCATGGACAGACTGGCTGTAGAACTGAGGCTGTAGACCCAGGACTGAGGCTGTAGACCCAGGACTGAGGCTGTAGACCCAGGACTGAGGCTGTAGACCCAGGACTGAGACTGTAGACCCAGGACTGAGGCTGTAGACCCAGGACTGAGGCTGTAGACCCAGGAATGAGGCTGTAGACCCAGGACTGAGGCTGTAGACCCAGGACTGAGGCTGTAGACCCGAGGGTGACTCGCAAAGACCTGAGTCTGGCTCAGACCTGACTGGGTCCAGGTTCTTTAGCAGCAGATGCACTGTCTCTGACGGAGCAGAACAGACAGTTACATAACTGTTCTGAGCATCGATGGATCAGGAGGAGGTGGGCATCTGCGCCTCCCCCTGATAGTCTGAGTCTGAGTCTGAGTCTGAGAGTCTGAGAGTCTGAGAGTCTGAGAGTCTGAGTCTGAGTCTGAGCGTCTGAGTCTGAGTCTGAGTCTGAGTCTGAGAGTCTGAGAGTCTGAGAGTCTGAGAGTCTGAAAGTCTGAGTCTGAGTCTGAGTCTGAGTCTGAGAGTCTGAGAGTCTGAGAGTCTGAGAGTCTGAAAGTCTGAGTCTGAGAGTCTGAGAGTCTGAGTCTGAGTCTGAGAGTCTGAGTCTGAGAGTCTGAGTCTGAGAGTCTGAGTCTGAGAGTCTGAGAGTCTGAGTCTGAGAGTCTGAGTCTGAGTCTGAGAGTCTGAGTCTGAGAGTCTGAGTCTGAGAGTCTGAGTCTGAGAGTCTGAGTCTGAGAGTCTGAGAGTCTGAGAGTCTGAGTCTGAGTCTGAGAGTCTGAGAGTCTGAGTCTGAGAGTCTGAGTCTGAGAGTCTGAGTCTGAGTCTGAGAGTCTGAGTCTGAGAGTCTGAGTCTGAGTCTGAGTCTGAGAGTCTGAGAGTCTGAGAGTCTGAGAGTCTGAGAGTCTGAGTCTGAGAGTCTGAAGAGTCTGAGAGTCTGAGTCTGAGAGTCTGAGAGTCTGAGTCTGAGTCTGAGAGTCTGAGAGTCTGAGAGTCTGAGAGTCTGAGAGTCTGAGTCTGAGAGTCTGAGTCTGAGTCTGAGTCTGAGAGTCTGAGAGTCTGAGAGTCTGAGTCTGAGAGTCTGAGTCTGAGTCTGAGTCTGAGAGTCTGAGAGTCTGAGAGTCTGAGAGTCTGAGAGTCTGAGTCTGAGAGTCTGAGTCTGAGTCTGAGAGTCTGAGAGTCTGAGAGTCTGAGAGTCTGAGAGTCTGAGAGTCTGAGTCTGAGAGTCTGAGTCTGAGTCTGAGAGTCTGAGAGTCTGAGAGTCTGAGTCTGAGAGTCTGAGAGTCCGAGAGTCCGAGAGTCTGAGAGTCTGAGAGTCTGAGAGTCTGAGAGTCTGAGAGTCTGAGAGTCTGAGTCTGAGAGTCTGAGAGTCTGAGCGTCTGAGAGTCTGAGAGTCTGAGTCTGAGTCTGAGAGTCTGAGTCTGAGAGTCTGAGTCTAAGAGTCTGAGTCTGAGAGTCTGAGAGTCTGAGAGTCTGAGTCTGAGTCTGAGAGTCTGAGAGTCTGAGTCTGAGAGTCTGAGAGTCTGAGAGTCCGAGAGTCTGAGTCTGAGTCTGAGAGTCTGAGAGTCTGAGAGTCTGAGAGTCTGAGAGTCTGAGAGTCTGAGAGTCTGAGAGTCTGAGAGTCTGAGAGTCTGAGTCTGAGAGTCTGAGAGTCTGAGAGTCTGAGAGTCTGAGTCTGAGTCTGAGAGTCTGAGAGTCTGAGAGTCTGAGTCTGAGAGTCTGAGAGTCTGAGTCTGAGAGTCTGAGTCTGAGAGTCTGAGAGTCTGAGAGTCTGAGTCTGAGAGTCTGAGAGTCTGAGAGTCTGAGTCTGAGAGTCTGAGTCTGAGAATCTGAGAGTCTGAGTCTGAGAGTCTGAGAGTCTGAAAGTCTGAGTCTGAGTCTGAGAGTCTGAGAGTCTGAGTCTGAGTCTGAGAGTCTGAGAGTCTGAGAGTCTGAGAGTCTGAGTCTGAGTCTGAGAGTCTGAGTCTGAGAGTCTGAGAGTCTGAGAGTCTGAGTCTGAGAGTCTGAGAGTCTGAGAGTCTGAGAGTCTGAGTCTGAGTCTGAGAGTCTGAGTCTGAGAGTCTGAGTCTGAGAATCTGAGAGTCTGAGAGTCTGAGAGTCTGAGAGTCTGAGTCTGAGTCTGAGAGTCTGAGAGTCTGAGTCTGAGAGTCTGAGAGTCTGAGAGTCTGAGAGTCTGAGAGTCTGAGAGTCTGAGAGTCTGAGTCTGAGTCTGAGAGTCTGAGTCTGAGTCTGAGAGTCTGAGTCTGAGTCTGAGAGTCTGAGAGTCTGAGAGTCTGAGAGTCTGAGAGTCTGAGAGTCTGAGAGTCTGAGAGTCTGAGAGTCTGAGAGTCTGAGAGTCTGAGAGTCTGAGTCTGAGAGTCTGAGAGTCTGAGAGTCTGAGAGTCTGAGAGTCTGAGAGTCTGAGAGTCTGAGATCTGAGTCTGAGAGTCTGAGAGTCTGAGAGTCTGAGAGTCTGAGAGTCTGAGTCTGAGTCTGAGAGTCTGAGAGAGTCTGAGTCTGAGAGTCTGAGAGTCTGAGAGTCTGAGAGTCTGAGAGTCTGAGTCTGAGTCTGAGAGTCTGAGAGTCTGAGTCTGAGAGTCTGAGTCTGAGTCTGAGTCTGAGTCTGAGAGTCTGAGTCTGAGAGTCTGAGTCTGAGTCTGAGAGTCTGAGAGTCTGAGTCTGAGTCTGAGTCTGAGTCTGAGAGTCTGAGAGTCTGAGAGTCTGAGTCTGAGAATCTGAGAGTCTGAGAGTCTGAGAGTCTGAGAGTCTGAGAGTCTGAGTCTGAGTCTGAGAGTCTGAGAGTCTGAGAGTCTGAGTCTGAGTCTGAGTCTGAGAATCTGAGAGTCTGAGAGTCTGAGTCTGAGAGTCTGAGAGTCTGAGTCTGAGAATCTGAGAGTCTGAGAGTCTGAGAGTCTGAGAGTCTGAGTCTGAGAGTCTGAGAGTCTGAGTCTGAGAGTCTGAGTCTGAGAGTCTGAGTCTGAGAGTCTGAGTCTGAGAGTCTGAGTCTGAGTCTGAGTCTGAGTCTGAGAGTCTGAGTCTGAGAGTCTGAGTCTGAGTCTGAGAGTCTGAGTCTGAGTCTGAGTCTGAGAGTCTGAGTCTGAGAATCTGAGAGTCTGAGAGTCTGAGTCTGAGAGTCTGAGAGTCTGAGAGTCTGAGAGTCTGAGTCTGAGTCTGAGAGTCTGAGTCTGAGAGTCTGAGAGTCTGAGTCTGAGTCTGAGAGTCTGAGAGTCTGAGTCTGAGTCTGAGTCTGAGAGTCTGAGAGTCTGAGTCTGAGTCTGAGAGTCTGAGAGTCTGAGTCTGAGTCTGAGTCTGAGAGTCTGAGTCTGAGAGTCTGAGTCTGAGTCTGAGAGTCTGAGTCTGAGAGTCTGAGTCTGAGTCTGAGTCTGAGTCTGAGAGTCTGAGTCTGAGAGTCTGAGTCTGAGTCTGAGAGTCTGAGAGTCTGAGTCTGAGTCTGAGTCTGAGTCTGAGAGTCTGAGAGTCTGAGAGTCTGAGAGTCTGAGAGTCTGAGTCTGAGTCTGAGTCTGAGAGTCTGAGTCTGAGAGTCTGAGTCTGAGAGTCTGAGAGTCTGAGTCTGAGTCTGAGTCTGAGTCTGAGAGTCTGAGAGTCTGAGAGTCTGAGAGTCTGAGAGTCTGAGTCTGAGAGTCTGAGTCTGAGAGTCTGAGTCTGAGAGTCTGAGTCTGAGAATCTGAGAGTCTGAGTCTGAGAGTCTGAGAGTCTGAGTCTGAGAGTCTGAGTCTGAGAATCTGAGAGTCTGAGTCTGAGTCTGAGTCTGAGTCTGAGTCTGAGAGTCTGAGAGTCTGAGAGTCTGAGAGTCTGAGAGTCTGAGTCTGAGAGTCTGAGTCTGAGAGTCTGAGAGTCTGAGTCTGAGAGTCTGAGTCTGAGAGTCTGAGTCTGAGTCTGAGAGTCTGAGTCTGAGAGTCTGAGTCTGAGAGTCTGAGAGTCTGAGTCTGAGTCTGAGTCTGAGAGTCTGAGAGTCTGAGTCTGAGTCTGAGAGTCTGAGAGTCTGAGTCTGAGTCTGAGTCTGAGTCTGAGAGTCTGAGTCTGAGAGTCTGAGTCTGAGTCTGAGAGTCTGAGTCTGAGAGTCTGAGTCTGAGTCTGAGTCTGAGTCTGAGTCTGAGAGTCTGAGAGTCTGAGAGTCTGAGTCTGAGTCTGAGAGTCTGAGAGTCTGAGAGTCTGAGTCTGAGTCTGAGAGTCTGAGAGTCTGAGAGTCTGAGTCTGAGAGTCTGAGTCTGAGTCTGAGAGTCTGAGTCTGACAGTCTGAGTCTGAGTCTGAGAGTCCGAGAGTCTGAGAGTCTGAGTCTGAGTCTGAGAGTCTGAGAGTCTGAGAGTCTGAGTCTGAGTCTGAGAGTCCGAGAGTCTGAGAGTCTGAGTCTGAGAGTCTGAGTCTGAGAGTCTGAGAGTCCGAGAGTCTGAGAGTCCGAGAGTCTGAGAGTCTGAGTCTGAGAGTCTGAGAGTCCGAGAGTCTGAGAGTCCGAGAGTCTGAGAGTCTGAGTCTGAGAGTCTGAGTCTGAGAGTCTGAGAGTCCGAGAGTCTGAGAGTCCGAGAGTCTGAGAGTCTGAGAGTCTGAGTCTGAGAGTCTGAGAGTTCTGGTGTGGAGCAGACTCAGGCCTCTCTTCTCCTTCACCTATAGCTGAAATCTGGAACAGTCTTCCTGAAAGTGTGAGACAGACTTCTTCTCTGACAATGTTAAAAACTGTTTCTGCCAAAATTTAGGGATTTTATTTTTACTCTTTTTGATGTTCTGTAATAATTAACTTATTTCCTTACTTTCCGTCGTGTTTGTTCAGGACGTTGTCCTGTGTCTGAGCTGTGCTATACTAATAACCTAGACATGCCTCTGGGACTGTGGCGTCTCAGGGTTCTCTTCTTCTCTGGCGCTGTCTCACTGGACCCACCCTCTGACAGGTTCTGCACGTCTGTCCTTCCTGCTGCTGTCAGACTGTACAACAAACACTGTCAACTAACGAACACTGTCGACTAACGAACACTGAGGACTAACAAACACTGAGGACTAACGAACACTGAGGACTAACGAACACTGTCGACTAACGAACACTGAGGACTAACTAACGAACACTGAGGACTAACGAACACTGAGGACTAACAAACACTGAGGACTAACGAACACTGAGGACTAACGAACACTGAGGACTAACGAACACTGAGGACTAACAAACACTGAGGACTAAAAACACTGAGGACTAACGAACACTGTCGACTAACGAACACTGAGGACTAACGAACACTGAGGACTAACAAACACTGAGGACTAACAAACACTGGCGACTAACGAACACTGAGGACTAACGAACACTGTCGACTAACGAACACTGAGGACTAACGAACACTGAGGACTAACAAACACTGAGGACTAACGAACACTGAGGACTAACGAACACTGAGGACTAACGAACACTGAGGACTAACGAACACTGAGGACTAACGAACACTGAGGACTAACGAACACTGAGGACTAACGAACACTGAGGACTAACGAACACTGAGGACTAACGAACACTGAGGACTAACGAACACTGAGGACTAACGAACACTGAGGACTAACGAACACTGTCGACTAACGAACACTGAGGACTAACGAACACTGAGGACTAACGAACACTGAGGACTAACAAACACTGAGGACTAACGAACACTGAGGACTAACGAACACTGAGGACTAACGAACACTGAGGACTAACAAACACTGAGGACTAACAAACACTGAGGACTAACGAACACTGTCGACTAACGAACACTGAGGACTAACGAACACTGAGGACTAACAAACACTGAGGACTAACGAACACTGTCGACTAACGAACACTGAGGACTAACGAACACTGTCGACTAACGAACACTGAGGACTAACGAACACTGAGGACTAACAAACACTGAGGACTAACGAACACTGAGGACTAACGAACACTGAGGACTAACGAACACTGAGGACTAACGAACACTGAGGACTAACGAACACTGAGGACTAACGAACACTGAGGACTAACAAACACTGAGGACTAACGAACACTGAGGACTAACGAACACTGAGGACTAACGAACACTGAGGACTAACGAACACTGAGGACTAACGAACACTGAGGACTAACGAACACTGTCGACTAACGAACACTGAGGACTAACGAACACTGTCGACTAACGAACACTGAGGACTAACGAACACTGAGGACTAACGAACACTGAGGACTAACGAACACTGAGGACTAACGAACACTGAGGACTAACGAACACTGAGGACTAACGAACACTGAGGACTAACGAACACTGAGGACTAACGAACACTGAGGACTAACGAACACTGAGGACTAACGAACACTGAGGACTAACGAACACTGAGGACTAACGAACACTGGACTAACGAACACTGAGGACTAACGAACACTGAGGACTAACGAACACTGAGGACAAACGAACGAACTGAGGACTAACGAACACTGAGGACTAACAAACACTGAGGACTAACGAACACTGAGGACTAACGAACACTGAGGACTAACGAACACTGAGGACTAACGAACACTGAGGACTAACAAACACTGAGGACTAACGAACACTGAGGACTAACGAACACTGAGGACTAACGAACACTGAGGACTAACGAACACTGAGGACTAACGAACACTGAGGACTAACAAACACTGAGGACTAACGAACACTGAGGACTAACGAACACTGAGGACTAACGAACAGACTAACGAACACTGAGGACTAACGAACACTGAGGACTAACGAACACTGAGGACTAACGAACACTGAGGACTAACGAACACTGAGGACTAACGAACACTGAGGACTAACGAACACTGAGGACTAACGAACACTGAGGACTAACGAACACTGAGGACTAACGAACACTGAGGACTAACGAACACTGAGGACTAACAAACACTGAGGACTAACGAACACTGAGGACTAACTAACACTGAACACTGAGTCGACTAACGAACACTGAGGACTAACGAACACTGAGGACTAACGAACACTGAGGACTAACAAACACTGAGGACTAACGAACACTGAGGACTAACGAACACTGAGGACTAACGAACACTGAGGACTAACAACACTGAGGACTAACAAACACTGAGGACTAACGAACACTGTCGACTAACGAACACTGAGGACTAACGAACACTGAGGACTAACAAAACACTGAGGACTAACAAACACTGTCGACTAACGAACACTGAGGACTAACGAACACTGTCGACTAACGAACACTGAGGACTAACGAACACTGAGGACTAACAAAACACTGAGGACTAACGAACACTGAGGACTAACGAACACTGAGGACTAACGAACACTGAGGACTAACGAACACTGAGGACTAACGAACACTGAGGACTAACGAACACTGAGGACTAACAAACACTGAGGACTAACGAACACTGAGGACTAACGAACACTGAGGACTAACGAACACTGAGGACTAACGAACACTGAGGACTAACGAACACTGAGGACTAACGAACACTGAGGACTAACGAACACTGAGGACTAACGAACACTGAGGACTAACGAACACTGAGGACTAACGAACACTGAGGACTAACAAACACTGAGGACTAACGAACACTGAGGACTAACGAACACTGAGGACTAACGAACACTGAGGACTAACAAACACTGAGGACTAACAAACACTGAGGACTAACGAACACTGTCGACTAACGAACACTGAGGACTAACGAACACTGAGGACTAACAAACACTGAGGACTAACGACTAACTAACGAGAGAGTGAAAGAGAGAGAGAGAGAGGGGGGGGACAGGGGGGGGAGAGAGAGAGAGAGAAAGTGAGTAAGAGAGAGAGAGAGAGGGGGATAGAAAGGGAGAGAGTGAAAGAGAGAGAGAGAGAAGAGAGAGAGGGGGAGAAAGAGAGAGAGAGAGAGGGGGGAGAGAGAAAGAGAGAGAGGGAGAGTCAGAGAGGGAGAGAGAGAAAGTGAGAGAGAAAAAGAGAGTGAAAGTGAGAGAGAGAGAGAAAGGAGAGAGCGACAGAGAGAAAGAGAGAGAGGTCAGTTTGACTTCAGACAGATCTTTATGAGCTCATGTTGTAAACAAAGAGACGTCTCGTGTAGAAAACCCTGATGTCTCTGCAGCAGTGATGATGATGATGATGATGATGATGATGATGATGATGATGAGGAGGAGGAGGAGGAGGAGGAGGAAGGGGAGGAGAAAGAAAAGGATGAGGAAGAGGAGGAGGAGGAAGCACAGTGTGTCAGACTGCTTCCTGTATGGACCTGGTTATTGCGGCTGGTCCTGCCCTGGGCTCAGGACGCAGCCTGTGATAGGGCACTGTCCGGTTTCCGAAATGTGCTAAAAATAGCTCAGAAGACTGCGCATGCGCGCATGTTTCGGACAAACATTGTGTACGACTCGTTGAGTTCTACTGTGTTCTCCTCATACGCGTGTGTATTTATTTGGGCTAAATCATTGAATCATGGTGACAACAAAACACTGCAGTTATGGTGCTTGTCGGAGCGATTTCAGATACTCTGAAAAGGACTATATGAAAGTAACATTCAACCCGTTCGTTAAACCACAACATCGAACCAGACCAGGACCAGACCAGGACCAGATCAGACCAGGTGGGTGCTTGTGGTCGGCAGAATTTCTCTCATGAAAAGGTTAAAAAGGGCACATGTTTTTTCAAAACACTTCGCTGGACCAACTGTGGAGCATCCAGATCCAGTCCTAGCTACGTTTAGCTGGGACTGGATCTGGACCGCTGTATCAGGTCCGTCTGAGCTCTTCTGAACGTAGTTAGCCCCATCAATCCATATTAGTATTGTTTGTCCTAATCCAGAATGTATACAATTCTCACACCTGAAGAAAGATGAGAGGGATTTTTTTCAACTTTGTGTCTGCTTATTATACGGCTTTGTACCAATTGAACACACAAAATAAACGTCATTCACTACTCATGCCGAAAGGTTTATTTAATGAGTGCAAAGAAAATAGTTCCCAAAGGTTTTCCCGTGGCAGGCGAGTTACAGTGAGGATAGTTAACCTAAAAGCGATCGCTTTAGTCGCATTAAAAAAGTATTTTTGTCATGAAAACCTGAACAGTTAATTCTGAAAACCTCCGTGCACTTGTGTTATGAATGTGTATAATGTATTCTCCCATTAACATTTAAATGTGTTGATTGATTGTCATTTGCGTTTACTGAGTGTGGCTAGCTCTGATAGTTTCTCTCAGAGACAGTGGCGTAACCCGTTGTGATCATGGATTTATTATAATATCAGCTGACTGTAGCTAACTAATGATCAAACTAATTACAAAGTGGATAGTGCAAAAACAACTTGATAAATGGAAGTTAATCACAGCAAAACAAACAAAGAAGGCGCTAGCATTGCAATTTAAATGACTAGATAATGTTAGCATAATCCTCACCATTATCTTTTTATCAAATCAAACTTTCTACCAGTTACTGGAAGACCACGACATTCAAGCCAACGTTTTAATTGGTCTACACCAGTGTCTCCCAAAGTGGGGTCCGCGGCCCCCTGGTGGGCCGCGAGGGTACTGCAGGGGGGCCGCGGGAGGTCATAAAAAAAATTAAAAAAATAACATAATTATTTAATGTTAAATTTATAATGTTTTGTTTGTAATATTAAAATATTTGTGTTCATTATTTGACTTGAATAATCCACTGTAATCATTTTTGTATTACAATGTTTGTAGCAGAGGCTATTTCCCCAAAATAAAATAACCAGAAGAGCCTATTCTTAATGTTGTCTTCTTGGTTATTATTTTGGGGGGCCACGCAGACCCATCAGATTTTTAAGGGGGCCTCGGTGTTACTGAGTTTGGGAATGGCTGGTCTACACTATGATCCCTGATGGTTTGATGGTGGAATTTTGCCCCTGGTTTATCATTTTCGTCTAAAGTGACAAGTGGTATTTGATTCATTTCGGCAGTGTTTGTCCGAAACATGTGGGCGGGAGTTGACAGGCGGCGGGGGCGTGTCTTAGTGACGTCATTTAGATAGTTCGCTATTGGCTGAAGCCGGGGAAGTGGGCCGTCTGCTGATGGACGGCACCAGGAAATGAGCGTCCCAACAGGCGGCGATGGTACAGAGAGAGAGATGGTACAGAGAGAGAGCGATGGTTCAAAGACAGAGATGACACTATCGCAACAACAACACGTCACTTTTATGGGATTGTGGCGAGGCCCGAAGAGGTCTCATGGATCTGAATATGTGTCATAAAAGACTGTTACACACTGTTACACACTGTTACACACTGTTACACGCTGCTACACACTGCTGCACACTGTTACACACTGTTACACACTGTTACACGCTGTTACACACTGTTACACACTGTTACACGCTGCTACACACTGCTGCACACTGTTACACACTGTTACACACTGTTACACGCTGCTACACACTGCTGCACACTGTTACACACTGTTACACACTGTTACACACTGTTACACACTGTTACACGCTGCTACACACTGCTGCACACTGTTACACACTGTTACACACTGTTACACGCTGTTACACACTGTTACACACTGTTACACGCTGCTACACACTGCTGCACACTGTTACACACTGTTACACACTGTTACACGCTGCTACACACTGCTGCACACTGTTACACACTGTTACACACTGTTACACACTGTTACACACTGTTACACGCTGCTACACACTGCTGCACACTGTTACACACTGTTACACACTGTTACACACTGTTACACGCTGCTACACACTGCTGCACACTGTTACACACTGTTACACACTGTTACACACTGTTACACACTGTTACACACTGTTACACACTGTTACACACTGTTACACACTGCTGCACACTGTTACACACTGTTACACACTGTTACACACTGTTACACACTGTTACACACTGTTACACACTGTTGCACACTGTTGCACACTGTTGCACACTGTTGCACACTGTTACACACTGTTACACACTGTTACACACTGTTACACACTGTTACACACTGCTGCACACTGTTACACACTGTTACACACTGTTACACACTGTTACACACTGTTACACACTGTTGCACACTGTTGCACACTGTTACACACTGTTACACACTGTTACACACTGTTACACACTGTTGCACACTGTTACACACTGTTACACACTGTTACACACTGTTACACACTGCTGCACACTGTTACACACTGTTACACACTGTTACACACTGTTACACACTGTTACACACTGTTACACACTGTTACACACTGTTACACACTGTTACACACTGTTACACACTGTTACACACTGTTACACACTGTTACACACTGTTACACACTGTTACACACTGTTACACACTGCTGCACACTGTTACACACTGTTACACACTGTTACACACTGTTACACACTGTTACACACTGTTGCACACTGTTACACACTTTACACACTGTTACACACTGTTACACACTGTTACACACTGTTACACACTGTTACACACTGTTGCACACTGTTTACACACTGTTACACACTGTTACACACTGTTACACACTGTTACACACTGTTACACACTGTTACACACTGTTACACACTGTTACACACTGTTACACACTGTTACACACTGTTACACACTGTTACACACTGTTTACACACTGTTACACACTGTTTGTTGCACACATGTTGCACACTGTTACACACTGTTACACACTGTTACACACTGTTACACACTGTTGCACACTGTTACACACTGTTACACACTGTTACACACACTGTTACACACTGTTACACACTGTTACACACTGTTACACACACTGTTACACACTGTTACACACTGTTGCACACTGTTGCACACTGTTACTCACACTGTTACCACACTGTTACACACTGTTACACACTGTTACACACTGTTACACACTGCTGCACACTGTTACACACTGTTACACACTGTTACACACTGTTACACACTGTTACACACTGCTGCACACTGTTACACACTGTTACACACTGTTACACACTGTTTACACACTGTTACAACACTGTTGCACACTGTTGCACACTGTTGGCACACTGTTACACACTGTTACACACTGTTACACACTGTTACACACTGTTGCACACTGTTACACACTGTTACACACTGTTACACACTGTTACACACTGTTACACACTGTTGCACATGCTGCACACTGTTACACACTGTTACACACTGTTACACACTGTTACACACTGTTACACACTGTTGCACACTGTTGCACACTGTTACACACTGTTACACACTGTTACACACTGTTACACACTGTTACACACTGTTACACACTGTTACACACTGTTGCACACTGTTTTGCACACTGTTACACACTGTTACACACTGTTACACACTGTTACACACTGTTACACACTGTTACACACTGTTACACACTGTTACACACTGTTACACACTGCTTGCACACTGTTACACACTGTTACACACTGTTACACACTGTTACACACTGTTACACACTGCTGCACACTGTTACACACTGTTACACTCTGTTACACACTGTTACACACTGTTACACACTGTTGCACACTGTTGCACACTGTTACACACTGTTACACACTGTTACACACTGTTACACACTGTTGCACACTGTTACACACTGTTACACACTGTTACACACTGTTTTACACACTGTACACACTGTTACACACTGTTACACACTGCTGCACACTGTTACACACTGTTTACACACTGTTACACACTGTTACACACTGTTACACACTGTTGCACACTGTTGCACACTGTTACACACTGTTACACACTGTACACACTGTTACACACTGTTACACACTGTTACACACTGTTGCACACTGTTGCACACTGTTACACACTGTTACACACTGTTACACACTGTTACACACTGTTACACACTGTTACACACTGTTACACACTGTTGCACACTGCTGCACACTGTTACACACTGTTACACACTGTTACACACTGTTACACACTGTTACACACTGTTACACACTGTTACACACTGCTGCACACTGTTACACACTGTTACACACTGTTACACACTGTTACACACTGTTACACACTGTTACACACTGTTACACACTGTTGCACACTGTTGCACACTGTTGCACACTGTTACACACTGTTACACACTGTTACACACTGTTACACACTGCTGCACACTGTTACACACTGTTACACACTGTTACACACTGTTACACACTGTTGCACACTGTTACACACTGTTACACACTGTTACACACTGTTACACACTGTTACACACTGCTACACACTGCTGCACACTGTTGCACACTGTTACACACTGTTACACGCTGCTGCACACTGTTACACACTGTTACCACACTGTTACACACTGTTACACACACACTGTTACACACTGTTGCACACTGTTGCACACTGTTACACACTGTTACACACTGTTACACACTGTTACACACTGCCTGCACACTGTACTACACACTTGTATCACACTGTTACACACACTGTTACACCACTGTTACACACTGTTACACGCTGCTACAAACACTGCTGCACACTGTTACACACTGTTACACACTGTTACACACTGTTACACACTGTTACACACTGTTACACACTGCTGACACACTGTTACACCACTGTTACACGCTGCTTCCACACTGCTGCACACTGTTACACACTGTTACACGCTGCTACACACTGCTGCACACTGTTAACAAGCTGTTACACACACGTACACACTGTTACACACTGTTACAACACTGTTACACACTGCACGCTGCACTGCTGCACACTGTTACACGCTGCTACACGCTGCTGCACACTGTTACACACTGTTACACACTGCTGCACACTGTTACACACTGTTACACGCTGTTACACACTGCTACACACTGTTACACACTGTTACACACTGCTGCACACTGTTACACACTGTTACACACTGTTACACGCTGCTACACACTGCTGCACACTGTTACACACTGTTACACACTGTTACACACTGCTACACACTGCTGCACACTGTTACACACTGTTACACGCTGCTACACACTGCTGCACACTGTTACACACTGTTACACGCTGCTACACACTGCTGCACACTGTTACACACTGTTACACACTGTTACACGCTGCTACACACTGCTGCACACTGTTACACACTGTTACACGCTGCTACACACTGCTACACGCTGCTACACGCTGCTACACACTGCTACACACTGTTACACACTGTTACACACTGTTACACGCTGCTACACACTGCTACACACTGCTACACGCTGCTACACGCTGCTGCACACTGTTACACACTGCTGCACACTGTTACACACTGTTACACGCTGCTACACACTGCTACACACTGCTACACGCTGCTACACGCTGCTGCACACTTGGGTCTATAATAATAACTGCATAGAGTATTACTAACTTAGAGCTGTCCCACCCATGACCACAGGGGGCGCTGTGGTACTGCAGACCAAATTCACGAGGGTTACTCAGAAAAAAGTCCCATAGAACTAAATGTAAACTAAAACAGCTCGACCTCAGCTGACAGAGAACCTGACAGAGAACCTGACAGAGAACCTGACAGAGAACCTGACAGAGAACCTGACAGAGAACCTGACAGAGAACCTGACAGAGAACCTGACAGAGAACCTGACAAAGAACCTGATTCTTTGAGCTCTGATTGGTCAGAATGCTGCCCTCTGATTGGTCAAAGAGTGGCCGAGCCCCTCTGTGCACGTGCATGAGAGCCACACACGCATTTGGAGCAAAGCATCATGGGAGATAATCCACTGCGCAGAACCGGGAGGACCAGACGATGCACAAATACAGGAGAGTTCTGCTGATCTCTCAGTCTCCGTGAAGTCCCATGAACTACTGAGCACAAGCCGTTCATTTCAACAGGACGCCATCTTGGATCATGGGGCTTGTACACACCAGTAGTGGTTGGCGATAGTTCTGTCCCCTCTGGTCCCTCTGTTTTCTGGTGCCTCTCTCCTCTCTCCCACCTGGTCCCTCTGTCCCCCATGGTTTCTCTCTCCCTCCCGGTCTCTCTCTCCACGCGTCCAGCCTAGTCCTGCCTGGTTCTACGTCATGGTGCTACGTCCCTTAGGACTTCGCTAGTGGGATATCACTCGTGACCCCCAGGTCACACGCCAGAGAGATCAAAATAATTTGCTCCAATCACCAGCCACCTTCCTCTATAAATGCCCCTGCACAAGGCCGCACCCCCTCTTTCACTCTGGCGCCGATTGAGATCTACCACAGTACTCACTTCCAGAGAAAGATGTCTTCTGATGCTCGTCCGAGTTCCCCTTCGCCCTCCGGCGTCGGACGTCGTCGTTGCTCGACGTGTCGAGTCAGGCTCCAGCGCACGGACCAGCACTCCAGCTGCTTCATGCGCCACCTGCGCCTCGTGTCTCGCTCTCCCCAGGGAGGAGAGCGAACGCAGGCGTGTGTACCTCGCCGCTGCAGCGCCCCGTCCGGACTCCTCTCAGGACGAGGAGTCTGAGACTGACTGGGCCCCACTCGACCTTCCACCCGTGCCCGCGGAGTGGGGTGACTGTGAGGACGGAGAGGTTTCGGAGGTCGGCTCCCTCCTCACGCTGGACGAGGTGGTGTCGAACCCGGAGCCGGACCGCTTCCCACTGGACCACAAGCCTGGGCTCTACTCCTCCGCGGCGGCCATCATGGTTGCCCCCCTGCCATTGCAGCCGACCCAGAGGGCGGAGGACTTCACCTCTGGTTACGCCACCACTCGAGGGAGGAGGAGGACGCAGCCCACGTTGTGCCCGCGGATGGACCCGATCGTCCATTACGCGACACGTGAGTGGCCAAAGCCCCTAGCGGCCAAGAGGCCTGCTTTGGGCTACGGTATGTACTGCAACGTGCAGGACTGGTCCTGGACCGGCGGGGTCCCGGACATCGAGGATTCGGTCCGCATGGCCCTGCACCCCTCCGCATCCGTGTGGGCCGGCACCAGACCTCTCCTTCCCTCCGAGCGTGACAGGATGTCTTTGGCTATGCACGACAGATGTTACGCCAATGCGGCACAGGTCGTCGCTGTGGCAAATAACAT
>OZ035832.1:41394267-41396767 GCA_964034765.1 Knipowitschia caucasica
CCCCTCTCCTCCTCACCTCTCTCCTCCTCACCTCTCTCTCCTCCTCCTCCTCTCCTCCTCACCTCTCTCTCCTCCTCCTCCCCCGGTGTGAAGGCCCCTGTGGTGTCAGCCTGGTTCCTCCTCGTGGGCCCCTCCCCTCTCCTGCGGCCCCCAGACCCTCTGGAGGACATGGAGCTGGAGGAGCTGGGCTGAGGGCCGTTCACCGACGGGAACTGAGGCCGACTGTAAGGCAGGATGTCCTCCGAGCCTGCGGGGGCAGCACACAGGGGACTGTTTATGTACACGCACACACACACACACACACACACACACACACACACACACACACACACACACACACACACACACACACGCGCACATGCACACACACACACACACGCGCACTTGCACACGCACACACAGATACATATACACACACACACACACACACACACACACACACACACACAAACAAACACAGATACATGCACACACACACAAACACACACAGATACATACACACAGACGCACACACTTTTTTTGTCTGTGTATCTGTGTATATATATGTAAATATGTGTATGTGTGTGTGTGTGTATATATATATATATGTGTGTGTGTGTGTGTGTGTGTGTGTGTGTGTGTGTGTGTGTACCTGTATGCTGACGGGTCTTGCTGCCTTTAACCCCGCCCTCTCTCCTCTCCGCAGACCCTCTGTGCTCAGAGCAGGGGTCCCGGGGCCCGGAGGGGGGGTCTCGGGGCCGGTAGCTGCCTCCTCTCTTTTCCTTGGGGGAGAGCACGCCTCGGCCCTCGGGGGTCTTACAGGGGTGTGTGGGGGACTGGGGCCCCGCTGGAGGGGGGACGGGGGGAGGCGGCAGATCTGCACACAACACGATCATGGACATGGTTATTTTCACTTCATCAATTCAACTCAAATACAAGGAGCATAAGACAGTGGTGGTGAGGAGGGAGCAGCGTCTGCAGTCAGAGCTCTGGGTCACATTAGAGAAACTCCTCTCTCCTTCTCCATTCTTTCACCCCTCCCTCCTCAATCACCCCTTCCTCCTCTCCTTTAACTCCTCTCTTTTCTCTCCTTTCCTGCAATCCCCTCTCTCTCCTCTCCTCTCCCTCCTCTCTCTCTACCTCCTCTCTCCCTCCTCTCTCTCTACCTCCTCTCTCCCTCCTCTCTCCCCCTCCTCTCTTGTGTTTTTAATATCCCTGGTCTCTCTCCTCTTATCTGCCTCCTCCTCTCCTTACTGTCTCCCCCTCCTTTCCCCTGCTTCCTCTCTTCCTCCTCACTCCCCCTTTTCTCCCCCTCCTTCCCCCCTTATTTCATTTTGCTCCGATCGATGCCGCAGCGAGAGGCCTGACACTGCCCCAGAGCTGCCAGGATTTATGCCCAGCCCTGAGCAGTGACTGCAGGCCACAGAGATGGGCCCTTTACCTGGGGCAAACTGAGACCAGAGACCAGGAGAAAAGGAGACAAGGAGACAAGGAGACAAGGAGACAAGGAGGCAGGAAGCAGGAGGCAGGAGGCAGGAGGCAGGAGGCAGGAGGCAGGAGGCAGGAGGTAGGAGACAGGAGACCAGAAAGACACACGTCTCAGTCTCCAAATACAAGATAGAGAAAGAAACCCAAAGGTCTAATTTGTTCACATTTTACATCAGACGTGAACAATGTGCAAAAGTAAGTACCCCAGAGTCTGCTGGAGGTAAAAGTAGTGCCCTAAAGTCTGCTGGAGGTAAAAGTAGTGCCCTAGAGTCTATTGGAGTTAAAAGTAGTGCCCTAGAGTCTTCTGGAGGTAAAAGTAGTGCCCTAGAGTCTGCTGGAGGTAAAAGTAGTGCCCTAAAGTCTGCTGGAGGTAAAAGTAGTGCCCTAGAGTCTATTGGAGGTAAAAGCAGTGCCCTAGAGTCTTCTGGAGGAAAAGGTAGTGCCCTAGAGTCTGCAGAGGTAAAAGTTGTTCCCTAGAGTCTGCAGAGGTAAAGGTAGTGCCCTAGAGTCTGCAGAGGTAAAGGTAGTGCCCTAGAGTCTGCAGAGGTAAAAGTAGTGCCTTAGAGTTTGCAGAGGTAAACGTAGTGCCCTAGAGTCTTTAGAGGTAAGGGTAGTGCCCTAGATTCTGCTTGAGGTAAAAGTAGTGCCCTAGATTCTGCTTGAGGTAAAAGTAGTGCCCTAGAGTCTGCAGAGGTAAAAGTAGTGCCCTAGAGCCTGCAGAGGTAATGGTAGTGCCCTAGAGTCTGCAGAGGTAATGGTAGTGCCCTAGAGTGTGCTGGAGGTAAAAGTAGTCCTCTAGAGTAAAAGCAGTGCCCTAGAGTCTTTAGAGGTAAGGGTAGTGCCCTAGATTCTGCTTGAGGTAAAAGTAGTGCCCTAGAGTCGGCAGAGGTAAAAGTAGTGCCCTAGAGTCTGCAGAGGTAAAAGTAGTGCCCTAGAGTCTGCAGAGGTAAAAGTAGAGCCCTAGAGTCTGCAGAGGTAAAAGTAGTGCCCTGGAGCCTGCGGAGGTAAAAGTAGTGCCCTAGAGTCTGCAGAG
>OZ035832.1:41401767-41414267 GCA_964034765.1 Knipowitschia caucasica
GCCGTCCGTGTCCAGCAGCTCCTCCTCCTCCGTCTCGTCCAGACCATGTGTGATGTAGCTGTAGGTGTGGGAGGGGGACAGGGGCCGCGGGGGGGCCGGGGGGGCTCATGGCCTGACGTCTGCGGACACAAGGGACTGTTAGCTGCTTTAAGACTGTACAGACCCAGGATTATGGGGTCCAGCTCAGACACATAAACACATGATACAAATGTAAAGTGATGAAGACACTGCGTCTGGTGACGTGTGAGGCCCAACCACAGAACACTACTGTAGAAACCACAGAACACTACTGTAGAGACCACAGAACACTACTGTAGAGACCACAGAACACTACTGTAGAAACCACAGAACACTACTGTAGAGACCACAGAACACTACTGTAGAGACCACAGAACACTACTGTAGAGACCACAGAACACTACTGTAGAAACCACAGAACACTACTGTAGAAACCACAGAACACTACTGTAGAAACCACAGAACACTACTGTAGAGACCACAGAACACTACTGTAGAGACCACAGAACACTACTGTAGAGACCACAGAACACTACTGTAGAGACCACAGAACACTACTGTAGAAACCACAGAACACTACTGTAGAAACCACAGAACACTACTGTAGAAACCACAGAACACTACTGTAGAGACCACAGAACACTACTGTAGAGACCACAGAACACTACTGTAGAGACCACAGAACACTACTGTAGAGACCACAGAACACTACTGTAGAAACCACAGAACACTACTGTAGAAACCACAGAACACTACTGTAGAGACCACAGAACACTACTGTAGAGACCACAGAACACTACTGTAGAAACCACAGAACACTACTGTAGAGACCACAGAACACTACTGTAGAGACCACAGAACACTACTGTAGAGACCACAGAACACTACTGTAGAAACCACAGAACACTACTGTAGAAACCACAGAACACTACTGTAGACCACAGAACACACTGTAGAAACCACAGAACACTACTGTAGAGACCACAGAACACTACTGTAAACCACAGAACACTACTGTAGAAACCACAGAACACTACTGTAGAGACCACAGAACACTACTGTAGAACCACAGAACACTACTGTAGAGACCACAGAACACTACTGTAGAAACCACAGAACACTACTGTAGAAACCACAGAACACTACTGTAGAAACCACAGAACACTACTGTAGAGACCACAGAACACTACTGTAGAGACCACAGAACACTACTGTAGAGACCACAGAACACTACTGTAGAGACCACAGAACACTACTGTAGAGACCACAGAACACTACTGTAGAGACCACAGAACACTACTGTAGACTAGACCACAGAACACTACTGTAGAGACCACAGAACACTACTGTAGAGACCACAGAACACAGAACACTACTGTAGAGACCACAGAACACTACTGTAGAGACCACAGAACACTACTGTAGAGACACCACAGAACACTACTGTAGAGACCACAGAACACTACTGTAGAGACCACAGAACACTACTGTAGAGACCACAGAACACTACTGTAGAGACCACAGAACACTACTGTAGAGACCACAGAACACTACTGTAGAGACCACAGAACACTACTGTAGAGAGAACCACAGAACACTACTGTAGAGACCACAGAACACTACTGTAGAGACCACAGAACACTACTGTAGACCACAGAACACTACACCACAGAACACTACTGTAGAGACCACAGAACACTACTGTAGAGACCACAGAACACTACTGTAGAGACCACAGAACACACCCTCTCTCTGGTCTCTCTCTGGTCTCTCTCTGGTCTCTCTCTGGTCTCTCTCTGGTCTCTCTCTGGTCTCTCTTTAGTCTCTCTCTGGTCTCTCTCTGGTTTCTCTCTAGTCTCACTTTAGTCTCTCTTTAGTCTCTCACTGGTCTCTCTCTAGTCTCACTCTGGTCTCTCTCTAGTCTCTCTCTAGTCTCTCTCTAGTCTCTCTCTAGTCTCTCTCTAGTCTCTCTCTGGTCTCTTTCTCTTAGAAGACTTGTATTTTTATAAGTTAGACATTTGTTTTAACTGTTTCCCACGGGTCGAAGGATTCTCCTGATGACACATACTTCCACAGTGTCTTCCTTAAAGACACATTATGAATCATTGTGTTTTCTTGAAAGCGTCCGGGCTCAGAACACACAGGGTCTGTGTTCAGAGGAGATGGTCGGATCCCTCTCTGCCGCTGGCCACACATTTACATTTTCCATTTTTCCTTGAACTGCTCTAATTTCCTCAGCTGGCCATTCTTGGTTTTCAAGAGGCTCATTTACAATATTGATGCTGGGCGAGTGCGCGAGGCGAAGCAATCACGCCTGCCCAACATGTATTTGTAAAAGTCAAGCGCGGCCCTCGGATACGATTAGATAACCCAATTACTCCAGCTGGAGTCGTGTGTCCGCGAGGCCTCGTCTGTCTGTGCAGAGAGGAGCGTCTCCGGGCTGTGGCATCATCCCAACTCATGTAGTAATCACACAAGCTACAACTAAGAGCCGTCGGGTCGCAGCGACTCAGAGATGATTGGTTCAAACTAGGACTATGTGCTTTTATTAGATATGGTTTTGTTTTGCATGTGTTTGGTCCCTAGTCGCTCTCTCTCTGCTCTCTCTGGTCTCTCTCTCTGGTCTCTCTCTGGTCCCTCTCTCTGGTCTCTCTCTCTGGTCTCTCTCTCTGGTCCCTCTCTCTGGTCTCTCTCTGGTCTCTCTGTGGTCTCTCTCTCTCTCTGGTCTCTCTCTGGTCTCTCTCTGGTCTCTCTCTCTGGTCTCTCTCTGGTCTCTCTCTGGTCCCTCTCTGGTCCCTCTCTGGTCCCTCTCTGGTCCCTCTCTCTGGTCTCTCTCTCTGGTCTCTCTCTCTGGTCTCTCTCTCGTCCCTCTCTCTGGTCTCTCTCTCTGGTCTCTCTCTGGTCTCTCTCTGGTCTCTCTCTGGTCTCTCTCTGGTCTCTCTGTGGTCTCTGGTCTCTCTCTGGTCTCTCTCTGGTCTCTCTCTGGTCTCTCTCTCTGGTCTCTCTCTGGTCTCTCTCTGGTCCCTCTCTGGTCCCTCTCTGGTCCCTCTCTGGTCCCTCTCTCTGGTCTCTCTCTCTGGTCTCTCTCTCTGGTCTCTCTCTCGTCCCTCTCTCTGGTCTCTCTCTCTGGTCTCTCTCTGGTCTCTCTCTGGTCTCTCTCTGGTCTCTCTCTGGTCTCTCTGTGGTCTCTGGTCTCTCTCTGGTCTCTCTCTCTGGTCTCTCTCTCTGGTCTCTCTCTGGTCTCTCTCTGGTCCCTCTCTGGTCCCTCTCTGGTCCCTCTCTGGTCCCTCTCTCTGGTCTCTCTCTCTGGTCTCTCTCTCTGGTCTCTCTCTCGTCCCTCTCTCTGGTCTCTCTCTCTGGTCTCTCTCTCTGGTCCCTCTCTCTGGTCTCTCTGTGGTCTCTCTCTCTCTCTGGTCTCTCTCTGGTCTCTCTCTGGTCTCTCTCTCTGGTCTCTCTCTGGTCTCCTCTCTCTGGTCCCTCTCTGGTCCCTCTCTGGTCCCTCTCTCTGGTCTCTCTCTCTGGTCTCTCTCTCTGGTCTCTCTCTCTGGTCTCTCTCTGGTCTCTCCCTGGTCTCTCTCTCTGGTCTCTCTCTGGTCTCTCTCTGGTCTCTCTCTGGTCTCTCTCTCTGGTCTCTCTCTGGTCTCTCTCTCTGGCCTATCTCTGGCCTCTCTCTGGCCTCTCTCTGGTCTCTCTCTGGTCTCTCTCTCTGGTCCCTCTCTGGTCTCAGTCCAGGACTTGGTCTCTACAGTGGTACTGACCTATCCTTGGCCTTATCTACTCAAGCGTGTGAAAACCTTTTTTTCATCCTTGTTATTCATTCATTTTTAGGTTTTTCCCCAGACCGCCTGCCTGCCCCAGAGACCCCCCTGCCGAGCCAAACCAAGCCAAACCAAACCAAGTCAAGCGTTTGATACAGATTTTTTCAAACCTCCTTCCTGTGTCTGTTTTTAGGATCCCGTACCATCACCCTAAAAATAACAATAAACATAGCCCTGCACAGAAATAATAAAGCATGTGTGTGTGAGTGTGTGTGTGTGTGCGTGTGAGAGGGTGTGTGTGTGTGTGAGTCTGTGTGTCTGTGTGTGTGTGAGTGTGTGTGTGTGTGTGAGACGGTGTGTGTCTGTGTGAGTGTGTGAGAGGGTGTGTGTCTGTGTGTGTGTGAGTGTGTGTGTGTGTGAGCTTGTGTGTGTGTGTGTGTGAGAGAGGGTGTGTGTCTGTGTGACAGCTTGTGTTGTGTGTATCTCTGTGTGTGTGAGATTTTGTGTTGTGTGTGTCTCTGTGTGTGTGAGTGTATGTGAGAGCTTGTGTGTGTGTGAGAGCTTGTGTGTGTGTGTGTGTGTCTGTGCTCCAGTGTGGTGACATAGGAGTGTGTGTCCTTCAAACCACGGTGTCATTCTCTGCTCACTCCTGAAGAGGCTTTCTACCACTTTATCCATCCAAGCATCTCTCATGGTGTGTACCCAGACCCCAGACACACCCAGACACACACCCGGACACACACACGGACACACACACGGACACACACACACACTGAGGACTGTAATCATTTCTCCCTCTGATTAAAATGTCTTGTTTCTTCATGCCCCAATAATCAGTTGACTGTTATTCAATAACACAACATCAGTGTGCTCTGGGGGAGACAGGGGTGAGACAGGGGTGAGACAGGGGGGAGACAGGGGGGAGACAGGGGGAGATAAAATGTTGCACAGGTTTATAGTATTAATTTACCTTTTGAGATGCATTAGTGTTTTGTTTTCAGACGATAGAAATTTGTTTTATTCACCATGTTACAAAATAGTTCCCTCAAACAAACAAACACGGAGACTGTCAGGAGCTTCACAATCATGAAATGTCAAAGAGACACACACACAAGGACACAGACACATACACACACAAGGACACAGACACACACACAAACACACACAAGGACACAGACACACACACAAACACACACACACACCCTCACAGACTTCGACACACACCCTCACACACACCCACACACATACACACACACACACACAGACTCCGACACACACCCTCACACACACCCACACACATACACACACACACACACAGACTCCGACACACACACACACACACACACAGCAGTGAAAGGGCAAAGCATGAATGAGTGGGCCGACCTGATTGGCTGCTGCGCTCTGAGCTGCCCGAGCTGAAGTCCTGCGATTGGTTGTGCGGGATTCTGTTAGACAGCCCCTCGGCCAATCGGTGGTCAGGAATGAAAAGGAGGGCTAAAGGGGGTGGGGTTGAAGGGGAAAAACCACAGCGGAGTGAGCTGATTGGCTGACAGCACATGCAGTTAGAGTGGCGCAAAGCAATGGACCAATCAGCACGCAGCATCTCTCATTCAAACACATTCAGGTCAAAGGATCATCTTTCAGAGGAGATAAACACAGAGAGAAACACAGAGAGTCCTGGGTCTACAGCCTCAGTCCTGGGTCTACAGTCTCAGTCCTGGGTCTACAGCCTCAGTCCTGGGTCTACAGCCTCAGTCCTGGGTCTACAGTCTCAGTCCTGGGTCTACAGCCTCAGTCCTGGGTCTACAGCCTCAGTCCTGGGTCTACAGTCTCAGTCCTGGGTCTACAGCCTCAGTCCTGGGTCTACAGCCTCAGTCCTGGGTCTTCAGCCTCAGTCCTGGGTCTACAGCCTCAGTCCTGGGTCTACAGCCTCAGTCCTGGGTCTACAGCCTCAGTCCTGGGTCTACAGCCTCAGTCCTGGGTCTACAGCCTCAGTCCTGGGTCTACAGCCTCAGTCCTGGATCTACAGCCTCAGTCCAAAATCTACTATTTTATTTTTATTCTAAACCTTTGTAAACTGCATTATATATTTATTATTATGACCCAGAAAAGGACAAAGAAGCGAAGAAGATGGACTGAAATCCAGATGAAAGGACTTCCTCCACTGTCACAAACGTAGTTGCCCAAAGGGAGAGTGAGACTTACTGTTGTTGCAAGAGCCCTTCTCGGGCAGAGAGTATCCCAGACTGGCCATGTCGTGTTTGGTCTGGAGAGAGGTCTTCCACTGGGAGTCGGGCAGCTCCACGGCCAGCTCGTGGATGCTGGAGGAGTGCAGGATCTGTGTGGTGGCGTAGGGCGTGGCCTGGCAGGACTGGGGCTGGCTGCAGGGACTGTTGTAGCTGCCTTTGCTGGTGAAGTCGATGGAGCTGTAGATGGCTCCGTCCGACAGCATGGTGGCGCTCTTCTCCTGTCCAGAGTGCTCTGTGGAGGACAGCGGTCAATACAGATGTTTCTGCTGTTCAGGGGTTTAGGATCAACAGGAACAAGCTTCATCTCCAGTAGGGGGCGCTCCAACCCCCGACTGCCTCAGCTGACCAAAAGTCTGGGACTTCAGAGTTCTGGGCAGAGGTGGGAAATTCATTTTTTTGAGGAGCCACATTGGGACACAATCCACAATCAGGAGATATCCTGATTGTGGATTGTGTCCCTTTCATGTGGTTCATTCTCAAATACATTTCCAAAAGACTTAATATTAAGTGCTAAGATTTTTAAAAAGTATATATTTTGTATGTAATTTTTTACTAATGCTAACGCTAACGGCATGTTGTCACATTGTTGACTTTATAATTACAATACAGTTGAATCTAATATAACTTTGGTTAAACCCGGTTTGGATCGGCTGGGAAGGGTCTGGGGGCCACATATAAATGTGAAACAGGCCAGATGTGGCCCCAGGGCCACACTTTGCCCAGGTCTGTTGTTAGTTATAGATCTATTATAATCAGATAAACCCTTGATGTTGTGGTTCAGAAGGAAGTATCTACTGGAGGACGCTGAGGGGAACACTCTGAAGGAGTGTTTTTGTCTCGGTATAAATCTGAGAAACTACACATTTAACATCTTCTGACACACGGTCCCAAACCTTCTTCATCGGTTTGTCGTGGAGAATTCTGCTTCAGATGTTCTGTTTCTTTTGTTGGATGGATTCACGGACACGGTTCAACAGACCCAGTGTGTACTGATTACTTAAAGGTCCCATATCACGCGTTTCGACTTCTCTTTGCTTTAACATCCTTACAGAGCTATTTGGCCTCAAACACATGCCCAGAGTAGTTTTTCATTGATTCTCTCAAGCTTCAGTTAGAGAACGATCTTTCTCTGTCAATCTCCAGAGGCAGAAAACGACTTCACATTGATGACACAGCAACACTTTGAGGACGCAGCACGAGCTGCAGAAGCCCCGCCTCCAGGAGGTGATTGACAGGAGAGAAATAGTGAATGAGCGCATGCAGCCTCTCTCCGGAGTCCTCCAAATGATCCCACGTCTAACGCAGTCTGTACATGCAGCCCACTCACTGTATGCCACTGGTAACTAAATAATTAGGTCTGATTCTGGATGGAGGACATCTGGCTCTCTGTGACGGGTCATTGTTGGTCTCAACACCTCGCTCCTGTTCTCATTATTGTTACTTAGAAAAGGATCAAACACACTTTCATATTACCACAAACAGGAGTGAACAGGAGCCTAAACAAAGTATGTAAAGTCTAAAGTCTTTAAGGTCATGTTAAAGACCTTAACCTCTGTCACACTGATAAAGTCTCTAAGTGCAGTGGAGCTACAGATGTTCTTACTGCTCATGTAAACAGCGGGCGCCTCTCCACAGATGTGACCTGTAACTAACCAACCAAGTGAAGGAGTGTGAGGACTGACCTGAGCGGCCGAAGTTGCTGAGCTCGTTGGGCCCTCCGGAGCTGCTGGTGACCGGGAGGCTGGGGGCCGGCCAGGAGTCAGCTAACCAGGGGTACGAGGGATCAGAGGAGAGCAGGCCGGGGCGACTGTGGGGGGCAGAGGAGACCAGGTGAGCACCATCAACCACAGGACTCAAGACAAGGACCAGGTTTGAACTTTACATCAAGGAACCATTTAAACACAGAGATTGGAGATTTTAACCATTGTACAACGTTCAAATCTGGATTTAATGATGGCGTGAAGAGAGCGTTCTCCTGGGTCTACAGCCTCAGTCCTGGGTCTACAGCCTCAGTCCTGGGTCTACAGCCTCAGTCCTGGGTCTACAGCCTCAGTCCTGGGTCTACAGCCTCAGTCCTGGGTCTACAGCCTCAGTCCTGGGTCTACAGCCTCAGTCCTGGGTCTACAGCCTCAGTCCTGGGTCTACAGCCTCAGTCCTGGGTCTACAGCCTCAGTCCTGGGTCTAGTCCTGGCACCCGCGGCATGAACTGCCGTTTTCTTCTTCAGATTTCACTGTTCTTTGGTAATGTCTCTGTGTGTGTTGAGCCTGAACCATTACACTGGTGCAGATCCAAAAGCATTAGCCGCGCCGCTCTGTGCTCTGCCCTCTCCCCGAGCGCCTGGATCCCAGTGTGACCGCACTTTTCACCAGTCTGCAGATTTGCTGCTTATGTCTTAAGGCCGTATCTGCAGAGCTTCACAAAAATAGAAATGGGAAGTTCTCCATTTGCAGTGTTTGATGAAGCGTGTGCTTTATCACTGAAGACTGAAGACAAACACAGTCCACTATCATCTGAAACATATATATATAGATATATATATATCTATATATATATGTATATATTAGTGTCATTACTGCAGTGAAATACTACGACAGGAGCGTTTGTCCTTTTGCAGTAGATGTTTCATGATACGTCTGTGGTACATAGAGCATTTTAGGTGCTTTCAACAATCAATGAAAGAACATTCACTCCTTGTGTTTCATATCCAGTCCATATTCTCCTGTGGACTCAGCCCCTGCAGGAGGATCAGTGAGGGGCTGGTGCTCTGACTGCCACCCCCCGCCCCGACCCAGAAATGGATTTAGGGGAAGAAAATGGATGGATGGATGTGTTTCATATCATTACAACAATGTGTGCATTTTATAACAAAGTTGTTATTCAATTATGAAGCTTTAGGGGAAATTCAGACTGGAAGACATGAACGAAGCTCAGAGAACCACCACCCAGAGGACCACCACCCAGAGGACCACCACCCAGAGGACCACCACCCAGAGGACCACCACCAGTGCTCTGCCGCGGTCTAAGCGCCAAATCTTAACCACATTCTGTACAGAAGCAATAAATGTAATTTTAATGTTGTCCTCAGAGTCGTATGTGTACTTTATGTAGAGTCAGATTACTGCCAACAGTACACTTTTCTAATAATAGCATGTTTTTTTCTGATCCACTTTGAAATAGATTATATCTAGAAACTAGTAATCACCTGACGTCCTGTGGTCCTGGGCCCCAGAGATCCTAAATAAACTCAGCATTGGTTCCAGTAAATCCAGTAAAGCAGAAAACATGCAACTGGGAGACACCGGGAAATATCAATCCAAACCTTTGCATTCACACTTCTGGCCCCAGAGTCAGGACTAAACAGGAGGAGGCAAAGCATCACATAAATGCAGCTAAAATCTGGAAAAGTCTTCCTGAAAATGTGAGACTTCCCTCTGACAACAGTTAAAATCCAGGTTACAACAGTTCTGTTTAGCTGAAACTCTGTGAGGTCTTTAGCGACTGTTTCTATCTTGTTTCGTTCAGCTCTTTGAGGCGCCTTGTGTTTGAACTGTGCTATACAAATAAACCTGCCGCGTGCCCTCAGTCTCACAGGAGCTTTAAAGGTTCTAATCAGCACAGAGTGAGCCTCCTGTCTTCCACTGTGTAACTGTCCCTGGTTCGTCTCGTGTCCCAGATGTTTGCACTTGTCCATCTGGCCCAGAGCGCCGCCTGACACGCCGCGCTCATATCCATTTGTTATCCCGTGTGTTTGCCGCATTAATTAGACAATAGCAAATGGAGCCGGCCCGATCCCTGCGCTCTGATTGGCTGCGGCTAAATTGCCCTGACGGAACAATCGCGCTTAATCGATCATACGAGAAATGATTCGCGGAAGATGAATCGTCGCCAGATTGGGACACGTTCGGGGAGCGTTTGACTTTGGAGACTGCAGTCACTTTGATCAGAGCTGATATGATTCTGCAGCTGGCGGTTAGCATGAGCCGCGCTGATAAACCTCTGGCAGCGGGGACCGGCAAATGATGGCGTGAAAAGGATCATATTCTGTGGTTTTCAGGACAAATGATGGAATTAAGGATGGTTTAGTTAAAGCAACAGGAGGAGAGATGTTTCTGATACACACTGGTCATGCACAATGAAGGATAACTCTGAAAACACATTTGACTGTGACTTTGTTTGTTGGTTCTGTGACTGAGAGAGACCAGAGGGAAACCAGGGAGAGAGACCAGAGAGAGAGACCTGGGAGAGAGACCAGAGAGAGAGACCAGAGAGAGAGACCAGAGAGAGAGACCAGAGAGAGAGACCAGAGAGAGACCAGAGAGAGACCAGGGAGACCAGAGAGAGACCAGAGAGAGACCACAGAGAGGTGCTCCGTTCTGAAACAGGACTTGTGAGCTGCCTGTTCAGGAGGTTCTTTATGAATTAAATCCAGCTCTTAGAATAATCAATGACTCTAAGAGTTGGCAGAGATGCAGGAGATCTGGATATGCTAACATGCTAACATGCTAACATATTCTTTCAGCTGTTATCAGTCAATGATCTTGTACTTGTTACTTATTAAACTGTTCTTTGTTGATTGGTTTGAGACGATTGTTTCTAGTACTTTTTTAGCTTGTTGTATTTATGTACTTGGCTGGTGTACAATGGGGACTTTTGCACATGTATTCTACTGTGGTTTTACTGCAAATGGCAAATAAACTGAATCTGAAGCCAATTCCAGTAAAGCTAATTTGTAAAAGAAATGAACCTTGTGCGTCTCCGAGAGTCTCTGCAGTCCTCTGTGCGGAGAGAGCTACAGTCAGTCTGTCTGATGAGGCTTTGTGTCTGAGAACCAGGTGACTCCCGGGGGAGGCCAGAGTGTCTCTCGCCCCAGGACAAGGCCAGGTAATGGGCTCGCTGCGGTAAGCTTCAGCCTATGCCCTGGGTCTAATGAGAGAGCTGCTCCATGCTGGAGGAGGAGGAGGAGGAGGAGGAGGAGGAGGAGGAGGATGACAGAGGAGGCCCTCTCGTCTTCTTCAAACTCTTTTATACATAAAACATGTTTTAGCTTAAGTCATGCAATCTTTATATAGATGTGGGCAGTAGACATTGATCCATGAAGCCATTTCTCCTGATTTCTCTGAGGACGTAACACGATATCAACAATTATTTTTAAGGAATGAGTTTTTCAAATAAAATGGATTGAATTGTGTCTTTATGACTTTGTTTGAAGTCACTGCAGAAAAACAATGGTGTTTCTGAGCTACAACGTAACACAGAGAAAAACTCAGACATTTACAGATCACTGTGGCATCATGAGGGTCCAGGAAGGTCCTGGATCCAGAGAGGGGGGACACCGGAGCACCTGGAGGAAACCAATGCAGATACAGGGAGAACATGCAAAATCAGAAAGACCCTCTCTGTAGGTGGAATCGAACCCAGGACCTTCTTGCTGAAAAGCATCCAGGTGACATCTCACTGGATGAGTTTGCAGGAGCTGTCTCTTAGTGATTAGCACTTGTGCTTCACAAGAAGGTCCTGGATACGATTCCACCTCCAGACCTTTTTGTGTAGTTTGCATGTTCTCCCCGTGTCAGCGTAGGTTTCCTCCCCCTATCCGCCTGACTGAGCTCCTTCACCATGGGCCCACCGCCGCCCGGACCCTGACTCTTCACAATGGCCTCCTCGCCCTTGGATCTGCCGTGGATGGTTAGATAAGAGTGATCGGGTCGTGGCGTGGGCACCTTCAGTGTGGATGGCAACATGTGATCTATGTAACGGGCTAGAGAGAGCATCGCCATGGTAACACACTCCAGCTACAGAGACATCAAACCGAGAACTTTTTAGTTCTTTATCTAAAGGCCACATTCTTCTTCACTCAACTTATGAGAGTGAAGAGCGGAACGATTGTTCCACTGTCGTCTTTTTAAACACTACTTCAAATGGACCATGCCCCCTCGTCCAGGCCTCTCTCCCTCCCCCTGCCCCGGCCTCCCTCTCTGCCCCAACCCAGGCCTCTCTCACCCCCTGCCCAGGCCTCATTCGCCCCTACCCCGGCCTCTCTCTCGCCCCCTGCCCAGGCCTCATTCGCCCCTACCCCGGCCTCTCTCTCGCCCCCTGCCCAGGCCTCATTCGCCCCTACCCAAGCCTCTCTCTCGCCCCCTGCCCAGGCCTCATTCGCCCCTACCCCGGCCTGTCTCTCGCCCCCTGCCCAGGCCTCATTCGCCCCTACCCAAGCCTCTCTCTCGCCCCCTGCCCAGGCCTCATTCGCCCCTACCCCGGCTTGTCTCTCGCCCCCTGCCCAGGCCTCATTCGCCCCTACCCCGGCCTGTCTCTCGCCCCCTGCCCAGGCCTCATTCGCCCCTACCCAAGCCTCTCTCTCGCCCCCTGCCCAGGCCTCATTTGCCCCTACCTAAGCCTGTCTCTCGCCCCCTGCCCAGGCCTCATTCGCCCCTACCTAAGCCTCTCTCTCGCCCCCTGCCCAGGCCTCATTTGCCC
>OZ035832.1:41421767-41499641 GCA_964034765.1 Knipowitschia caucasica
TCTGGTATCTCTGCTTCCTCTCTGGTCTCTCTCTCTCTGGTATCTCTGCTTCCTCTCTGGTCTCTTTCTCCAGTCTCCCTATTCTCTGGTCTCTCTCTCTCTGGTATCTCTGCTTCCTCTCTGGTCTCTCTCTCTCTGGTATCTCTGCTTCCTCTCTGGTCTCTCTCTCTCTGGTATCTCTGCTTCCTCTCTGGTCTCTCTCTCCAGTCTCCCTATTCTCTGGTCTCTCTCTCTCTGGTATCTCTGCTTCCTCTCTGGTCTCTCTCTCTCTCTCTGGTATCTCTGCTTCCTCTCTGGTCTCTCTCTCTCTCTCTGGTATCTCTGCTTCCTCTCTGGTCTCTCTCTCTCTCTCTCTCTCTCTCTCTCTCTCTCTCTGGTATCTCTGCTTCCTCTCTGGTCTCTCTCTCTCTGGTATCTCTGCTTCCTCTCTGGTCTCTCTCTCTCTGGTATCTCTGCTTCCTCTCTGGTCTCTCTCTCCAGTCTCCCTATTCTCTGGTCTCTCTCTCTCTGGTATCTCTGCTTCCTCTCTGGTCTCTCTCTCTCTCTCTGGTATCTCTGCTTCCTCTCTGGTCTCTCTCTCTCTCTCTCTCTCTCTCTCTCTCTCTCTCTGGTATCTCTGCTTCCTCTCTGGTCTCTCTCTCTCTGGTATCTCTGCTTCCTCTCTGGTCTCTCTCTCTCTGGTATCTCTGCTTCCTCTCTCTCTGGTCTCTCTCTCTCTGGTATCTCTGCTTCCTCTCTGGTCTCTCTCTCTCTCTCTCTCTCTCTCTCTCTCTCTCTCTCTCTGGTATCTCTGCTTCCTCTCTGGTCTCTCTCTCTCTGGTCTCTCTGCTTCCTCTCTGGTCTCTCTCTCTCTCTGGTATCTCTGCTTCCTCTCTGGTCTCTCTCTCTCTGGTGTCTCTGCTTCCTCTCTGGTCTCTCTCTCTGGTCTTTCTGCTTCCTCTCTGGTCTCTCTCTCTCTCTCTCTCTCTGGTATCTCTGCTTCCTCTCTGGTCTCTCTCTCTCTCTCTCTCTCTCTCTGGTATCTCTGCTTCCTCTCTGGTCTCTCTCTCTCTCTCTCTCTCTCTCTCTCTCTGGTATCTCTGCTTCCTCTCTGGTCTCTCTCTCTCTCTCTCTCTCTGGTATCTCTGCTTCCTCTCTGGTTTCTCTCTCTCTCTCTCTCTCTCTCTCTGGTATCTCTGCTTCCTCTCTGGTCTCTCTCTCTCTGGTGTCTCTGCTTCCTCTCTGGTCTCTCTCTCTGGTCTTTCTGCTTCCTCTCTGGTCTCTCTCTCTCTCTCTCTCTCTCTCTCTCTCTCTCTCTCTGGTATCTCTGCTTCCTCTCTCTCTCTCTCTCTCTCTCTCTGGTATCTCTGCTTCCTCTCTGGTCTCTCTCTCTCTGGTCTCTCTGCTTCCTCTCTGGTCTCTCTCTCTCTCTGGTATCTCTGCTTCCTCTCTGGTCTCTCTCTCTCTGGTGTCTCTGCTTCCTCTCTGGTCTCTCTCTCTGGTCTTTCTGCTTCCTCTCTGGTCTCTCTCTCTCTCTCTCTCTCTGGTATCTCTGCTTCCTCTCTGGTCTCTCTCTCTCTCTCTCTCTCTCTCTCTCTGGTATCTCTGCTTCCTCTCTGGTCTCTCTCTCTCTCTCTCTCTCTCTCTCTCTCTCTCTCTCTGGTATCTCTGCTTCCTCTCTGGTCTCTCTCTCTCTCTCTCTCTCTCTGGTATCTCTGCTTCCTCTCTGGTTTCTCTCTCTCTCTCTCTCTCTCTCTCTGGTATCTCTGCTTCCTCTCTGGTCTCTCTCTCTCTCTGGTATCTCTGCTTCCTCTCTGGTCTCTCTCTCTCTGGTGTCTCTGCTTCCTCTCTGGTCTCTCTCTCTGGTCTTTCTGCTTCCTCTCTGGTCTCTCTCTCTCTCTCTCTCTCTGGTATCTCTGCTTCCTCTCTGGTCTCTCTCTCTCTCTCTCTCTCTCTCTCTGGTATCTCTGCTTCCTCTCTGGTCTCTCTCTCTCTCTCTCTCTCTCTCTCTCTCTCTCTCTCTCTGGTATCTCTGCTTCCTCTCTGGTCTCTCTCTCTCTCTCTCTCTCTCTGGTATCTCTGCTTCCTCTCTGGTTTCTCTCTCTCTCTCTCTCTCTCTCTCTGGTATCTCTGCTTCCTCTCTGGTCTCTCTCTCTCTCTGGTATCTCTGCTTCCTCTCTGGTCTCTCTCTCTCTGGTGTCTCTGCTTCCTCTCTGGTCTCTCTCTCTGGTCTTTCTGCTTCCTCTCTGGTCTCTCTCTCTGGTCTTTCTGCTTCCTCTCTGGTCTCTCTCTCTCTCTCTCTCTCTCTCTCTCTCTCTGGTATCTCTGCTTCCTCTCTCTCTCTCTCTCTCTCTCTCTCTGGTATCTCTGCTTCCTCTCTGGTCTCTCTCTCTGGTCTTTCTGCTTCCTCTCTGGTCTCTCTCTCTCTCTCTCTGGTATCTCTGCTTCCTCTCTGGTCTCTCTCTCTCTGGTATCTCTGCTTCCTCTCTCTCTCTCTCTCTCTCTCTCTCTCTGGTATCTCTGCTTCCTCTCTGGTCTCTCTCTCTCTCTCTCTCTGGTATCTCTGCTTCTCTCTCTCTCTCTCTCTCTCTCTCTCTCTCTGGTATCTCTGCTTCCTCTCTGGTCTCTCTCTCTCTCTCTCTCTCTCTCTCTCTCTGGTCCTCTCTCTCTCTCTCTCTCTCTCTCTCTCTCTGGTATCTCTGCTTCCTCTCTGGTCTCTCTCTCTCTCTCTCTCTCTGGTCTCTCTCTCCACAGTCTGTATCACAGATGTAGCAGAGGTTCTTCCACACAGACAGGGGGCAGCGCTCTCACCTGCCGTTGCTCATGAGGCCTCCGTCCACTCTCTGGAAAGTCACTGCAATCACAGGAGAAACAGCAAATGTTAGAGCCATCTATAGATAGATACAGATACACACAAACAAGACACACATAAACAAGACACACATACATGACAGATACACACAAATATGACAGATACACACATGTATGACACAAATAAGAGGCACGGACGATGGAGATGTATATGTTATGGTATGTGAAGGACACTGATCCAGGCTCCTTGTGGACAGCGTCTACAGCCTCAGTCCTAGGTCTACAGCCTCAGTCCTGGGTCTACAGCCTCAGTCCTAGGTCTACAGCCTCAGTCCTGGGTCTACAGCCTCAGTCCTGGGTCTACAGCCTCAGTCCTGGGTCTACAGCCTCAGTCCTGGGTCTACAGCCTCAGTCCTGGGTCTACAGCCTCGGTCCTGGGTCTACAGCCTCAGTCCTGGGTCTACAGCCTCAGTCCTGGGTCTACAGCCTCAGTCCTGGGTCTACAGCCTCAGTCCTGGGTCTACAGCCTCAGTCCTGGGTCTACAGCCTCAGTCCTGGATCTAGAAGCCTCAGTCCTGGGTCTACAGCCTCAGTCCTGGATCTACAGCCTCAGTCCTGGGTCTACAGCCTCAGTCCTGGATCTAGAAGCCTCAGTCCTGGGTCTACAGCCTCAGTCCTGGATCTACAGCCTCAGTCCTGGGTCTACAGCCTCAGTCCTGGATCTAGAAGCCTCAGTCCTGGGTCTACAGCCTCAGTCCTGGGTCTACAGCCTCAGTCCTGGATCTAGAACCCTCAGTAGATGGTTGGTGGTGGTGGGAGGGGCACAGACTGGTTGCCTCGATACTGTGGCTACAGATTATAGTTGTAATAGTATAGAGTCGTTATGTGGCTGTGTTTATAGTAAATGAATAATGCTGTGAACCATCGTTGGTGACGAAAAAGCACTGTATAAAACCCACACATTATAAGTATTTGTATTAGTGTTATTTTCATTATTTGTTTGTTCATAATAAACGTACACCGACAGGTATGAGCTTCTCAGAAGGATGTTGAACAGGTGTCATTGTTTCTGCTAACCCTGCACTGACCTCAATCAAGAGGCTGATGTGTTTTTCTAACAGTGTGCACCACATTAAACCATGACAGCACCATGTTTATTGTGAAATAATACCATAATGCAGCTGCAGGCGCATGCTAGCTGTTAGCACTCTGCGTCTTTGTTCCCAGTATCTGGCTCGCTCCAGCCCCACACAGAGCCTGTTTTGTGGGGTGGGGCTCCCGGCTGTGGCCCCTCTGAAGTCCATATCTCCACACGGGCACATGTTGGAGAGCTGCTAAAGCGCTGGAGATAAGCCTGAGCCTGTAGCAGCGCTGCTCTTTAATAAGCACGTCGCGCTCTGCAGAGGCAGCGGCTTCTCTCTGACTGAGCTCACATAGTATTGAGTCCGGACAGAACAATTCTCACACTTTTAAGTCGATACACAGTGGATTTAAATGAAAAAACACATTTGTCTTTGACTCAGACCAGTGTCTCTGCTTCCACAATTTTCATGACAGATTATAATACTTTAGCATTAGCATCTCTCTATAACTCAGAATGCTTTAGAGAGCTTTGCCGTCCTGAATGAGGGATAATATGGTTTCAGGGTAAGAGACCATGAGACTCAGCAGGATTCGTTCTGAAGTGGTTTGGGCTCATGTTCACAGAGCACATGGACTCACATCTGGATTAAGACAATATATCAAAACATAAAGTACCAGGATCACAGAGAGCGCACTGAGCTGGTTTACTTTACAACTGAAGTCAACAGACACCAGAGTCAGATGTCTATGGTGTTTATGGTGTTTATGGTGTCTGTAGTGTCTGTAGTGTCTGAAGTGTCTATGGTGTCTGTAGTGTCCATGGTGTCTGTAGTGTCTATGGTGTTTATGGTGTCTGTAGTGTGTATGGTGTTTATGGTGTCTGTAGTGTCTATGGTGTTTATGGTGTCTGTAGTGTCTATGGTGTTTATGGTGTCTGTAGTGTCTATGGTGTTTATGGTGTCTGTAGTGTCTATGGTGTTTATGGTGTCTGTAGTGTGTATGGTGTTTATGGTGTCTGTAGTGTCTATGGTGTTTATGGTGTCTGTAGTGTGTATGGTGTTTATGGTGTCTGTAGTGTCTATGGTGTTTATGGTGTCTGTAGTGTGTATGGTGTTTATGGTGTCTGTAGTGTCTATGGTGTTTATGGTGTCTGTAGTGTCTATGGTGTTTATGGTGTCTGTAGTGTCTATGGTGTTTATGGTGTCTGTAGTGTCTATGGTGTTTATGGTGTCTGTAGTGTGTATGGTGTTTATGGTGTCTGTAGTGTGTATGGTGTTTATGGTGTCTGTAGTGTCTATGGTGTTTATGGTGTCTGTAGTGTCTATGGTGTTTATGGTGTCTGTAGTGTGTATGGTGTTTATGGTGTCTGTAGTGTCTATTGTGTTTATGGTGTCTGTAGTGTCTATGGTGTTTATGGTGTCTGTAGTGTCTATGGTGTTTATGGTGTCTGTAGTGTGTATGGTGTTTATGGTGTCTGTAGTGTCTATGGTGTTTATGGTGTCTGTAGTGTCTATGGTGTTTATGGTGTCTGTAGTGTCTATGGTGTTTATGGTGTCTGTAGTGTCTATGGTGTTTATGGTGTCTGTAGTGTGTATGGTGTTTATGGTGTCTGTAGTGTCTATGGTGTTTATGGTGTCTGTAGTGTGTATGGTGTTTATGGTGTCTGTAGTGTCTATGGTGTTTATGGTGTCTGTAGTGTGTATGGTGTTTATGGTGTCTGTAGTGTCTATGGTGTTTATGGTGTCTGTAGTGTCTATGGTGTTTATGGTGTCTGTAGTGTCTATGGTGTTTATGGTGTCTGTAGTGTCTATGGTGTTTATGGTGTCTGTAGTGTGTATGGTGTTTATGGTGTCTGTAGTGTGTATGGTGTTTATGGTGTCTGTAGTGTCTATGGTGTTTATGGTGTCTGTAGTGTCTATGGTGTTTATGGTGTCTGTAGTGTGTATGGTGTTTATGGTGTCTGTAGTGTCTATTGTGTTTATGGTGTCTGTAGTGTCTATGGTGTTTATGGTGTCTGTAGTGTCTATGGTGTTTATGGTGTCTGTAGTGTGTATGGTGTTTATGGTGTCTGTAGTGTCTATGGTGTTTATGGTGTCTGTAGTGTCTATGGTGTTTATGGTGTCTGTAGTGTCTATAGTGTTTATGGTGTCTGTAGTGTCTATGGTGTTTATGGTGTCTGTAGTGTGTATGGTGTTTATGGTGTCTGTAGTGTCTATGGTGTTTATGGTGTCTGTAGTGTGTATGGTGTTTATGGTGTCTGTAGTGTCTATGGTGTTTATGGTGTCTGTAGTGTGTATGGTGTTTATGGTGTCTGTAGTGTCTATGGTGTTTATGGTGTCTGTAGTGTCTATGGTGTTTATGGTGTCTGTAGTGTCTATGGTCTTTATGGTGTCTGTAGTGTCTATGGTGTTTATGGTGTCTGTAGTGTGTATGGTGTTTATGGTGTCTGTAGTGTGTATGGTGTTTATGGTGTCTGTAGTGTCTATGGTGTTTATGGTGTCTGTAGTGTCTATGGTGTTTATGGTGTCTGTAGTGTGTATGGTGTTTATGGTGTCTGTAGTGTCTATTGTGTTTATGGTGTCTGTAGTGTCTATGGTGTTTATGGTGTCTGTAGTGTCTATGGTGTTTATGGTGTCTGTAGTGTGTATGGTGTTTATGGTGTCTGTAGTGTCTATTGTGTTTATGGTGTCTGTAGTGTCTATGGTGTTTATGGTGTCTGTAGTGTCTATGGTGTTTATGGTGTCTGTAGTGTCTATGGTGTTTATGGTGTCTGTAGTGTCTATGGTGTTTATGGTGTCTGTAGTGTCTATGGTGTTTATGGTGTCTGTAGTGTCTATGGTGTTTATGGTGTCTGTAGTGTGTATGGTGTTTATGGTGTCTGTAGTGTCTATGGTGTTTATGGTGTCTGTAGTGTCTATTGTGTTTATGGTGTCTGTAGTGTGTATGGTGTTTATGGTGTTTGTAGTGTGTATGGTGTTTATGGTGTCTGTAGTGTCTATGGTGTTTATGGTGTCTGTAGTGTCTATTGTGTTTATGGTGTCTGTAGTGTCTATTGTGTTTATGGTGTCTGTAGTGTGTATGGTGTTTATGGTGTTTGTAGTGTGTATGGTGTTTATGGTGTCTGTAGTGTCTATGGTGTTTATGGTGTCTGTAGTGTCTATGGTGTTTATGGTGTCTGTAGTGTCTATGGTGTTTATGGTGTCTGTAGTGTCTATGGTGTTTATGGTGTCTGTAGTGTCTATGGTGTTTATGGTGTCTGTAGTGTGTATGGTGTTTATGGTGTCTGTAGTGTCTATGGTGTTTATGGTGTCTGTAGTGTCTATTGTGTTTATGGTGTCTGTAGTGTGTATGGTGTTTATGGTGTTTGTAGTGTGTATGGTGTTTATGGTGTCTGTAGTGTCTATGGTGTTTATGGTGTCTGTAGTGTCTATTGTGTTTATGGTGTCTGTAGTGTCTATTGTGTTTATGGTGTCTGTAGTGTGTATGGTGTTTATGGTGTTTGTAGTGTGTATGGTGTTTATGGTGTCTGTAGTGTCTATGGTGTTTATGGTGTCTGTAGTGTCTATTGTGTTTATGGTGTCTGTAGTGTGTATGGTGTTTATGGTGTCTGTAGTGTCTATGGTGTTTATGGTGTCTGTAGTGTCTATGGTGTTTATGGTGTCTGTAGTGTCTATGGTGTTTATGGTGTCTGTAGTGGCTATGGTGTTTATGGTGTCTGTAGTGTGTATGGTGTTTATGGTGTCTGTAGTGTCTATGGTGTTTATGGTGTCTGTAGTGTCTATGGTGTTTGTGGTGTCTGTAGTATCTATGGTGTTTATGGTGTCTGTAGTGTCTATGGTGTTTATGGTGTCTGTAGTGTCTATGGTGTTTATGGTGTCTGTAGTGTCTATGGTGTGTATGGTGTCTGTAGTGTCTATGGTGTTTATGGTGTCTGTAGTGTCTATGGTGTGTATGGTGTCTGTAGTGTCTATGGTGTTTATGGTTCTGTAGTGTCTATGGTGTTTATGGTGTCTGTAGTGTCTATGGTGTTTATGGTGTCTATGGTGTCTGTAGTGTCTATGGTGTTTATGGTGTTTATGGTGTTTATGGTGTCTGTAGTGTCTGTTCTGCACAAATCTCTTCTCGACTCAACATGACTTCAGATTATAATCTTAAACTGCATTTAGAGAGAACTTCCTCCTTGATCCGTCATCTTTATGACTTCAGCTGTAGGCTGTTCATTGCTATTCACCCGCTGTCATATTGTTCTACAACAACAGGAACTGTCCACGTTCTACAACCGCGGCGTGGCCTTGGTCCTCGTTCTGTAGCTTAGGTCCTGGATCTACAGCCGTTCGTCTGTGTGGAGAGGATTCCTAAAGGGGTTCCTCTGGTTCTAAGGACAGTGGTTCCAGGTTCTAAGGACAGAGTGGTTCCTGGTTCTAAAGACAGAGTGGTTCCTGGTTCTAAGGACAGAGTGGTTCCTTGTTCTAAGGACAGAGTGGTTCCTCTGGTTCTAAGGACAGAGAGGTTCCTCTGGTTCTAAGGACAGAGAGGTTCCTCTGGTTCTAAGGACAGAGTGGTTCCTCTCTGGTCTGTTTACTTCAGATACAGTACATTACTGAGAAGACCAGATGCACCGTCCTAAACCATGTGTGAACTTATTCTGTGGACAGAGACCTTGCAGACACCAGTGGACATGGACCAGTGGACCTGGACCAGTGGACATGGACCAGTGGACATGGACCAGTGGACATGGACCAGAGGACATGGACCAGAGGACATGGACCAGTGGACATGGACCAGAGGACATGGACCAGTGGACATGGACCAGTGGACATGGACCAGTGGACATGGACCAGTGGACATGGACCAGTGGACATGGACCAGAGGACATGGACCAGAGGACATGGACCAGAGGACATGGACCAGAGGACATGGACCAGTGGACATGGACCAGTGGACATGGACCAGTGGACATGGACCAGTGGACAGGGACCAGTGGACAGGGACCAGTGGACATGGACCAGTGAGAGCAGAGGACTCATAGTGAACAGTACCTGCGGGAGTGAAGGTGAAGGACTGAACTGCAAAACACAAGGAGGCAGAGGGAGGCAGTGTTAGAACAGGGGAGTGCAGGGGGGAGAGAGGAGCAGGGGTGAGAGAGGAGCAGGGGTGAGAGAGGAGCAGGGGTGAGAGAGGAGCAGGGGTGAGAGAGGAGCAGGGGTGAGAGAGGAGCAGGGAGGAGAGAGGAGCTGGGGGGAGAGAGGAGCTGGGGGGAGAGAGGAGCAGGGGGGAGAGAGGAGTAGGGGTGAGAGAGGAGCAGGGGGGAGAGAGGAGCAGGGGTGAGAGAGGAGCAGGGGTGAGAGAGGAGCAGGGGTGAGAGAGGAGCAGGGAGGAGAGAGGAGCTGGGGGGAGAGAGGAGCTGGGGGGAGAGAGGAGCAGGGGGGAGAGAGGAGTAGGGGGGAGAGAGGAGCAGGGGGGAGAGAGGAGCAGGGGGAGAGAGGAGCAGGGGTGAGAGAGGAGCAGGGGGGAGAGAGGAGCAGGGGGGAGAGAGGAGCAGGGGGGAGAGAGGAGCAGGGGGGAGAGAGGGGTGAGGAGGGGTGAGTGTGTGTGTGTCACCTGCGTAGTTGCTCATGCCCTTCCTCTTCTTCCTCCTCCAGTAGAGCCAGATGCTGAAGCCCATGAGGATGACCCAGCAGGCTCCTCCGATCCCCGCGATGAAGGCCGGCTGCTTCACCACGTCTGTGATCTGCTCCGTGATGCTGTTGTTGCGGTTTCCGTGGATGAACACGTCTCGGAACTCCTTACCTGGAACCACAGCACGCCCAGGAGGTGAGGGGAGAGTCATGTTGTCTCCCCCATCGTGAGTGCCTCAGTCTGACCCTGACACGTCTCCCTCTGTTCCCCAGTCTCTTTGATGTGGACGCCATTACGGAGATGTAATGTTGTCCCCCCTCCTTCATTAAAGCATACTGTATCTTGGGGTGGGGACATTCCAGTGTTGTAGTGCACTTTGGACAAGCAGTACCCTCTAAAAACTAGGGCTGGGCGATATGGCTGAAAACTATATCACGATATAAGTCATTCATATCGGTCGATAACGATACATATTGAGTTTTTGTTTTTTTTACCTAAATAAATATATTTGTGGTGTGGGCTAACCAACCTTAGCAGCCTTGTTTACAGTCACGGGGCGATGAGGCTGGAGGAATATGTTCACACTGTGTCCCTCGTTGTTAGTCCTGGTTTAATCCTGGTTTTTTATTCCTGGTTTAGCTCCTGGTTTAGCTGTTTGAGGGTCTTGTGTCCCCGTGACCGCTCCGTGCGGCTCTGTGCTGCACATGCTTCCCGAGGAAAAGGTTAATCTCTTGCTTTCGCCGAATACATGGTGTCTGTCCACTGCCTCTGCCGCCGCACATGTTATTCCGCGCACGTACGTGCATAACCATTGACACGGCATTGAAACACGAGCTATAGATCCATGGACGCTACGCATGGTGCGGTTGTTGTTGTTTTTGCATTTCCCACAGAGTTTTGCGGTTCCTGCTCGGCTGTTATTGGTCGAGAAGCCTCTGCCTACATCCCCCACAATGCCATGCGCTTATGAGTCGGCTTTACTTCCGGTGTTTTCTTCCTGTTTTTCCTGACGGAGTTAAGTTAAACTATCGAACATTCTATCGACCCCATTCTCTATTGATATCGAACACATGTCTATCGCGATATATATTGTTATCGTTTTATCGCCCAGCCCTACTAAAAACACTTTGATACTACGTCTGATTTGGATGACAAAGTTGGACATCCCCAAAAATCACTTTACAAATCTTGTTACACTCACGGCTTTCTAGTTTATGGAGAAATACACTTTCACTTTTTAACCTGTTTTTGATCCTCCCCTGAAAATGATGAGCCACACTTCACTGTTGTTCAAAACCCATTTACAGTTTCAGAGCTCTGGGATTGCCATTTTGATGCATTTGACCTTTTTATCAAATTATTTTTCCAGGGTTGACAGGAAGGAGCGCCAAAATTACAAAGTGAACAGAACTTGGGATTAAAATAATTCTGAATCTTTCGTCTGCTTCATGACCTGGTCCCACACTCACACGGCGAATGGAAACAACCACAAAGTTAAAACAAACTGTTTGCATGCGGCGCGCTAACATCCCATAATCCTCCTCTCTGACCCCGAGTCCTGGACAGACTCTGGTCTCTCTCTGACCCTGAGTCCTGGACAGACACTGGTCTCTCTGACCCTGAGTCCTGGACAGACTCTGGTCTCTCTGACCCCGAGTCCTGGACAGACTCTGGTCTCTCTGACCCCGAGTCCTGGACAGACTCTGGTCTCTCTCTGACCCTGAGTCCTGGACAGACACTGGTCTCTCTGACCCTGAGTCCTGGACAGACTCTGGTCTCTCTCTGACCCTGAGTCCTGGACAGACTCTGGTCTCTCTCTGACCCTGAGTCCTGGACAGACTCTGGTCTCTCTGACCCCGAGTCCTGGACAGACTCTGGTCTCTCTCTGACCCTGAGTCCTGGACAGACACTGGTCTCTCTGACCCTGAGTCCTGGACAGACTCTGGTCTCTCTCTGACCCTGAGTCATGGACAGACTCTGGTCTCTCTCTGACCTTGAGTCCTGGACAGACACTGGTCTCTCTGACCCCGAGTCCTGGACAGACTCTGGTCTCTCTCTGACCCTGAGTCCTGGACAGACTCTGGTCTCTCTCTGACCTTGAGTCCTGGACAGACTCTGGTCTCTCTCTGACCCTGAGTCCTGGACAGACACTGGTCTCTCTGACCCTGAGTCCTGGACAGACACTGGTCTCTCTGACCCTGAGTCCTGGACAGACTCTGGTCTCTCTCTGACCCTGAGTCCTGGACAGACACTGGTCTCTCTGACCCTGAGTCCTGGACAGACTCTGGTCTCTCTCTGACCCTGAGTCCTGGACAGACTCTGGTCTCTCTGACCCTGAGTCCTGGACAGACTCTGGTCTCTCTCTGACCCTGAGTCCTGGACAGACTCTGGTCTCGCTGACCCTGAGTCCTGGACAGACACTGGTCTCTCTCTGACCCTGAGTCCAGGACAGACACTGGTCTCTCTGACCCTGAGTCCTGGACAGACACTGGTCTCTCTGACCCTGAGTCCTGGACAGACACTGGTCTCTCTGACCCTGAGTCCTGGACAGACTCTGGTCTCTCTCTGACCCTGAGTCCTGGACAGACACTGGTCTCTCTGACCCTGAGTCCTGGACAGACACTGGTCTCTCTCTGACCCTGAGTCCAGGACAGACACTGGTCTCTCTGACCCTGAGTCCTGGACAGACACTGGTCTCTCTCTGACCCTGAGTCCTGGACAGACTCTGGTCTCTCTGACCCTGAGTCCTGGACAGACACTGGTCTCTCTCTGACCCTGAGTCCTGGACAGACACTGGTCTCTCTGACCCTGAGTCCTGGACAGACTCTGGTCTCTCTCTGACCCTGAGTCCTGGACAAACTCTGGTCTCTCTCTGACCCTGAGTCCTGGACAGACACTGGTCTCTCTGACCCTGAGTCCTGGACAAACTCTGGTCTCTCTCTGACCCTGAGTCCTGGACAGACACTGGTCTCTCTCTGACCCTGAGTCCTGGACAGACACTGGTCTCTCTGACCCTGAGTCCTGGACAGACACTGGTCTCTCTGACCCTGAGTCCTGGACAGACACTGGTCTCGAGGCCTGTATTACTTTACTTTCTCTAATGCACTGTGTGTTTGTGGAGTTCATACTCGGCCTTTCCTCTCAGATGCCCTTCCTGGATCAGTCCTGTTCTGAGCCATGAAGTCATAATCTGAACTTTGAGGAATGTGTTATTTCCTCCTCCTGCCTTCACAGCGATGCACCAGTCAGCCCTTATCACCCACACACTCTCTCTCTCTCCCCTCACAGAGCAGAGCTGGGGCTGCCTCAGATGGATTATGGGACACGGGGGAAATAAGAGCGTGCCGCCGGCCAGCGCATCAGTCCTGGGTCAAATCAGGCTCAGGCCGACACAATGCTCGTAAATCATCCACACAGCGAAACATAAAAACACACAACGGAATACTGTTTGTGGAAAAACGACGGATGCAAGATAAGAGCCACGCCTCACTCCAGCCTCAGTCCTGGGTCTACAGCCTCAGTCCTGGGTCTACAGCCTCAGTCCTGGGTTTACAGCCTCAGTCCTGGGTCTACAGTCTCAGTCCTGGGTCTACAGCCTCAGTCCTGGGTCTACAGTCTCAGTCCTGGGTCTACAGCCTCAGTCCTAGGTCTTGCCTCAGTCCTGGGTCTACAGCCTCAGTCCTGGGTCTACAGCCTCAGTCCTGGGTCTAGCCTCAGTCCTGGGTCTACAGCCTCAGTCCTGGGTCTACAGCCTCAGTCCTGGGTTTACAGCCTCAGTCCTGGGTTTACAGCCTCAGTCCTGGGTCTACAGCCTCAGTCCTGGGTCTACAGTCTCAGTCCTGGGTCTACAGCCTCAGTCCTGGGTCTACAGCCTCAGTCCTGGGTCTACAGTCTCAGTCCTGGGTCTACAGCCTCAGTCCTGGGTCTACAGCCTCAGTCCTGGGTCTACAGTCTCAGTCCTGGGTTTACAGCCTCAGTCCTGGGTCTACAGCCTCAGTCCTGGGTCTACAGTCTCAGTCCTGGGTCTACAGCCTCAGTCCTGGGTCTACAGTCTCAGTCCTGGGTCTACAGCCTCAGTCCTGGGTCTTGCCTCAGTCCTGGGTCTACAGCCTCAGTCCTGGGTCTACAGCCTCAGTCCTGGGTCTACAGCCTCAGTCCTGGGTCTACAGCCTCAGTCCTGGGTCTACAGCCTCAGTCCTGGGTTTACAGCCTCAGTCCTGGGTTTACAGCCTCAGTCCTGGGTCTACAGCCTCAGTCCTAGGTCTACAGCCTCAGTCCTGGGTCTTGCCTCAGTCCTGGGTCTACAGCCTCAGTCCTGGGTCTACAGCCTCAGTCCTGGGTCTACAGCCTCAGTCCTGGGTCTACAGCCTCAGTCCTGGGTCTACAGCCTCAGTCCTGGGTCTACAGCCTCAGTCCTGCAGGAGAGAGTCCCACGCCACAAACAGGACGTCCTCAGTGATGGTCAGCAGAGTGAGTGTTGGTCACTTACCGATGAGGATGGTCTGAGGCGGGCTCCTGACCCCCACCCCTGCGCTGGTGCTGGCCGCCACCTCCACCCGGTACACCACCCCCATCTGCAGCCCCCCCACCACCACCGAGCGGATGGCAGCGTCCACCGTCTTGTTCACGTGGAAGCGCGTCTCGTTGCCCAGGCACCAGATCTGCAGAAGAGTCACACGGAGGGGTCAGAGGTCAGGGTCAGAGGTTTTGTTTCAATTACACGTTAGTATCTGACACAGTCACCTAGACACGTACCTACAACAAACCGGTATCCAGTGAAATTCCTTGGTAACCGTGGCTTCCAGCAGCACTCTGGCCAATGATTGTCAGTTAGAACACTTTAGTACCAGCTCGGCCTGGATAGAACCAGGACCAAGAGGGACTAAAGAACGACCTGGTACTGGTTACACAGGACCACAGGAACCAGTCCCAATCAGGGGAGAGTAGAGTCGAGTCGAGTAGGGTAGGGTAGAGTAGAGTAGAGTAGAGTAGAGTAGAGTAGAGTAGAGTAGAGTAGAGTAGAGTAGAGTAGAGTAGAGTAGAGTAGAGTAGAGTAGAGTAGAGTAGAGTAGAGTAGAGTCGAGTCGAGTAGGGTAGAGTAGAGGACTTATTAGGACTAATAGAAATATTCATAATAGCATGGGTACAATCAGAGGTACCAAATGTATCTGCCATGGTCTGTGTTGGCTGCTGGTGTGAGGCCCACCTTGTACTCCTGGATGATGCCGTTCTGATGGTCCGGAGGAGGGGGGTCCCAGGAGATGCTGATGGAGGTGCTGTTCTGGCTGCCCACGGTCAGGACGGTGACCTGCTGAGGCGGGGCACTGGGGGCTGAGGACCAGAGGAGACAGACCAGTCACAATCTAATGTCCACTACAGTCCACTACAGTCTACTACAGTCCACTACAGTCTACTACAGTCCACTACAGTCCACTACAGTCCACTACAGTCTACTACAGCCCACTACAGTCTACTACAGTCCACTACAGTCCACTACAGTCCACTACAGTCTACTACAGTCCACTACAGTCTACTACAGCCCACTACAGTCCACTACAGTCCACTACAGCCCACTACAGTCCACTACAGTCCACTACAGTCCACTACAGTCCACTACAGTCTACTACAGCCCACTACAGTCCACTACAGTCCACTACAGCCCACTACAGTCCACTACAGTCCACTACAGTCCACTACAGTCTACTACAGCCCACTACAGTCCACTACAGTCCACTACAGTCCACTACAGCCCACTACAGTCCACTACAGTCCACTACAGTCCACTACAGTCCACTACAGTCCACTACAGTCCACTACAGCCCACTACAGTCCACTACAGTCCACTACAGTCCACTACAGTCTACTACAGTCCACTACAGTCCACTACAGTCTACTACAGCCCACTACAGTCCACTACAGTCCACTACAGCCCACTACAGTCCACTACAGTCCACTACAGTCCACTACAGTCTACTACAGCCCACTACAGTCCACTACAGTCCACTACAGTCCACTACAGTCCACTACAGTCTACTACAGTCCACTACAGTCCACTACAGTCCACTACAGTCCACTACAGTCCACTACAGTCTACTACAGCCCACTACAGTCCACTACAGTCCACTACAGTCTACTACAGTCTACTACAGTCCACTACAGTCCACTACAGTCCACTACAGTCCACTACAGTCTACTACAGCCCACTACAGTCCACTACAGTCCACTACAGTCTACTACAGCCCACTACAGTCCACTACAGTCCACTACAGCCCACTACAGTCCACTACAGTCCACTACAGTCCACTACAGTCCACTACAGTCCACTACAGTCTACTACAGCCCACTACAGTCCACTACAGTCCACTACAGCCCACTACAGTCCACTACAGTCCACTACAGTCCACTACAGTCCACTACAGTCTACTACAGCCCACTACAGTCCACTACAGTCCACTACAGTCCACTACAGTCTACTACAGCCCACTACAGTCCACTACAGTCCACTACAGTCCACTACAGTCTACTACAGCCCACTACAGTCCACTACAGTCCACTACAGTCCACTACAGTCCACTACAGTCTACTACAGTCCACTACAGTCTACTACAGTCCACTACAGTCCACTACAGTCTACTACAGTCCACTACAGTCTACTACAGTCTACTACAGTCCACTACAGTCTACTACAGTCCACTACAGTCCACTACAGTCTACTACAGTCCACTACAGTCTACTACAGTCCACTACAGTCCACTACAGTCCACTACAGTCCACTACAGTCTACTACAGTCTACTACAGTCTACTACAGTCCACTACAGTCCACTACAGTCTACTACAGTCCACTACAGTCCACTACAGTCCACTACATTCCACTACAGTCCACTACAGTCTACTACAGTCTACTACAGTCCACTACAGTCCACTACAGTCCACTACAGCCTACTACAGTCCACTACAGTCCACTACAGCCTACTACAGTCCGCTACAGTCCACTACAGTCCACTACAGTCCACTACAGTCCACTACAGTCCACTACAGTCCACTACAGTCTACTACAGTCCGCTACAGTCCACTACAGTCCACTACAGTCTACTACAGCCCACTACAGTCCACTACAGTCCACTACAGTCTACTACTCAGTCCACTACAGTCCACTACAGTCCACTACAGTCCACTACAGTCCACTACAGTCTACTACAGCCCACTACAGTCCACTACAGCCCACTACAGTCCACTACAGTCCACTACAGTCTACTACAGTCCACTACAGTCTACTACAGTCCACTACAGTCCACTACAGTCTACTACAGCCCACTACAGTCCACTACAGTCCACTACAGTCACTACAGTCCACTACAGTCCACTACATCCACTACAGTCCACTACAGTCCACTACAGTCCACTACAGCCCACTACAGCCCACTACAGTCCACTACAGTCCACTACAGTCCACTACAGTCCACTACAGTCCACTACAGTCCACTACAGTCCACTACAGTCCACTACAGTCCACTACAGTCCTACTACAGTCCACTACAGTCTACTACAGTCCTACTACAGTCCACTACAGTCTACTACAGTCCACTACAGTCCACTACAGTCCACTACAGTCTACTACAGTCCCACTACAGTCCACTACAGTCCACTACAGTCTACTACAGTCCACTACAGTCCACTACAGTCCACTACAGTCCAAATCAAAAAGACAACAGAGAAAGAATGAAGAAGAAGAGAAAAAAAAAGAAGAAAACAGCAGAGAGAGAGCAAAGAGAAAAAAAGAAAGAAGAACAAGTCCCCCCAGAAAAAAAAAATACAAGAGATGAGAACACAAAGAAAGGAAAAAAGAAGAAAGACAGGAGAAGAAGAAGAAGAAAAAGGAAGGATCAAAAAGGGACAGAAAAAAGAAAATCAAAGAAAGAGAAGACAAACAAAAGTAACAAAAAGAAAGAAAAAAAAGACAGAGAGAGAGAAACAGAAGAAAATAGAAAAAAGCAACACAAAGAAAAAGCAAAGGCACACAAGGCTAAAGAGAAAGAGAAAACAAGAAGAAGAAGACAAAAAGACAGGAGAAAGAGAGGAAAGCTGAAAGAAGCAGAGAGAAAACGACAAACAATCACAGAAAAGAGGGAAAGAAAACAACAGAGTAAAGGAGACAGGAACGAAGAAGAAGAAAAAGAGGAAGGGAAAAAAAAAAAAACAGAGAGAAAAAAGAAGAGAGGAGAAGAAGTCCGCCAGCAAAAGAGAAAAGAAAAATAAGGAGACAAAAAAGAAAAACAATGCAAAAAAGAGAACAAAAGGACAAGCAAAGAGAAAGAGTCAAAAGAAGAAGAGAAAGAAAAAAAAGAAAAGAAAGAAGAAGCAAAAGGAAAAAAAAGAAAAAAAAAAGAGACCAAGAAGAGACAAACGACAAACAGACAAGAAAAGAGAACGACAAGAAAAAACAACAGGAAAAGAGAGAGAAAAAAAAAGAGCAACAAAGAAAAGAGAAAAAAGAAACAAAAAAAAAATGAAAAAGAAGGAAAAAAGAGGAGAGAAACAAAGGAGGAGACAGAAAAATATGCAGCAAAAAAGGAAGAAGAAAGGGAAGAACAACAGAGAAAGAAGAAGACAGGAAAGAGAAAAAAAAAGCAGAAGAGGAACAGAAGAAAGAAAAGGGTAGAGAACAAAGAAAAAGAGAAAGAAAAGAAAACAACAAAAAGGAAGAAAAAGAGGAGACAAAAAGAAGAAAAGAGCCAAGAGGAGAGAATAACAAAAGAAGAAGAAAAAAAAAAAAAGAACAGAACAAAAAAATATAAGAGGAGAGGAAAAGAAGAGGAAGAAAGAAGAGGAAAAGAAGAAAAAGAAAGCACAGGGGCATGAAAAGAAGGAGGAGACAGAAAAGAGGAAGAAATCAAAAACAAAGAAAGGCATACAAAAGGCACAGAAGAAAACAGAAAAAAGCCAGGAAAGAACAGAGAAGGAGAGAGGGCAAAGAAACAAAGAAGAACAAAAGAGAAGCAAGAGGAGAGAAAAGAGCAGAGAGCCAGAATGAGAAAAACACCAAAACAACAACAGACAAAAAAAAGAGAAGTAAAAGGAAAGAAACAAAGGAAAGAAAAAGAAAAAAAAAGGACAGGCAGAGAGAAGAAAGGAGCCAGGAGAAGGAAAAAGAAAGAAGAGACAAGGAGCGAGAACCCATCAAGAGAAAAAGAAAAAGCAGAGAAGAAACAAAGCAGAGAGAAAAAAAGAGACAACAAAGAAACAAAAAGAAAGAAGAAAAAGAGACAGGGGACAAACAAAAAGAAGAAATAGAAAGAAGCAAAGAAAAAGAGAGAAACAGAAAGCAAGCAAACAACAAGAAAAAAACAAAAGAGAAAAAGAAAAAGCAAAGAAGGAAGAAGAAAAAGCGAAAAAAGCAGAAGACAAAAGAGGCAGAGAAAAAAGACAACAGAATAAAAGAGAAGAGCCAGAAAAAAACAGAAAAAAAAAACAACCAAAAAAAAAGAGACAAAAACAGGAAGAAAGAAAAGAAAAAAAAAAGAAAACATAAGAAAAAGAGAAAAAAAAAAGAAGAAAGAGAGAGGGCAAGTAGCAAAAGCAGAAGAGAAGAAAAGAAAAAAAAGAAAAACTCAGAGACGAAAGAAAAGGAGCAAGACACAAAGAAAGGCAGAAGAGAGAGAAGACAAAAACAAAAACAGAGGAAAGAGAGGAAAACAGGCCCAGAAGAAAAGACACAGGAAAGAGCAAAGAAAGAGAAAGGGAAAAACAGAAGAGAGACAAGAAAAGAAAGAAAAGGAATAAAAAAAAGCAAGAGGACAAAGAGAAGGGAAAGACAAAGAAGAGGCAAAGAGAAAGGAGCACAAAAGAAAGAAAAGGCAAAGGTAAGGAGAGAAAAGAAGAGAAAAAAAAGAAAAACAGAAAGAAGAGACAAGAGAAGAAAGAAGAAATAATAAGGCAAGAGAACAAAGTCAACCACAAAAAAGAAAGCAAAGAGAAAAAGAAAAGAAACAGAGAAGAAAACAGAAAGAGGAAGGAGAAGGAGCAGCGAAAGAGGGGAAGACAGCAGAGGACAAAACAGGAACTGACAGGCAGAGAACAGAAGCAACAAACAAAAAAGCAAAAAGAGAATTCGGAGGGAAAAAAAAAAAAGAAAAAGACAAAAGAAGGAGGAAAAAAAGAGACAAAGCACCAGGCAAAAAGAGAAAAAAGAAAAAACAAAGAGACAAAACAACAAAGAAGTAGAAGAAAAAGAAAGAGTAGACAAAGGAAAACACAAAGAGACAAGAAAAAAGAAAAAGTAAAAAATAGAGAAAGAGCGAAGACAGAAAAAAAATAAAAAGAAAGAAAGAGGAAAGAACGAAACAAAGGAAGGTACAAGAAAAAGAGAAGAAAAGAAAAAAGAGAGAAAAGAAAAAAAAAAAAAAGAAAGTAAGAAAACAAAAAGAATAGGAAAAACAAAGCAAAAGGAAAAGAGACAGAACCAAAAGAAACAAAAGACAAGAGAGAAGAACAAGAACAAGAAAAAAGAAACAACAAAGACAAAGAAGGAAAACAAAGAAAAAAGAAATCTAAAAGAAAAAAGAAACACGAAAAAGAAAAGAGGAGAGCAGAAGAGAAAAAGAAAAAAGAGCAAGAGAAAGCAAAAACAAAGAGAAAGAAAAAGAAAAAAGGAGCCACAGGAAAGACAAGAAGCAAGAGAGAGAAAGAACAGAGCAGAAGGTCAGCAAAAGAAAAAAGAAGAAGACAAGTCCTGAAGAAGAAAAGAAGAAGAAGAAGAAGAAGATGAGGAAGAGGAAATGAGAGAGAACCTAAGAGCAAAGAAGAAAAGGAAAGAAAAAAAAAAAAACAAAAAAGAACAAAAGAAGAAAGAAAAAAAGCAACAGAGAAGAAGGAAAACAAAAAGAGAAAGAGAAGAAAGGACCACAAAAGAGAAAGAAAAGAAGCAAACAAAGAGAAAGAAAGCAGAAAGAAATCAGAGAACAGAAACACAGAGGGCTAAAAGAGAAAAAAAAGAGGAAAAGGAAAAGACAAAGAAAAAGAAGGAACAAGAAAAACAGAACAAACAGAGAAAGGCAAGCACAAGAAAAAAAAAACAGAAGCAAAGAGGAAACAAACAAAAGCGAGAGGGAGAAAACAAGCAACAGAGCAACAAAACAGACGAGAAGGAAAGAAAAGAGGAGAAAGAGCAGAAAGAAAGAGGAGGGAGGAGAGAGGAGAAAGGAAGAAAAGAAAAGCAGGAGGAAGCAGGAAGCAGTACAACAAAAAAGACAACAGAGTAGAAAAAAAAGGAAAAAACAAAGAGAGAAAGACAGAAAGAAGAAAAATAGGAAGAGAGATAGGAAAGGACCAAGGAGGAGGGCAAGGAAAAAAGAGAACAGAAGACAAGGAAGCGCCAAGAGAAAAGAGAAAAGGAAGGAGAGAAGAGAAAAAAAGCAAAAGGAAGAAGGGAAAGTAGAAAAAAGGAGAAAAGAAAACCAAAAAGCAAAAGAAAAAGAAAAATAAAAACAAGACAGGAAAACACAGAAAGACAGCAAAAGGAAGAAAAGAAGAAAAGAGCAAAGAACAAGAAACCCAAAAGAAAGACAACAACAAGAAGAAGAACAAACCAAGAGACAGAGGAAGGAGAGGGAAAAGAGTAGAAAAACAGAGAAAAAGACAAAACATAGAAAAAGAGCAAAAAGAAAGGAGAAAACATAGACAGAAGACAACAGCAGGATCAAGAGAAAAAAAAAAAGAAAAGAAGAAAACAAAAAAAGAGGGAGGGGAAGGCGAGAAGAAGAACAAAAAGAGGAAAAGCACAGAAGAGAGACAAAGAAAAAAAAAGGAGAAAACAGAAAAGGAAAAAAAAAAGGCAAAAGAAAGAGAAAAGAAGAAAGGGAAAAAAAAAACCACAAAGAAACAAAAGAACAAAAAAAGTCAAAGAGAAAAAAAAGAAAAACAGAAGACGAGACAAAAAAGAAAAAAAACACAAAAGAAGAAAACAAAAGAATAGAAGAAGACAGAAAGATAAACACAAAGGAAAGAAAAAGAAGACAAAAAGCGAGAAAAAAGAACAGACAGAGAACAACAAAAGGAGAGAAAAACAAAAAAATAAAAAAAAAGAAAGAAAAGGAGAGAGCAAAAAGACAATCATAAAGGAATCACAGAAAAGAAAAAATAAAAACAGAGAAAAAAAAGAGGAAAAAGACCCCCCCCCGAGTAGAAATGAGAGGAAGAAAAAGAAGTCAGAAGAGGAAAAAAAAAAGAAAAGAGACAGGGAGAAATAACCAAAGAGAAGAGAAGAGGAGAAAGAAAGCAAGAAAGAAAAAGAAGGAGAACACCAGCAAGAAAGAAGAAAAGAACAAGACAGAAAGAAGAAAAAAGAGAACAGAAGATCAAAAACAAGTACGTCCCCAAGAAGGAGAGAAGAGAAAAAGAAGACAAACAAAGAAAAGAAAAAGAAAAGAAAAAAAAAACAAACAAAGGAGAAAAAAAAAAGAAAAGAAAAGACAAAGGAGATAAAGAAAAAAAAACAGGAGAAAAAAGAAGAAAAAATACAAAAAGCAAACAAACAAAACAACAGCAGAAGCGAAGAAAGAACACAGACATGCAGAAGAAGGAGAGGAAAAACAGAGAAGAAGACAAAGAAAAGGAAAAGAGAAGAAACAGACTGAAAGGAAAAAAGGAAAGGAAATGAGCAGAGAGGACAAGAAAGAAAAAAGAAAGGGCACAAACAGCAAAAAAAACAGAATGAAAGGAAAGGAAAAAAGCAGAAAGAAAGAAAAGAAATAAGCAAGAAAAAAAAGACAGAGAGAGAAAAAAAGACAAAGGAAAAGCAGGAAAAGGAAGAGAATAAAAAAAGAAAAAAAACACAGAAAGAAAAGAGAAGAAGAGAGATAGCAAAGCAAAGAAGAAAGGAAGAGAGAGAGGTACAAGGAGAAAGGAAAAAAGAAAAAAGAGGAGAACACCAAAAAGGTAAGGAAAAAAGAAGGCAAAAAACAGAAAAAAAGGAAGCAAAGAGAGAAGGACAAAGCCAAAACAAAAGAAAAACAGAAAAGAAAAAGGAAAAAAGAAAAAAACAGACAAGAAAAAGACAGAAAAGAAAGAAAGAAGAGACAACCAAGAGAGACAAACAGACAAGAACAGACAACCAACCAAAACAAAAAGAGAAAAAAGAAAAAGAAAAAAAAAAAGAGAAAGGAAGGAAGAAGAGAAGAAAAAAAGGAAAGAAAAGAGGAAGGGAGAGACAGCCCAGAGAAGAAGAAAGAGAGAATAAGAACAAAACAAAGAAAAGAAGAAAAAAGACAAAAAAAGAAAGCAGAAAGAACAAAGACAAAAAAAAGAAAAGGAAGGAGAGAGAAAGAAGGCAAGAAAAAAGACAAAAAAAGAACAAACGAAAAAAAAAAAAAGAAAAGAAAAGAGTCCCTAAGTCCAAAAAAGGAAGCAAAGAGAGGCAAAAAAAGAAAAGAGAAGAATGGAAAAAGCTTTACAAAAACAAAAAGTCCCAGGCAAAGAAAAACAAAAAAAAAAAAGAATAGACAGGAAAAAAAAAACACAAACTGAAGAACAACGAAAAGGAAAGAAACAAAAAGAAGAGAAGAAAGAAAAACAGAAAAAAGAAATAAACAGAACAACAGACATAAAAAGAAAAAACACAGAGACAAAAAAAAAAAAGGATAAGAAAGAAACAAAGATGGAGAAGAAAAGAACAAAAAAAGAAAGAAAGAGAGAAAACCAAAAAAAGAGAAGACAAAAAACAAAGAAACAAAAAACACAAAAAGAGACAGAGCAAGAGGAGAAGGAAAGACAAAAAGAACAGGAGAACACAGGCAAAGAAGGAGAAAGTAAAAAAGAACAGAAAAACAAGAAAAGCAGAGGAAAAAACAGAAAAACAAGGGACAACAAGAGAAAGAAGAGAAAGAGAGGAGAGAAGGACAAAGAAAGGAAGAAAAGAGAAAACAAAGAGAAAACAAATCCAAGACAGAGGAAAAACCATACAAAGAAGAAAAGGAACAGAGGAAAATAAAAAAAACACAAAAAAAGAACAAAAGAGACAAAGAGAAAGAAACAGAAAAGAAGATAAGAGAAAAAGCAAGAAAGAGCAGAAAAAAGAGAACAGAAAGAAGAACAGGAAGACCAGAGGAAAAAAAAACAGGAGAAGGAACAAAAAGCGAAGCAAAAAGACGAGAAAAAGAAAACAAACAAACAAATGAACAGAGAAAGGGACAGGAGGAAGAAGAAAGAAAAAAACAGACAAAACAATAAAGAAAAGGAAAAAGAAAGGAAAGGAAACAGGAAAACAAAAAAAAGAAGACAGAAGAACAAGAAGACAAAAGAGAAAGAAAAAGAAAGAAAAAGAGAGAGAACAAGAAGAAGGTTTTTGGGGGGGCTTTTTATCCACAGGGTCTAACAGGTCTAAACTTTTTTGTCTTTACAACCCCCCATGCCTGACACCTTATCAATGATGTAGCACGGAAGACGCGAACGTGGGTCCAAACCCGTGGCCTCTATGTTCTTCTGGTTAATTCTTGACTAATTACTTCTCCTCCTCCTTTGGTGATTCTGAGCCGGTGTTATTATTTAAACTGGAGATTTTCACCACTTTATGCAGAAATTACCCAGACTTCATCCTAACGCATGGTCTCAGCTCTCCACTCCGCTTTGGTCTCCCCTCTGGTCCTGAATTCCATCACCGGTTGTGACCAGCACAAGACAGTCTGTGGGTCCAATTCCCCACAGTCTTGGCCCCCTTCCAGCTTGATTTTTTAAGGCTTTTTTATTTTAACTTCTCGCGCGCCAGACGCTTTTTGGGGGGGTTTCTATCACACATGATCCCGGTTTAACTTTTTTGTGTCTCTTCAACCCCCATGCATGCAATTCCCACATGGTGCTAGCACCAGGACCAGACGAGTCTGTGGGTCCATCCCCTGTCTCTAAGCCTTTGCTTGATTTTTATTACTAATGTTTATTTTAACCAAACCATTAGCGTCCGACGCTTTTTGGGGGGCTTTAATCCCCCAGGGTCCTAACCGTCTAACTTTTTTGTCCCTTTACAACCCCATGCAGCACTTCCACAACTGTTGTAGCACCGGACCAGACGAGTTCCGGAGGGTTCCCCATCACCCCCGTGCCTTCTACGCCTTTGGTTCTGATTTAATGATACTTAATTCTCTCCCTCCTTTGGGCTGTTTCTGTAGCCGGGTTAACAGGCGGATTTTCCACCCTCTACTGCGCACTTACAGATTCCTCTCTCGTGGTCTCGTACACCGTCTGGTCTCCTTCTGGTCCTGACCATTCACACCGGTGTGAAGCCCGCACAACGACAAGTCTTGTGGGTCCAATCCCCCAGTCCTCCCTGGCCCCCCTTCTGCTTGATTTTTACAGGGGATTTTTTTTAACATCTAGAGTCCATGACGCTTTTTGGGGGGCTTTTTATCACAGGGTCACCGGTCTAACTTTTTTGTCTATAAACCCCATGCATGACAATTTCACAACTGTGGTAGCCTGGAGCTCCCAGGCCCCACCCCACTACCCCTTAAACCCCCTGGCGGTACCCCGCCCCCCCCCCCCACATACCCTTACCCCCCCATGGAGGCGTCCGGCCCCCCACACCTAACCATACCCCCCTGGAGCTCCAGGCCCGCCCCAGGTGCAATAGCCCCCAGGGAGGTCAGGCATAGGGTACCCTCCTAGGTTAGGGTGTGGGACTGCCTGCTATCTCTGGGGGTTAAGGTTAGCGTGGGGGAAGCCCTGGTTCCTCCCGGGGGGCCTCTAGTGCAGGTTGAGTGGGGGCCGGGCCTGGGCTGGATTCCATGGGGGTTCAGGTTAGGTGTGGGGCGGGCCCTGGACCTTCACTTGGGGGTATCCGGGTTACGGTGTGGGGCGGGCCTGGCCACCTCATGTGGGGATCCGGTTCGGTGTGGGGCGGGCCTGGACCTTCCTTGGGGGTTAGAGGTTAGGTGTGGGGGCGGTCCGCTGGCCCTCCAGGGTGTAGGGCTGCCGTGCAGGCGTGGGGGCGGCCCTGGCACGTCCACGGGGGGTTCCGATGTTCGCTGGTGGGGCGGCCTGGCATCTCCGGGGGGGCTAAGGTGCGCGTGTCATGGGGCGGGCCCTGGCCCCTCCCCATGGGGGTTGGTAAGGATCGGTGTGGGGCGCGGCCAGGACCTCCATGGGGGTTTACAGGTTCGGTGGTGGGGAGGGCTGGGACCTCCATGGGGGTTCCGGTTTAGGGTGTGGGGTAGGGCCAGGGTCCCCTCCCATGGGGGGTCACGGGTTTCGGTGTGGGGAGCGCGACCTGGCCCTCCCCTGGGGGATCCGGATTGCAGGCAGTGGGGGCGGGCGCCATGCGGCTCATCCATGGGGGTTAAGGTTAGGCTGTGGGGCCGCCCCTGGCCCTCCCCCGGGGGGGTCAGTGTGCAGGTGTTGGGGGGCGGCCTGGTTCTCCCTGGGGGTTTAAGGTTAGGTGTGGGGAAGGCCTGGGCCCTCCAGGGGGGCTATGTGCAGGCGTGGGGATGGCCTGGATCTCCTTGGGGGTCATGTTAGGTGTAGGGAGGGCCTGGACCTCCATGGGGGTTACGGTTAGGTGTCGGGAGGGCCCTGGCCCTCCATGGGGGGGTTAAGGTTAGGTGTGGGGGCGGCCAGGCCCTCCAACGGGGGGCTAATGTGCCGGTGATGGGGGCGGCCTGGCTATCTCCATGGGGGTTAAGGTTACGAGCTGCGGGGCCAGGCCGCTGGCCCCCTCCACCAGGGGGGGCTAAGTGCCTAGGTTGTGGGCGCGGCCAGGACTCTCCGATGGGAGATCGAGGTTCGGAGTGGGGGGGACCGGCTGGAACCCTCCATGGGGGTACCGGTTAGGAGAGGGGCGGGCCTGGTCCTGCCCTGGTATGTGGGGGGATAAGGTTCGGTGTGGGGCGGGCCAGGGCCCTCCACTTGGGGGGTACACGGTTAGGGTTGGGGGGCCGGCCCGGCCCTCCCAGTGGGGGCTTAAGGTGCCGTGTGGGGAGGGCGGTGGGGATCTCCCTGGGGGATCCGGTTAGGTGTGGGGATCGGCCTGGACCACCCAGGGGGGCTAAAGGGTGCAGGTGTAGGGGGCCGGCCTGGATCTCCATGGGGGTTTCACGGTTAGGTGTGGGGCGGGCCTGGACTCACCATATGGGGTATCCGGTTCGGTGTGGGGAGGGCTGGGCCCTCCCGGGGGTAGTTTTCAGGTCTCAGGTGATGGGGCGGCTCGGGCCCCTCCCGTGCGGGGTTCACGGGTAGGCTGTGGGGCGGGCTGGACTCCAATCTATGGGGGGTTACGGTTCGGTGAGGGGAGGGCCTGAACCCTCCCTAGGGGGATCCGGTTATCTGATTGGGGGCGGGCTCTGGCCCCTCCTGGGGGGGTTCAGGTTCGGCTGATGGGGCGGGCCAGGACCTGTCCCCGGGGGTTTACAGGTTCGGAGTGGGGAAGGCCTGGCCCTCCCAGGGGGGCTATGGGCAGGAGTGGGGGCGGCCTGGATCACCCCATGGGGGATATCAAATACGGGTTCGGTGTGGGGCGGGCCCTGGACCACCCTGGGGCGGTCAGGTTCGTGTCGGGGCGGTGCCCTGGACCTCCGCATGGGGGTACGGACAGGTGTAGGGGGCGGTGGCTCCGGGGGGCTATGGTGCGGCGAGGGGGCCTGGACCTGGAGCTCCTATGGGGGTTCACGGTTAGGCGTGTGGGGGCGGCCTGGCTCTCCCGGGGGGTATGACGGCACGGGCGTGGGGGGGCCTGGCTCTCCTAAGGGGGGTAACCTAGTTCGGTGTAGTGGGGCCGGCCTGGCTACTCCAGGGGGGCTCAGGTGCGAGGGTGGGGGCCGGCCCTGGCTTCTACATGGGGGATCCGTAACCGCACACCACCCCCCCCCCCACCCCCCCCCCCCCCCCCCCCCCCCCCCCCCGTTCGGAGTGGGGCGGCCCTGGGACCCGCCATGGCGGTTACAGGTTCGGGCTGGTGGGCGGGCTGTGTACCCCCATCGGGGGTTTGTCCGGTTTAGGTGTTGGGTCGGGCGCTGGACTCCTATGGGGGTTCACGGTTTCGGTGAGGGGGAGGCCTGGCCCTCCAGGGGGGCTCATGGTGCCGGCGAGGGGGCCGGCGTCCAGGATCTTACCGATGGGGTTAAGCCGATTAGGCGTGGTTGGGGAAGGCTGAGACCTCCATGGGGGCTCCGACGCGGTGTGGGGCGGCCTTGGACTCTCCATTTGGGGGTTACGGTAAGGTGTGGGGAGGGCCGGCTCTGGACCTCATGGGGGTATCACGGTTCGGAGAGGGGAGGGCCTGGGACCTCCAAGGGGGTTCAGGATCGGGGATGGGGGAGGGCCTGGCCCCTCCATGGGGGTTAAGGTTAGGGGTAGGGAGGCCTAGGACTACCCGGGGGGGATAAGGTGCAGGTGTGGGGAGCGGCCGGGCAACCCTCCCTGGGTGCGGTCGTAGGTTCGATGTGGGGACGGCCAGGACCCTCCCCAGGGGGGTCTCAGTAGCCGGTGAGGGGAGCGGCTGGATCCTCCATGGGGGTTCACGGTTAGGTGTGGGAGCGGCGCAGGCCTCCTCGGTGGGCTACGGGTGCAGGTGCAGCGGGGCCCGGCCAGGACCTCCACTGGGGGTATCAGGATCGGAGGTGGGGGGACGGGCAGGCCCTCCCATGGGGGTCACGGATACGGTGATGGGGCGGGCAGGACCCTCCAGGGGCGATAACAGGTTAGGTGTGAGGGCCGGCCTGGCCCTCCGGTGGGGCTATGTGCCGGCGTGGGGGGCGGCCTGGCACTCTAAGGTGGTTTCCGGTTTACGGTGTGGGGGCGGCTGGATACTCCGATGGGGGTTCCGGTTCGGTGGTGTGGGGAGGGCTGGCTTCCATGGGGGTTCCGGTTCGGGTGTGGGGGCCGGCCTGATCTCCATGGGGGTTAAGGAGTAGGTGTCGGGGGCCTGGGCTGGATCTCCAGGGGTATCCGGTTCGTGTGGGGCTGGCCTGGATCTCCCTGGGGGTTGTCACAGGTTCGTGTGGGGAGGTCCTGGACTCCCTGGGGGGTTTAAGGTTAGGTCTGGTGGCGGCCTGGGACCTTCCCTGGGGGATTGCAGGTTAGGTGTGGGGCGGCTGGACTCTCCTATGGGGGTTCAGGTTAGGTGTGGGGGGGCCCTGGCACCCCCTCCAGGGGGGTATGTGCAGGCGTGGGGCGGGCGGGCTCTCCCAGGGGGTAAAGCTACGTGTGGGGAAGGCCTGGTTCCTCCTCGGGGGGCAGATTTGGGATTGGGGGCGGCCTGGCTCTCCATGGGGAGTTAAGGGTTAGGTGTGGGGCGGACCTGGCCCTCCTGGAGTTCATAGGTTCGGTGTGGGGAGGGCCAGGCCCCTCCGATGGGTGAGCCGGTTAGGTGTGTGGTAGGGTGGCCCCTCCCAGGGGGGTTCAGTTCGTGGGGGGACAGGGACTGGACCTCCCGGGGGGGCTTAAGTGGAGGTGTGGGGGCGGCCTGGGATCTCCCTGGGGGTTCCGGTTCAGCAGTGGGCCGGCTGGATCTCCCCGGGGGGGCTCTGTGCAGGTGTCGGGGCCTGGATCACCCGGGGGGTAAGGTTAGGTGTGGGGGCGGCCGGGGACCTCCATGGGGTTCAGGTTAGGTGTACGGGAGGGCCTGGCCTCCTGGGGGTTACTGGGTCTACAGCCTGGGGGGTTAAGGTTAGGTGTGGGTAGGGCCTGGGACCTCCTGGGGGTTCCGGTCGGTGTCTGGACTCACTGTGCCGCTGGGGGCCCGGGCTATGTGCAGCCCACAGTCCTGGGTCCATACAGCCTCCGTTGAATGGGTCTACAGCCTCCAGACCCTGGGTCACCCGCCTCGTTTTTAGGCCTCAGTCCTGGGTCTACCGCCTCAGTCCTGGGGTCTACAGCCTCGTCCTGGGTCTACAGCCACAGATCTGGGTCTACACAGTCCCCCCCCCCTTTCCCCCCCCCTGGGTCTCAGACTGGAGTCTAGCGCCTCCAGTCCTGGGTCTACAGCCTCAGTCTGGGTTACAGCCTCAGTCCTGGGTCTACAGCCTCAGTCTGGGTCTACAGCTCAGTCCTGGGTCTACAGCCTCAGTCTGGGTCTACAGCCTCAGTCCTGGGTCTACAGCCTCAGTCCTGGGTCTACAGCCTCAGTCCTGGGTCTACAGCCTCAGTCCTGGGTCTACAGCCTCAGTCTGGGTCTACAGCCTCAGTCCTGGGTCTACAGCTCAGTCCTGGGTCTACAGCCTCAGTCCTGGGTCTACAGCCTCAGTCTGGGTCTACAGCCTCAGTCCTGGGTCTACAGCCTCAGTCCTGGGTCTACAGCCTCAGTCCTGGGTCTACAGCCTCAGTCCTGGGTCTACAGCCTCAGTCCTGGGTCTACAGCCTCAGTCCTGGGTCTACAGCCTCAGTCCTGGGTCTACAGCCTCAGTCCTGGGTCTACAGCCTCAGTCCTGGGTCTACAGCCTCAGTCCTGGGTCTACAGCCTCAGTCCTGGGTCTACAGCCTCAGTCCTGGGTCTACAGCCTCAGTCCTGGGTCTACAGCCTCAGTCTGGGTCTACAGCCTCAGTCCTGGGTCTACAGCCTCAGTCCTGGGTCTACAGCCTCAGTCCTGGGTCTACAGCCTCAGTCCTGGGTCTACAGCCTCAGTCCTGGGTCTACAGCCTCAGTCCTGGGTCTACAGCCTCAGTCTGGGTCTACAGCCTCAGTCCTGGGTCTACAGCCTCAGTCCTGGGTCTACAGCCTCAGTCCTGGGTCTACAGCCTCAGTCCTGGGTCTACAGCCTCAGTCCTGGGTCTACAGCCTCAGTCCTGGGTCTACAGCCTCAGTCCTGGGTCTACAGCCTCAGTCCTGGGTCTACAGCTCAGTCCTGGGTCTACAGCCTCAGTCCTGGGTCTACAGCCTCAGTCCTGGGTCTACAGCCTCAGTCTGGGTCTACAGCCTCAGTCCTGGGTCTACAGCCTCAGTCCTGGGTCTACAGCCTCAGTCCTGGGTCTACAGCCTCAGTCCTGGGTCTACAGCCTCAGTCCTGGGTCTACAGCCTCAGTCCTGGGTCTACAGCCTCAGTCCTGGGTCTACAGCCTCAGTCCTGGGTCTACAGCCTCAGTCCTGGGTCTACAGCCTCAGTCCTGGGTCTACAGCCTCAGTCCTGGGTCTACAGCCTCAGTCCTGGGTCTACAGCCTCAGTCCTGGGTCTACAGCCTCAGTCCTGGGTCTACAGCCTCAGTCCTGGGTCTACAGCCTCAGTCCTGGGTCTACAGCCTCAGTCCTGGGTCTACAGCCTCAGTCCTGGGTCTACAGCCTCAGTCCTGGGTCTACAGCCTCAGTCCTGGGTCTACAGCCTCAGTCCTGGGTCTACAGCCTCAGTCCTGGGTCTACAGCCTCAGTCCTGGGTCTACAGCCTCAGTCCTGGGTCTACAGCCTCAGTCCTGGGTCTACAGCCTCAGTCCTGGGTCTACAGCCTCAGTCCTGGGTCTACAGCCTCAGTCCTGGGTCTACAGCCTCAGTCCTGGGTCTACAGCCTCAGTCCTGGGTCTACAGCCTCAGTCCTGGGTCTACAGCCTCAGTCCTGGGTCTACAGCCTCAGTCCTGGGTCTACAGCCTCAGTCCTGGGTCTACAGCCTCAGTCCTGGGTCTACAGCCTCAGTCCTGGGTCTACAGCCTCAGTCCTGGGTCTACAGCCTCAGTCCTGGGTCTACAGCCTCAGTCCTGGGTCTACAGCCTCAGTCCTGGGTCTACAGCCTCAGTCCTGGGTCTACAGCCTCAGTCCTGGGTCTACAGCCTCAGTCCTGGGTCTACAGCCTCAGTCCTGGGTCTACAGCCTCAGTCCTGGGTCTACAGCCTCAGTCCTGGGTCTACAGCCTCAGTCCTGGGTCTACAGCCTCAGTCCTGGGTCTACAGCCTCAGTCCTGGGTCTACAGCCTCAGTCCTGGGTCTACAGCCTCAGTCCTGGGTCTACAGCCTCAGTCCTGGGTCTACAGCCTCAGTCCTGGGTCTACAGCCTCAGTCCTGGGTTTACAGCCTCAGTCCTGGGTCTACAGTCTCAGTCCTGGGTCTACAGCCTCAGTCCTGGGTCTACAGCCTCAGTCCTGGGTCTACAGCCTCAGTCCTGGGTCTACAGCCTCAGTCCTGGGTCTACAGCCTCAGTCCTGGGTCTACAGCCTCAGTCCTGGGTCTAGCCTCAGTCCTGGGTCTACAGCCTCAGTCCTGGGTCTACAGCCTCAGTCCTGGGTCTACAGCCTCAGTCCTGGGTTTACAGCCTCAGTCCTGGGTCTACAGCCTCAGTCCTGGGTCTACAGTCTCAGTCCTGGGTCTACAGCCTCAGTCCTGGGTCTACAGTCTCAGTCCTGGGTCTACAGCCTCAGTCCTGGGTCTACAGTCTCAGTCCTGGGTCTACAGCCTCAGTCCTGGGTCTACAGCCTCAGTCCTGGGTCTACAGCCTCAGTCCTAGGTCTTGCCTCAGTCCTGGGTCTACAGCCTCAGTCCTGGGTCTACAGCCTCAGTCCTGGGTCTAGCCTCAGTCCTGGGTCTACAGCCTCAGTCCTGGGTCTACAGCCTCAGTCCTGGGTTTACAGCCTCAGTCCTGGGTTTACAGCCTCAGTCCTGGGTCTACAGCCTCAGTCCTGGGTCTACAGTCTCAGTCCTGGGTCTACAGCCTCAGTCCTGGGTCTACAGCCTCAGTCCTGGGTCTACAGCCTCAGTCCTGGGTCTACCAGCCTCAGTCCTGGGTCTACAGCCTCAGTCCTGGGTCTACAGCCTCAGTCCTGGGTCTACAGCCTCAGTCCTGGGTCTACAGCCTCAGTCCTGGGTCTACAGCCTCAGTCCTGGGTCTACAGCCTCAGTCCTGGGTCTACAGCCTCAGTCCTGGGTCTACAGCCTCAGTCCTGGGTCTACAGCCTCAGTCCTGGGTCTACAGCCTCAGTCCTGGGTCTACAGCCTCAGTCCTGGGTCTACAGCCTCAGTCCTGGGTCTACAGCCTCAGTCCTGGGTCTACAGCCTCAGTCCTGGGTCTACAGCCTCAGTCCTGGGTCTACAGCCTCAGTCCTGGGTTTACAGCCTCAGTCCTGGGGTCTACAGCCTCAGTCCTAGGTCTACAGCCTCAGTCCTGGGTCTTGCCTCAGTCCTGGGTCTACAGCCTCAGTCCTGGGTCTACAGCCTCAGTCCTGGGTCTACAGCCTCAGTCCTGGGTCTACAGCCTCAGTCCTGGGTCTACAGCCTCAGTCCTGGGTCTACAGCCTCAGTCCTGCAGGAGAGAGTCCCACGCCACAAACAGGACGTCCTCAGTGATGGTCAGCAGAGTGAGTGTTGGTCACTTACCGATGAGGATGGTCTGAGGCGGGCTCCTGACCCCCACCCCTGCGCTGGTGCTGGCCGCCACCTCCACCCGGTACACCACCCCCATCTGCAGCCCCCCCACCACCACCGAGCGGATGGCAGCGTCCACCGTCTTGTTCACGTGGAAGCGCGTCTCGTTGCCCAGGCACCAGATCTGCAGAAGAGTCACACGGAGGGGTCAGAGGTCAGAGGTCAGGGTCAGAGGTTTTGTTTCAATTACACGTTAGTATCTGACACAGTCACCTAGACACGTACCTACAACAAACCGGTATCCAGTGAAATTCCTTGGTAACCGTGGCTTCCAGCAGCACTCTGGCCAATGATTGTCAGTTAGAACACTTTAGTACCAGCTCGGCCTGGATAGAACCAGGACCAAGAGGGACTAAAGAACGACCTGGTACTGGTTACACAGGACCACAGGAACCAGTCCCAATCAGGGGAGAGTAGAGTCGAGTCGAGTAGGGTAGGGTAGAGTAGAGTAGAGTAGAGTAGAGTAGAGTAGAGTAGAGTAGAGTAGAGTAGAGTAGAGTAGAGTAGAGTAGAGTAGAGTAGAGTAGAGTAGAGTAGAGTCGAGTCGAGTAGGGTAGAGTAGAGGACTTATTAGGACTAATAGAAATATTCATAATAGCATGGGTACAATCAGAGGTACCAAATGTATCTGCCATGGTCTGTGTTGGCTGCTGGTGTGAGGCCCACCTTGTACTCCTGGATGATGCCGTTCTGATGGTCCGGAGGAGGGGGGTCCCAGGAGATGCTGATGGAGGTGCTGTTCTGGCTGCCCACGGTCAGGACGGTGACCTGCTGAGGCGGGGCACTGGGGGCTGAGGACCAGAGGAGACAGACCAGTCACAATCTAATGTCCACTACAGTCCACTACAGTCCACTACAGTCCACTACAGTCTACTACAGCCTACTACAGTCCGCTACAGTCCACTACAGTCTACTACAGCCCACTACAGTCTACTACAGTCCACTACAGTCCACTACAGTCCACTACAGTCCACTACAGTCCACTACAGTCTACTACAGTCCACTACAGTCCACTACAGTCCACTACAGTCCGCTACAGTCCACTACAGTCCACTACAGTCTACTACAGTCCACTAGAGTCCACTACAGTCCACTACAGTCTACTACAGCCCACTACAGTCTACTACAGTCCACTACAGTCCACTACAGTCCACTACAGTCCACTACAGTCTACTACAGTCCACTACAGTCTACTACAGCCCACTACAGTCCACTACAGTCCACTACAGCCCACTACAGTCCACTACAGTCCACTACAGTCCACTACAGTCCACTACAGTCTACTACAGCCCACTACAGTCCACTACAGTCCACTACAGCCCACTACAGTCCACTACAGTCCACTACAGTCCACTACAGTCTACTACAGCCCACTACAGTCCACTACAGTCCACTACAGTCCACTACAGCCCACTACAGTCCACTACAGTCCACTACAGTCCACTACAGTCCACTACAGTCTACTACAGCCCACTACAGTCCACTACAGTCCACTACAGTCCACTACAGTCTACTACAGTCCACTACAGTCCACTACAGTCTACTACAGCCCACTACAGTCCACTACAGTCCACTACAGCCCACTACAGTCCACTACAGTCCACTACAGTCCACTACAGTCTACTACAGCCCACTACAGTCCACTACAGTCCACTACAGTCTACTACAGTCTACTACAGTCCACTACAGTCTACTACAGCCTACTACAGTCCACTACAGTCCACTACAGTCCACTACAGTCCACTACAGTCTACTACAGCCCACTACAGTCCACTACAGTCCACTACAGTCCACTACAGTCCACTACAGTCTACTACAGCCCACTACAGTCCACTACAGTCCACTACAGTCTACTACAGTCTACTACAGTCCACTACAGTCCACTACAGTCCACTACAGTCCACTACAGTCTACTACAGCCCACTACAGTCCACTACAGTCCACTACAGTCTACTACAGCCCACTACAGTCCACTACAGCCCACTACAGTCCACTACAGTCCACTACAGTCCACTACAGTCCACTACAGTCCACTACAGTCTACTACAGCCCACTACAGTCCACTACAGTCCACTACAGCCCACTACAGTCCACTACAGTCCACTACAGTCCACTACAGTCCACTACAGTCTACTACAGCCCACTACAGTCCACTACAGTCCACTACAGTCCACTACAGTCCACTACAGTCTACTACAGCCCACTACAGTCCACTACAGTCCACTACAGTCCACTACAGTCTACTACAGCCCACTACAGTCCACTACAGTCCACTACAGTCCACTACAGTCCACTACAGTCTACTACAGTCCACTACAGTCTACTACAGTCCACTACAGTCCACTACAGTCCACTACAGTCTACTACAGCCCACTACAGTCCACTACAGTCCACTACAGTCTACTACAGTCCACTACAGTCCACTACAGTCCACTACAGTCCACTACAGTCCACTACAGTCTACTACAGCCCACTACAGTCCACTACAGTCTACTACAGTCCACTACAGTCCACTACAGTCCACTACAGTCCACTACAGTCCACTACAGTCTACTACAGTCTACTACAGTCCACTACAGTCCACTACAGCCTACTACAGTCCGCTACAGTCCACTACAGTCCACTACAGTCTACTACAGTCCACTACAGTCCACTACAGTCCACTACAGTCCACTACAGTCTACTACAGTCCACTACAGTCTACTACAGTCCACTACAGTCCACTACAGTCTACTACAGCCCACTACAGTCCACTACAGTCCACTACAGTCTACTACAGTCTACTACAGTCCACTACAGTCCACTACAGTCCACTACAGTCCACTACAGTCTACTACAGCCCACTACAGTCCACTACAGTCCACTACAGTCTACTACAGCCCACTACAGTCCACTACAGTCCACTACAGCCCACTACAGTCCACTACAGTCCACTACAGTCCACTACAGTCTACTACAGCCCACTACAGTCCACTACAGTCCACTACAGCCCACTACAGTCCACTACAGTCCACTACAGTCCACTACAGTCCACTACAGTCTACTACAGCCCACTACAGTCCACTACAGTCCACTACAGTCCACTACAGTCCACTACAGTCCACTACAGTCCACTACAGTCCACTACAGTCCACTACAGTCTACTACAGCCCACTACAGTCCACTACAGTCCACTACAGTCCACTACAGTCCACTACAGTCTACTACAGTCCACTACAGTCTACTACAGTCCACTACAGTCCACTACAGTCCACTACAGTCCACTACAGCCCACTACAGTCCACTACAGTCCACTACAGTCTACTACAGTCCACTACAGTCCACTACAGTCCACTACAGTCCACTACAGTCTACTACAGCCCACTACAGTCCACTACAGTCCACTACAGTCTACTACAGTCCACTACAGTCCACTACAGTCCACTACAGTCCACTACAGTCCACTACAGTCTACTACAGTCTACTACAGTCCACTACAGTCCACTACAGTCCACTACAGTCCACTACAGTCTACTACAGTCCACTACAGTCTACTACAGTCTACTACAGTCCACTACAGTCCACTACAGTCTACTACAGTCCACTACAGTCTACTACAGTCCACTACAGTCCACTACAGTCCACTACAGTCCACTACAGTCTACTACAGTCTACTACAGTCTACTACAGTCCACTACAGTCCACTACAGTCTACTACAGTCCACTACAGTCCACTACAGTCCACTACATTCCACTACAGTCCACTACATTCCACTACAGTCCACTACAGTCTACTACAGTCTACTACAGTCTACTACAGTCCACTACAGTCCACTACAGTCCACTACAGCCTACTACAGTCCACTACAGTCCACTACAGCCTACTACAGTCCGCTACAGTCCACTACAGTCCACTACAGTCCACTACAGTCCACTACAGTCCACTACAGTCCACTACAGTCTACTACAGTCCGCTACAGTCCACTACAGTCTACTACAGCCCACTACAGTCCACTACAGTCCACTACAGTCTACTACAGTCCACTACAGTCCACTACAGTCCACTACAGTCCACTACAGTCCACTACAGTCTACTACAGCCCACTACAGTCCACTACAGCCCACTACAGTCCACTACAGTCCACTACAGTCTACTACAGTCCACTACAGTCTACTACAGTCCACTACAGTCCACTACAGTCTACTACAGCCCACTACAGTCCACTACAGTCCACTACAGTCTACTACAGTCCACTACAGTCCACTACATCCACTACAGTCCACTACAGTCCACTACAGTCCACTACAGCCCACTACAGCCCACTACAGTCCACTACAGTCCACTACAGTCCACTACAGTCCACTATAGTCTACTACAGTCCACTACAGTCCACTACAGTCCACTACAGTCCACTACAGTCTACTACAGCCCACTACAGTCCACTACAGTCCACTACAGTCTACTACAGTCTACTACAGTCCACTACAGTCCACTACAGTCCACTACAGTCCACTACAGTCTACTACAGCCCACTACAGTCCACTACAGTCCACTACAGTCTACTACAGCCTACTACAGCCTACTACAGCCTACTACAGCCTACTACAGTCCACTACAGTCCACTACAGTCTACTACAGCCTACTACAGCCTACTACAGTCCACTACAGTCCACTACAGTCTACTACAGCCCACTACAGTCCACTACAGTCCACTACAGTCCACTACAGTCTACTACAGCCTACTACAGCCTACTACAGTCCACTACAGCCTACTACAGCCCACTACAGTCCACTAAAGTCCACTACAGCCCACTACAGCCCACTACAGTCCGAATAATCTCCTTGCATTAAAAAGAAAAAGGCCTATTTCTTATGTACACTGGAACTCATGTAGAGGTTTTCTTGTTTATTCTAATTATATTTTTTCATGTAAATAATTGTTTATCTCGTGCATGTTTGAAATAAATGAAGAAATGAATGAAATGTAGAGCTGGGTTGCAGCTGACGTCCTGCAAAAGTCCTCTGAGGGACAGGAAGTAAATCTCCCAAATTAAAAAAACAATGTAAATATTGACAGATTCAAAATGCTCTTGGTCAGTGGTGTGTACAGATGTGGTAACTGCTCGTATCAAGTGGAACTAATGGAGTCTCTATTTAACTAAAAGGTATTTCTCTAACAGGTGTCCGTTTTTAGGATAATACTTCAGTGTTAGTTTACTAATGCAGAGCTTCTCTCCAGAGTCCAAACTTTTATTAGGTCATATTTCTCACCTCAAATGTTGTTTAAAATTATATTTATGTAATTATTGTTCAGAACTTTCATCCTGGACCTGGTTCTGTTGATCCCAGAGGTACTCCCGCCACCTTAACAGCCACTTAATCCTCCTCATTGTTGAAAACATTGAACTCATTCAAACTGTACACGGCGTACGCTGCATTGAACAGTTGTACCAAGCCGCAAAAAGCTTGGTTTGAAACGTGTGTCTTTTGTCCAGCACAGCCCTGTCTAACGAATAAGACACATGCACTTCCTGTCCTACGGCCGTCTGCCACGCCCCCTTCGGACCACGTGGTTGCAACACAGTCCCAGTCCCAATACCCACTCTGCAGCCTACACTGTGCACTGTGCATTTGTTTGAAGTGCAGGCAAGGCTTTGAGGCAGGTTACAGCATAAAGGGTGAATTGGGACAGTTCAGACTGAGTGCGGGTGACGTCATCGACTCATCAAGAGATGGTCATTTTCAGACCTAAACTTTATAAACATTAAAAGGTAATTTGGTCTGACCCTGTGGGAAACAAAATGAGTTGTTAAAATAAATGTATGTTGGTTATTCGTAATTTGAGATAGCTGTATAATTTTAAGTTAAATGTGGGTAACTGTTATCTGGTCAGTTTTTATAAATCTTAAGTTTATTGTATTGTATTGTAAAGTAAATGTTATATGAATGCTTGGATTAAAAATGAAATTGTTACCACAGAATGTTAGTAATTCTTCATCAGACGTTTATGCTTCTTTCCAAGTAACACACTCAAACTTATTTACACACATACTGCATATATATTTTAAAACTTACACTTAAATGCATTTTCCCGACGTTTTGGTTTGTACCGCAAAGAATTATGGGCAATATCCTTCGCCAGAGTGTGCATAGATGCAGGCTACGGCAAAGTGTGGATCAGGGGCGCAAAGGGGGCGGGGCCAAAGACCTCCCTGGAGAATTGGGACTGGACCCTACGCACTCGCACACTTTATCGGTAACGCACAAATGAGGGGCGCGAGGTGGAAGTGCGAGTGTTGGGACAGGGCCTAATTTGGGACCTGTAAACCACACTGAGATATGTTACAATGATGTTTGGTTGTGTTTATGGTTCAACATTTCCCTACAGAAGATGAAAAAAGGTTTTCTTGTCTTAAATATTATTTCACACATTTTCTGCTTTTTGAGTCACAACAGTTCTCCACAGACAGAGCTGGAGCTGTTTTTAGCTCTGTCCGTGCAGAATCGTTGCTAAGACAGAGTGTTGGTGGTTGCAGTTTCCCGGGTCTGGGCGGCAGGGCAGCTGGGCTTAGTGAGCGACTTATGAAACAGAGGTGTTCTGTTTTTGAAGGCAGCAGCGAGCCGCACACAGACGGACATCGATCGGGCCGGGGGCAGAGGGATCGATGCCCAAAGCTTAGACCTGCCTGAACTAAGACGCTCTGTAACCTGTCATTCTTTGAACTGCAGATATGAGGGTTTTAAGACCATAGAGAAGATAAAGCAGACGTATCAAACACACATCCTGGTCTCGAGAAAGGTCACAATACGACTCAGATAATTGGACGGTTGGTCACGTGTGGATAAACCTTCTGGATTGTTGTTCAATAAGTCAAGGACACAGAATATACAGAATCCTCATTTTGATCCATGTTACAGCATAGTTTCTCATCAAACAGACCTGGAGTTGTTTTAACCTCTATCCAGGCTGATATCAGGAACGTCTGGCACAAACATGTACCCCAACCCCTTCTGTCTAAGTCTTGCTGTCTCCAACACAAAGGACATTTATGGACAGAGGTCGTCCCGCTCCCAATGAACCAATGGCTTCTCTGCGTTTGTTATTATTGTCTTTCATGGGTTCGAACTGTTTGATTCTCTTATCTGTTGTTGGTGAATCCACAACTTTGTGAAGCTCTCAGAAACGAGTGTTGTTTTAGGGCGATACACAAATACAGTTATCTATTCATCCAAAGCTAATATTGCTGATATCCAACACTCTATTCAAAATGACTTTAATTCAGTTCAATTATGGCTACAATCAAACAAATTGTTTCTAAACAAATCCAAAACAAATGTTTTACTGTTCCAGAAGAGAGTGTGTCCTGTTTCCAAAAATGAAATTAATCTTGTGTATTCAGATATGTCTCCAGTTCCAGTTGTCGATCGTTTTAAATATCTCGGCGTATGGCTTGATTCTTCTCTGTCCTTTAATATTCATATACAAAACATTACCAACAAAATTTCTTATCGCTTAAAATTACTTTATCAATCGATTAATTGTTTTAGCTTATCAATAAGGAAGAGGATCATTTCTCAACTGATTCTCCCCATTCTTGATTATTGCGATATAATTTATCAAAACACTACTGCCTCTGTTCTTCAGCCTCTGACTGTCTCCTACAACAGCCTGTGCAGGTTCATCCTTCGCTGTCTGTTCAGAACCCATCACTGCCTGATGTACGAGCAGCTGTCATGGCTCTCTCTGTCCTCCAGACGTCAGCTACATTGGCTACTGTTTATTTTCAAATGCATTAATCTCAGTTTTCCAGAATATTTAAAACAATATCTGATTCCTTTCCAATCCTCGTACAGTTTGCGTCATGCAAATCGGTCTTTTTTTGTAGTTCCAAGAGTGAATAAAGAAGCTGGAAAACATGCATTTAAATTTAAAGCTCCGTCTGACTGGAACTGTTTGCCGCTGTCTATTCGCTCTCTAACTTCTCTGCCTCTGTTAAAATCTGCTTTGATACAATATCTCCGGTATTCATGTCAATGTTTTGATCTTAGTTTATGAGACCTAAACTTGTCTTGTCTCCCGATTATTGTTATTTCCATCAATATTAATAGTATTATCCATATTTTGTGTAACATCAGTACAGTCACGATGTGTGTGTGTGTGTGTGAGTGATTGTGTGTGTATTTGATATGGTTGCTTTTTTATTTTTATTTTTTTATTATTACTATTTGTTTTGTGTGTTTTTTTTTAAAAATGATTTTCTTTTGTCTTATTTGCATCTGTTTTGCTGTATCTGTCCTTGTGAAATCTTGAGGACCCCCTCGAAAACGAGATGATTCATCTCAAGGGGCTTATCCTCTAAATAAATAAATAAATAAATAAATAAATACCATCCATACATTTTCTCCCCTTTGTCCATTCCTGGTTCAGGGTTGATAATCAGCTGCCACCCAATTCACAGAGCACCAGCCCCTCTGTCAGTTATTACACAGCCTTGATCGTTCAGTGGGGCTTCAGGCAAAGTGGGATGACGTGTCTTGGTGGAGAAGGTCTCGTGGTGAGCTTCAACCCACAACATTCAGCCAACTGAGCCACTGCTGCCCCCTGAATTGCAGCATATAATATTTGATGTTTGAAAATAACACAATCGTCTCATGGTGGAGAATTACAATCTGAGATCCGATCCTTACACATTTTTCATGCTTCTGTAATGTTGCATTTGTTTTCATTATTTCACATTTTATAACATGAAACACAAAGTCCCAAGATCCTGCTTAAGGACAGAGTGTCGTGTGTGAGGCCTGAGTCCAGCGTCTGTGGCGTCAGCAGCAGAGGTCACTGCGGCTAATGGCTCTGTTAGCACTCAGGCTGCTAACGACAAACGCTGCTGTTTACACTGTAAAAACATCTACATCACTGACGTCAAAGTCTGTAAAAACATCTACATCACTGACGTCAAAGTCTGTAAAAACATCTACATCACTGACATTCAGAGTCAAAATACTCTTTTTCTGTGGTGTGTACAGTGGTGGTAACTGCTCTTGTCAAGTGGAACTTATGGAGTCTCTGTTTTGCTAAAATGTATTTGTCCAGCGGGTGTTTAGAAGAACTAACCCTGACGATAACTTACTGCTGCGGAGCTTCTCCCTGGAGTCCGAACTTGTTTAGGTCATATTACTCGCCTCAAATGTTGTTAAAAGTAATACTTATGTAATTATTAATGAGAACTGTCATCTTGGACCTGGGTCTGTTGACCCCAGACTCTACTGTTGCCTCTATAACAGATGGAAAAGCAAACACCAGCGAGTCTCGCTGCCACCGCACCAACCGTCTCATTCAGTTCACGAGTTTCATTTCAGATCGTCTGGAGGATCCACGTCACGACAAACAAGGATCAGCAACTAATAATGAACATGGAATCATGCAGCTACTATGGTACTAGGATTCTGGATCCATAAAAGGTCTTCAGTCTTCAGCCAAGTACAGGTGATGATAAAGTGCTACACTTTTATAGATTAATGTGACAAATATCTGCAGTGACTCCATAAAGCCTTGTCCTTCTCACCCTTACACACACACGTGTCAAACTCAAGGCCAAGGGGTCAAATGTGGCCCACAGACCCCTGGCATCGGATGTGATTTTCAATGACTACTATTAACTTTGGGAAAAATGAGCGTCCAGTGGGACTTGTGTCTCCCCATGGAGGCGACAGTGGCTCAGTTGGCAGAGCACTGGCCTTTGAGCCGGAAGTTGGAGACCTACTCCAGGTCATTTTTATTGCCATGTAAGTCACAGACTAGGAAATTGCTTTGGCTCCCACTCATGTCTGCTGCCGCTGTGTCCTTGGGCAACACACTTAACCCCACTTTGCCTGATGCCCCCGCTGAATAATCAAGGCTATGTCATGTATTAGGATCAGAGGGACAGGGGCTGTGAGCACTGGGCGCAGCTCTGACTGTCACCCCCCGACACAGAAATGGTCTAATGAAGGAGTAGAGAATGAATGAATAAAACACACTTTCATAATGTAGCAGCTAGATTGATATTTCCTTTTTGCAGTGCTTGGCGGTAAAACGTGCATGCTAATCAGTCATGCTAATCAGTCATGCTAATCATTCATAACATTAACTTTGAATGACTTTGCCATCGCTCTGCGGACGCACACTCACCTGGACGTCCGGGTGTAATCTGTGTGTGGGTGTCTCTGTGTGTGTGTGTGTGTGTGTATGTGTTGTCTCTGTGTGTGTGTGTGTGTGTCTGTGTGTGTGTAGGTGTCTCTGAGTGTGTGTGTCTCTGTGTGTGTGTGTCTCTGTGTGTGTGTGTCTCTGTGTGTGTATGTATGTGTTGTCTCTGAGTGTGTGTGTCTCTGTGTGTGTATGTATGTGTTGTCTCTGAGTGTGTGTGTCTCTGTGTGTGTGTGTGTGTGTGTGTGTGTCTCTGTGTGTGTATGTATGTGTCGTCTCTGAGTGTGTGTCTCTGTGTGTGTGTCTTGGGGGGGTTCACCCGGGGGGCCATCCGTCTTTTCGCCGCTGAAGGATGAGCGTGGATTTGCTCGCTGACAGCTGCCATTTTGGAGCGAGCGCGAGCAGAGGCGAGTAATTGAGCTGTCAGGATGCGGCCGTTGTCCTGGCTCGCCGCCGACACGCCGCAGATGAGACGGCGGCGGCGTAAAGCATTGTTTTGGGACGTTATTTATTTTGGGGCCACGAGGGTCGCTGCGGCGGCGGAGGACGGCGGAGGCTGTGGTAAAGTGGAGGTGATGTCTCTTTACTCCATCAGGACAAAATAACAGCTTTTGAAACGAGACATTTTGTATTTAATTTCCGGCGTGTGGTGGATCTTTGTGAAGTCGTGGCCTGAAGCGTTTGACTCTGGTTTGATCGTCCATGTTCTGCATTTGCTGAGCTCGAGGGTATCGTCCAATCATAGAACACTTCTTTAGTGCTTAAGAACTCCACAGGCAAGGCCCATGATGTTTGAAAAGTGAAACCAAAACAGTGGCCAAGTGGAGACAACAGCTATCTACAGCCTCAGTCCTGGGTCTACAGCCTCAGTCCTGGGTCTACAGCCTCAGTCCTGGGTCTACAGCCTCAGTCCTGGGTCTACAGCCTCAGTCCTGGGTCTACAGCCTCAGTCCTGGGTCTACAGCCTCAGTCCTGGGTCTACAGCCTCAGTCCTGGGTCTACAGCCTCAGTCCTGGGTCTACAGCCTCAGTCCTGGGTCTACAGTCTCAGTCCTGGGTCTACAGCCTCAGTCCTGGGTCTACAGCCTCAGTCCTGGGTCTACAGCCTCAGTCCTGGGTCTACAGCCTCAGTCCTGGGTCTACAGCCTCAGTCCTGTGGTCTACAGTCTCAGTCCTGGGTCTCAGTCTCACTGAGTAGTCCTGGGCTACAGCCAGTCTCAGTCCTGGGTCTACAGTCCTTAGTCCTGGGTCTACAGCTACAGCCTCGGTATCATCCTGTGGTCTACAGTCTCAGTCCTGGGTCTACAGTCTCAGTCCTGGGTCTACAGCCTCAGTCCTGGGTCTACAGCCTCAGTCCTGGGTCTACAGCCTCAGTCCTGTGGTCTACAGTCTCAGTCCTGGGTCTACAGTCTCAGTCCTGGGTCTACAGTCTCAGTCCTGGGTCTACAGCCTTAGTCCTGGGTCTACAGCCTCAGTCCTGGGTCTACAGCCTCAGTCCTGGGTCTACAGCCTCAGTCCTGTGGTCTACAGCCTCAGTCCTGGGTCTACAGCCTCAGTCCTGGGTCTTCTCCCTATGGACCAATGTCTCTATATGTTTGATCTGTTGATTTTCTGATCTGTTTTTGGTGAATCCACTCTTTGTAAAGTCCTCAGAGACGACAGCGGTTGTGATTTAGGGCGATACAAAAATACATGTAATTTAAAACTGTACGCTACATGATTAAACAAATATTTCTCTATTTTTGGACAATTACAGACACACGGATGATATTTGGCTGCGTTTCTTAGATAAATGTATCTTTTGATAAATGTAACAAATGAAACCGTGCCATTAATAGTGATGAGAAAACAACACATTGATTGATTGATAATAAAGTGGTGCAGCCCCAGAGAGCGGACACAGGACCAGGGTAATGGGACAGAGTCTGAGGGCGGAGCAGTCCTGCAGCGCTCTCTGCTCTGGGACCTGAGCTGTAATCTAAAGGGGACGTTTTAATCACTGCAGTCTGCTCTATCAGTCCGTGTCCGGACCTGATCTCCCCTGCTCCCCGAGGGTCCTGTGGCTGTGTGTAGGATTCTGGTCTCTGTGCAGAGCGGGGACTGGAGGATGGATGTCGACTCAAGTGTAGACTCAGACCTGTCTCAGTATACATACAGACCTCTCTCAGTATACATACAGACCTGTCTCAGTATACATACAGACCTGTCTCAGTATACATACAGACCTGTCTCAGTATACATACAGACCTGTCTCAGTATACATACAGACCTGTCTCAGTATACATACAGACCTGTCTCAGTATACATACAGACCTGTCTCAGTATACATACAGACCTGTCTCAGTATACATACAGACCTCTCTCAGTATACATACAGACCTGTCTCAGTATACATACAGACCTGTCTCAGTATACATACAGACCTGTCTCAGTATACATACAGACCTGTCTCAGTATACATACAGACCTGTCTCAGTATACATACAGACCTGTCTCAGTATACATACAGACCTGTCTCAGTATACATACAGACCTGTCTCAGTATACATACAGACCTGTCTCAGTATACATACAGACCTGTGTCAGTATACATACAGACCTGTCTCAGTATACATACAGACCTGTCTCAGTATAGCTCAGGAAAGCCAAGCTGCCTGCACAGATGTTGGTGCAGTTCTACACGGCCATCACCTCCTCCATCACCTCCTCATCACCTCCTCCATCACCTCCTCCATCACCTCCTCCATCACCGTGTGGTTCGCTGGAGCCACAGTCAGGGACAAACAGAGACTACAGTGCATTGTGCGCTCTGCAGAGGAAGTGATCGGCCGCAGCCTTCCATCGCTGCAGGACCTGTACGTCGCCCGAGCTCGAGGCCGGGCTGGTCGTATCACAGCCGACCCCTCTCACCTGCACATGGACTATTCCAACCACTCCCCTCTCACCTGCACATGGACTATTCCAACCACTCCCCTCTCACCTGCACATGGACTATTCCAACCACTCCCCTCTCACCTGCACATGGACTATTCCAACCACTCCCCTCTCACCTGCACATGGACTATTCCAACCACTCCCCTCTCACCTGCACATGGACTATTCCAACCACTCCCCTCTCACCTGCACATGGACTATTCCAACCACTCCCCTCTCACCTGCTCATGGACTATTCCAACCACTCCCCTCAGGCAGGAGGCTGCGGTTCATCAGGACTAGAACCTCCCGCCACAAGAACAGTTTCTTCCCCTCTGCTGTTGGACTCTTGAACACTTCTTAACCTGTCCCCCCGCCCTTTATAAAGTCACTTTACTGCCCATCATACGTCACTTTACTTCACTGTACTGCTGTCACCTTACATTGTGTGCACCATGTGCACTTGTATATTGTAAATAGTAACTGTAACTCTATTTTAAATTTTAATTTATTCTTTAGAAGTGTTTTTTATTCTTATTTTTATTATCTCTTTTTGACTGTTGCACTGAGCCAAAGCAATTTCCAAGTCTGTGACCTCCTGTTACTTACGTGGCAATAAAAATGATTCTGATTCTGATTCTGATACATACAGACCTGTCTCAGTATACATACAGACCTCTGTCTCAGTATACATACAGACCTGTCTCAGTATACATACAGACCTGTCTCAGTATACATACAGACCTCTGTCTCAGTATACATACAGACCTGTCTCAGTATACATACACACCTCTGTTTCAGTATACATACATACCTCTGTCTCAGTATACATACAGACCTGTCTCAGTATACATACAGACCTGTCTCAGTATACATACAGACTTCTGTCTCAGTATACATACAGACCTGTCTCAGTATACATACAGACTCAGACCTCTGTCTCAGTATACATACAGACCTCTGTCTCAGTATACATACAGACCTCTGTCTCAGTATACATACAGACCTCTGTCTCAGTATACATGCAGTGAGACTTGTCTGGTCATGATGTGTCCAATCCTATTGCAGGCTGAATGGTCAGAACACCTTCAGTGTTTGCAGCAGACACACAGCCTGAGTGTCTGGACTGGTGTTTTCTCACATCTCCCCACACCTCCTCCTCACACCACAGCAGATCTGCAGCTCAAGACTGGACACGGTTCAGACATCCACTTCACCCACACCACTCCCGGTCCCAGCCTCTGGGTCTGTGCCCAGCCTGGTCGACTAGCAGACAGCCCAGGGCTACCGCTCACAACACGGTCCAGCTCAAGGCTCATTGATAAAAGGATTCATTGTCTTATGCCTGGCTGATTTAGTCTCGTACTTCTATTGAAGGTCAGTTATGGCTTGAATGGTAATGTTTTGCATGTATTCTAGAAAGCAGATGTTGTCCAAAACGTATCATTGTACAAGATTATATACATGTATGTTGGACTTCGATAAAAGTAGGTTAATATTGTTTTAAAAGGAACCATATGGAGCACAAAACATATTTGATATTCCAGAAGCCATTAGATTAAAGCACTAAGGAAACTACAGCACCTTTTCAACAAAGCACACCACATACATCTAAGTTTAAACTATTGCACATCTGTTCCATGGAACATGACTGACTTTACCTCCCAGTTCAGGGTCCATACTGTATGCTGTGCACTACTGTAAGCATAAATAAATACTTTTGGCAGTTGCAGTATTGTTGGCTGCTCCTTACCCTCCTCAGTGGTCCGGGCCGTCCTGGGTTCACAGTCCATCCCTTGAAACTCATTGAAGTACGGGCGGACTTTGATCTCGTAGGTGATGCCTTTCCTGAGTCCAGTGAGGACCACGCTGCGCTCGGACGGTACATTCACGTCCAGAGTCTGCCAGGACCCAGGAGCCGGGAGCCCAGACGTCTGCCGATACACAACCCGATAGCCCTGGATGAACTGGGACTGTCGGTCCACCTGCAAAGACACACATGAGGACATAAAGCATGATTCTGTGAGGTCTCCACCAACTGTCCTTCGATACAGCGTCATCAGCAGACATTAGTAAGTAAGTAAGTAATTAAGCTTTATTTATATACCGCCTTTTCACTGCAGATCTGAGTCTCAAAGCGGTTTACAATTGTTAATTTTGGGCACTTGTCTCTCACTCCACACAGAGATGGGAGCGGCCAGTACAGGAGGCACATGCCAGACCTATTGGACATATTTTTAGTGGTAGGGGAAACCGGAGCACCCGGAGGAAACCTACGCAGACACGGGGAGAACATGCAAACTCCACTCAAAAAGGCCCTGGTCCGGCCTTTTTCGAACCCAGGATCTTCTTGCTGAGAGGCGAGAGTGCTATCCACTCAGCCACCGTGCCGCCCAAATTAGTGCCAGAGCTGACCACAGCTGGCTCCAGAAACAACAACATTCAGTGGAAACATGTGATATTGCCGTTTTATCTTGAATAAATTGTCAAAGCCTTTTTAAAAACATGTTTTCACTTTGTCAGAATAGGTTATTAGGTCAACTGACAAGAAAAACATTGAATTTGATTTTGAGAAAAAGGCTGCAGCTAAACATGGAAACAGTGAAGCGGGTCGAGCACAGAGCTTCAGTGAACTATCCCAGAAACAGTACAGCAGTCTCCTCAGTGTTCCCACCTGTACTTTTAAATGTCATGTAGTAATCTTGGTAATGCATGAGGAGCATGAGGGCCATGAGGAGCCATGAGGGCCATGAGGGGCCATGAGGGCCATGAGGGGCCCGGCTGTGCCCTTAAAGAAGCCATTACTGCAGTGCTTTTTGCTGAATGTGACTTGGCTCAGGCTTCTCTATGAGCTCATGGTGATAAAACCAACCTCCAGAGATCTGCACTAATGTGAGAAGAGACTTTAACAACAGCTTATCTGAGCCCAGACCATGGGCAGAGACCATGGGCAAGAGCAGGCAGAGACCATGGGCCGGGAGAAGGCAGAGACCATGGGCAGGAGCAGGCAAAGACCATGGGCCGGGAGAAGGCAGAGACCATGGGCAGAGACCATGGGCAGGGAGAAGGCAGAGACCATGGGCAGGAGTAGGCAGAGACTATGGGCAGGAGTAGGCAGAGACTATGGGCAGGAGCAGGCAGAGACCATGGGCAGGGAGAAGGCAGAGACCATGGGCAGAGACCATGGGCAGAGACCATGGGCAGGGAGAAGGCAGAGACCATGGGCAGGAGTAGGCAGAGACTATGGGCAGGAGCAGGCAGAGACCATGGGCAGGGAAAAGGCAGAGACCATGGGCAGGGAGAAGGCAGAGACCATGGGCAGGAGTAGGCAGAGACCATGGGCAGGAGTAGGCAGAGACCATGGGCAGGAGTAGGCAGAGACTATGGGCGTGTGTGTGTGTTCCATCTCTCTGATGGTCCCTGATGTTTCTGATGTCACGTCTCTCTGATGGTCCCTGATGTTCCTGATGTCACGTCTCTCTGATGGTCCCTGATGTTTCTGATGTCACGTCTCTCTGATGGTCCCTGATGTTTCTGATGTCACGTCTCTCTAATGGTCCCTGATGTTTCTGATGTCACGTCTCTCTGATGGTCCCTGATGTTTCTGATGTCACGTCTCTCTGATGGTCCCTGATGTTCCTGATGTCACGTCTTTCTGTTGGTTCCTGATGTTTCTGATGTCACGTCTCTCTGATGGTCCCTGATGTTCCTGATGTCACGTCTCTCTGATGGTCCCTGATGTTTCTGATGTCACGTCTCTCTGATGGTCCCTGATGTTTCTGATGTCACGTCTCTCTGATGGTCCCTGATGTTTCTGATGTCACGTCTCTCTTATGGTCCCTGATGTTTCTGATGTCAGGTCTCTCTGATGGTCCCTAATGTTTCTGATGTCACGTCTCTCTGATGGTCCCTGATGTTTCTGATGTCACGTCTCTCTGATGGTCCCTGATGTTCCTGATGTCACGTCTCTCTGATGGTCCCTGATGTCACGTCTCTCTGATGGTCCCTGATGTTTCTGATGTCACATCTCTCTGATGGTCCCTGATGTTTCTGATGTCACATCTCTCTGATGGTCTCTGATGTTTGTGATGTCACATCTCTCTGATGGTCTCTGATGGTTCCTGATGTCACATCTCTCTGATGGTCCCTGATGTTTCTGATGTCACATCTCTCTGATGGTCTCTGATGGTTCCTGATGTCACATCTCTCTGATGGTTCCTGATGGTTCTGATGTCACATCTCTCTGATGGTCCCTGATGTTTCTGATGTCATGTCTCTCTGATGGTCCCTGATGGTTCTGATGTCACATCTCTCTGATGGTCCCTGATGTTTCTGATGTCACGTCTCTCTGATGGTCCCTGATGTTTCTGATGTCACATCTCTCTGATGGTCTCTGATGGTTCCTGATGTCACATCTCTCTGGTCCCTGATGTTTTTGATGTCACGTCTCTCTGATGGTCTCTGATGGTTCCTGATGTCACATCTCTCTGATGGTCCCTGATGTTTCTGATGTCACGTCTCTCTGATGGTCCCTGATGTTTCTGATGTCACATCTCTCTGATGGTCCCTGATGGTTCTGATGTCACGTCTCTCTGATGGTCCCTGATGGTTCCTGATGTCACGTCTCTCTGATGGTCCCTGATGTTCCTGATGTCACGTCTCTCTGATGGTCCCTGATGTTTCTGATGTCACGTCTCTCTGATGGTCCTTGATGGTTCCTGATGTCACATCTCTCTGATGGTCCCTGATGTTTCTGATGTCACGTCTCTCTGATGGTCCTTGATGGTTCCTGATGTCACGTCTCTCTGATGGTCCCTGATGTTTCTGATGTCACATCTCTCTGATGGTCCCTGATGTTTCTGATGTCACGTCTCTGATGGTCCCTGATGGTTCTGATGTCACGTCTCTCTGATGGTCCCTGATGTTTCTGATGTCACGTCTCTCTGATGGTCCCTGATGTTTCTGATGTCACATCTCTCTGATGGTCCTTGATGGTTCCTGATGTCACGTCTCTCTGATGGTCCCTGATGTTTCTGATGTCACATCTCTCTGATGGTCCCTGATGGTTCTGATGTCACGTCTCTCTGATGGTCCCTGATGTTTCTGATGTCACGTCTCTCTGATGGTCCCTGATGTTTCTGATGTCACGTCTCTCTGATGGTCCTTGATGGTTCCTGATGTCACGTCTCTCTGATGGTCCCTGATGTTTCTGATGTCACGTCTCTCTGATGGTCCCTGATGTTTCTGATGTCACATCTCTCTGATGGTCCTGATTGGTTCCTGATGTCACGTCTCTCTGATGGTCCCTGATGTTTCTGATGTCACATCTCTCTGATGGTCTCTGATGGTTCTGATGTCACGTCTCTCTGATGGTCCCTGATGTTTCTGATGTCACGTCTCTCTGATGGTCCCTGATGTTTCTGATGTCACGTCTCTCTGATGGTCTCTGATGGTTCCTGATTTCACGTCTCTCTGATGGTCTCTGATGGTTCCTGATGTCACATCTCTCTGATGGTTCCTGATGTCACATCTCTCTGATGGTTCCTGATGGTTCTGATGTCACATCTCTCTGATGGTCCTTGATGTTTCTGATGTCACGTCTCTCTGATGGTCCCTGATGTTTCTGATGTCACATCTCTCTGATGGTCCCTGATGGTTCTGATGTCACGTCTCTCTGATGGTCCCTGATGGTTCCTGATGTCACGTCTCTCTGATGGTCCCTGATGTTCCTGATGTCACGTCTCTCTGATGGTCCCTGATGTTTCTGATGTCACGTCTCTCTGATGGTCCTTGATGGTTCCTGATGTCACGTCTCTCTGATGGTCCCTGATGTTTCTGATGTCACGTCTCTCTGATGGTCCTTGATGGTTCCTGATGTCACGTCTCTCTGATGGTCCCTGATGTTTCTGATGTCACATCTCTCTGATGGTCCCTGATGTTTCTGATGTCACGTCTCTGATGGTCCCTGATGGTTCTGATGTCACGTCTCTCTGATGGTCCCTGATGTTTCTGATGTCACGTCTCTCTGATGGTCCCTGATGTTTCTGATGTCACATCTCTCTGATGGTCCTTGATGGTTCCTGATGTCACGTCTCTCTGATGGTCCCTGATGTTTCTGATGTCACATCTCTCTGATGGTCCCGATGGTTCTGATGTCACGTCTCTCTGATGGTCCCTGATGTTTCTGATATCACGTCTCTCTGATGGTCCCTGATGTTTCTGATGTCACGTCTCTCTGATGGTCCTTGATGGTTCCTGATGTCACGTCTCTCTGATGGTCCCTGATGTTTCTGATGTCACGTCTCTCTGATGGTCCCTGATGTTTCTGATGTCACATCTCTCTGATGGTCCTTGATGGTTCCTGATGTCACGTCTCTCTGATGGTCCCTGATGTTTCTGATGTCACATCTCTCTGATGGTCCCTGATGGTTCTGATGTCACGTCTCTCTGATGGTCCCTGATGTTTCTGATGTCACGTCTCTCTGATGGTCCCTGATGTTTCTGATGTCACGTCTCTCTGATGGTCCTTGATGGTTCCTGATGTCACGTCTCTCTGATGGTCCCTGATGTTTCTGATGTCACATCTCTCTGATGGTCCCTGATGTTTCTGATGTCACGTCTCTGATGGTCCCTGATGGTTCTGATGTCACGTCTCTCTGATGGTCCCTGATGTTTCTGATGTCACGTCTCTCTGATGGTCCCTGATGTTTCTGATGTCACATCTCTCTGATGGTCCTTGATGGTTCCTGATGTCACGTCTCTCTGATGGTCCCTGATGTTTCTGATGTCACATCTCTCTGATGGTCCCTGATGGTTCTGATGTCACGTCTCTCTGATGGTCCCTGATGTTTCTGATGTCACGTCTCTCTGATGGTCCCTGATGTTTCTGATGTCACGTCTCTCTGATGGTCCTTGATGGTTCCTGATGTCACGTCTCTCTGATGGTCCCTGATGTTTCTGATGTCACTTCTCTCTGATGGTCCCTGATGGTTCTGATGTCACGTCTCTCTGATGGTCCCTGATGGTTCTGATGTCACGTCTCTCTGATGGTCCCTGATGTTTCTGATGTCACTTCTCTCTGATGGTCCCTGATGTTTCTGATGTCACTTCTCTCTGATGGTCCCTGATGGTTCTGATGTCACGTCTCTCTGATGGTCCCTGATGTTTCTGATGTCATGTCTCTCTGATGGTCCCTGATGTTTCTGATGTCACTTCTCTCTGATGGTCCCTGATGTTTCTGATGTCACTTCTCTCTGATGGTCCCTGATGGTTCTGATGTCACGTCTCTCTGATGGTCCCTGATGTTTCTGATGTCATGTCTCTCTGATGGTCCCTGATGTTTCTGATGTCACTTCTCTCTGATGGTCCCTGATGTTTCTGATGTCACTTCTCTCTGATGGTCCCTGATGGTTCTGATGTCACGTCTCTCTGATGGTCCCTGATGTTTCTGATGTCATGTCTCTCTGATGGTCCCTGATGTTTCTGATGTCACTTCTCTCTGATGGTCCCTGATGTTTCTGATGTCACTTCTCTCTGATGGTCCCTGATGGTTCTGATGTCACGTCTCTCTGATGGTCCCTGATGTTTCTGATGTCATGTCTCTCTGATGGTCCCTGATGTCACGTCTCTCTGATGGTCCCTGATGTCACGTCTCCTGCTGACGCCGCTGATGTCTCTCTCTGACATCGTTATCGACCCCGACACGACTAATGCAGGTTTATGAACGTAACGACCAATCAGCGCTAACTGTAATGAGGCTCTTTAGTAAACAATGAGGGGAGGGGCTGCGTGCATGTGTGTGTGTGTCTGTGTCTCTGTCCGTGTGTGTGTGTCTCTGTGTGAGTCTCTGTCTGTGTGTGTGTGTGAGTGTGTGTGTCTGTGTGTGTGCGTCTCTGTGTGTGTGTCTGTGTCTCTGTCTGTGTGTGTCTCTGTGTGTGTGTGTGTGTGTCAGTGTGTGTGTCTCTGTCTGTGTGTGTGTGTCTCTGTCTGTGTGTGTGTGTCTCTGTCCGTGTGTGTGTCTCTGTGTGTGTGTCTCTGTGTGAGTGTGTGTGTCTCTGTCTGTCTGTGTGTGTGTGTGTCTCTGTGTGTGTGTGTGTGTGAGTGTGTGTGTCTCTGTGTGTGTGTGTGTGTGTGTGAGTCTCTGTGTGTGTCTCTGTGTGTGTGTGAGTGTGTGTGTCTCTGTGTGTGTGTGTGTCTCTGTCTGTGTGTGTGTGTGTGTGTGTCTCTGTCTGTGTGTGTCTCTGTGTGTGTGTATGTGTCTCTGTCTGTGTGTGTGTGTCTCTGTCTGTGTGTGTGTGTGTGTGTGTGTGTCTCTGTCTGTGTGTCTGTGTGTGTGTGTGTCTCTGTCTGTGTGTGTGTGTGTCTCTGTCTATGTGTGTGTGTCTCTGTCTGTGTGTGTGTGTGTGTGTGTGTGTCTCTGTCTGTGTGTGTGTGTGTGTGTGTGTGTCTCTGTCTGTGTGTGTGTGTGTCTCATATACAGTATATGGTGAATGCAGAGTTATTTTAGAATTGATATTTTTCACTTTTCTTGTGTCTACTTTTAGGTTGACATTTTAAATCTGTCGAGGGACAACGGATGAAAAAGAGCCTGGTGTTATTTAACGTAATGTTCTTGAACAAACGCTGTCAAATAAACTAATTAATGAAGCTCTGTCACTGACCAAACACGTTCAACACAGAGCGGTCTGTGAGGGGATTCTCTTCCAATCCAGTCAGATATAATAACCAACCAACTTTGTGATATATTAAATGTATTTTACCGTTAAATGGAAACATCTGAGCCTCTGTTCTGTTTGCACTTTGTATATCGCTGCTAAAACTGTGCTGTAACTTTGCACCTTATACCAGTCATGTGCACATTCTCTATTTTCTGCTAAATGTTAAAGGTTTAGGAGGATTTTCTACTTCCGGGTGGATCATCAAGGTCCTCCCAACTGTCAATCATTCTGGTGAAACGTGCTCGTCAAGTGGGAGGGGGCGGGTCTTTCCTAAAATGTCCAATACACCTTTAATGATATTCTTGTACTTTGTGACCTGTGACTATGACTATGTTGGAAACTGTATTTGAATATGTATGTATATGATTGTATTGTCAAGGACTGCAGATGGAAAGAAGCTGGTGCTAAATCTGTTTAATGTAACTGCACATTGCCCTTAATGAATGAAACTCTAAACTCATGACTGAATATAAAGCTCTGCAGAAGAACACAGAATACTTTGCCTCAGCCTCGGAGCCAGACCTGCTGTAATGTCCAGCTGCTGAGATCGAGGCAGTTTTACTCTTTGCTAAAGCACTATGTGGAAGTATGAAACCATAAAACACACATTTATCACACGTGCTGCACTCTGCGTGGTTGGAGCGCTTCCTAAATTAACGATTGGTCACAAATGAAACACCTGCTTCATAAAACGTCTCAGTTGATCCTGGAGGCGACGGCTCATAAACTGTCAATAATGACTTCTGTTCATTAGCATGCACGCTCACCGTCCACGCCGCCTGGATGGAGGTGGGGCTGAGGACCAGGGGGTTGTGGAGCTTGACCAGGACCTCCCCCAGCTCCTTCTGCACGTGTCGGTGGTCCACACCCGGAGAAGGAGGACTGATGTCTGCAACACACAAGACAGGACTGAGAATGGCCTCTCTCTGGCCTCTCTCTGGCCTCTCTCTGGCCTCTCTCCGGTCTCTCTCCGGTCTCTCTCCGGTCTCTCTCTGGTCTCTCTAAGGCCTCTCTCTGGCCTCTCTCTGGCCTCTCTCTGGCCTCTCTCTGGCCTCTCTCTGGCCTCTCTCTGGTCTCTCTCTGGTCTCTCTCTGGTCTCTCTCTGTTCTCTCTCTGGTCTCTCTGCCTCTCTGGTCTCTCTGGTCTCTCTGGTCTCTCTCTGGTCTCTCTGTTCTCTCTCTGGTCTCTCTCTGGTCACCGGTCTCTTTCTCTCTGGTCCCTCTGGTCTCTTTCTGGTCTCTCTCCCAGTGGTCTCTTCCTCTCTGATCTCTCTGGTCTCTCTCTGGTCACCCTCTCTGGTCTCTTTCTCTCTGATCTCTGGTCTCTCTGGTCTCTCTCTGGTCATGCTCTCTGGACACTCTGGTCTCTCTCTCTGGTCTCTCTCTGGTCTCTCTCTGGTCTCTCTCTGGTCTCTCTCTGGTCTCTCTCTGATCTCTGGTCTCTCTCTGGTCTCTCTCTCTCTGGCCTCTCTCTGGTCTCTCTCTGATCTCTGGTCTTTCTCTGGTCTCTCTCTGGTCTCTCTCTGGTCTCTCTCTGGTCTCTCTCTGGTCTCTCTCTGGCCTCTCTCTGGCCTCTCTCTGGCCTCTCTCTGGTTTCTCTCTGGCCTCTCTCTGGTCTCTCTCTGGCCTCTCTCTGGACTCTCTATGGTCTCTCTCTCTGGCCTCTCTCTGGCCTCTCTCTGGTCTCTCTCTGGTCTCTCTCTGGTCTCTCTCTGGTCTCTCTCTGATCTCTGGTCTCTCTCTGGCCTCTCTCTGGTCTCTCTCTGGTCTCTCTCTGATCTCTGGTCTCTCTGGTCTCTCTCTGGTCTCTCTCTGGTCTCTCTGGTATGGCTAGCTTCTGTAAACCCTTGGTGTAGAGTAGGTAGGGTGAGTCTCACTGACCTTGCGTCCTGACGGGCTCGGACATGGGGCTGGGGTCGCTCACGCCCTGGCTGCCGACCGCCCGCACCATGAACAGGTAGATGGTGTTTGGACGCAGCCCTTTGACCGTGTGCTGAGCGCTCTTCACGTGCTCCGCCACCGTCTGCCAGCTGTTACTCACCGACTGACTGCAAGAAGCAAAACACACGGATTATCACCAGTGTCATGCTCTGTGCTGGACGCACAGGTCTGTGGGACCAAGAACCTCAAACAATAAACAATCTGATAATTGTCTAACATGTCTCTCTGGTCAGTCTTTCTTCTCTTTCTTGTCTCTCTCTAGTTTCTCTCTTGTCTCTCTCTTTGGTTTCTCACTGATCTCGTTCTGTTCTCCCTTTGATTTCTCTCTGGTCTCTATCTCGTGTCTCTCTCTGGTCTCTCTCTAGTCTCTTTCTGGTCTCTCTCTGGTCTCTTTCTGGTCTCTCTCTCTCTCTCTCTGGTGTCTCTCTCTGGTCTCTCTCTGGTCTGTCTGTCTGGTCTCTCTCTCTCTCTCTCTCTGGTGTCTCTCTCTGGTCTCTCTGTCTGGTCTCTCTCTCTAGTCTCTCTCTTTTCAGTCCAAAAAAATACATTGAATTGAACTCTGAAGCAAAAGCATGTAGGAGGGAGGATCCAAGTTCACAGGATGGGAGGATGTACACTGGGTCTGGATCAGACTGGACTCGAGTGTGAGACTGTGTAAAAACAGCCTTCTGTAGTTCGGGCGTGTAATCCCAGACAGTAAGTAGTAATCTTTATTTATATACCGCCTTTTCACTGCAGATCTGAGTCTCAAAGCGGTTTACAATTGTTAATTTTGGGCATTAGTCTCTCACTCCACACAGAGATGGGAGCGGGGCCAGTACAGGAGGCACATGCCAGAACTATTGGACATATTTTTTGTGGTAGGGGAAACCGGAGTACCCGGAGGAAACCTACGCAGACACGGGGAGAACATGCAAACTCCACTCAGAAAGGCCCTGGTCCGACCGGGATTCGAACCCAGGACCTTCTTGCTGAGAGGCGAGAGTGCTATCCACTCAGCCACCGTGCCGCAGACAGTCCTGGACCATAATCTACAGTTGTGGCGCTCGTACCTAAACGCTTCGATGACGTAGGAGGAGACCGGAGCCGCCGTCGTCCAGGACAGAGACACGCTGTTCTTGGTGACGTCTGTGACCTGGGGTTTGGAGGGGGCCCCTGGGGGCTCCTCTGGGACCTTCACCACCACTGACCCCACAGACTCTGAGACGCAGAGAATACACACAGATTAAATCATCTGGAATAATGTGAAATGATGTCAGTGTCAATCTCATCGTTCAAACTGTAAATACACATTCTTAACGATAATAAACCTCAAACCTGAACTTAATCCACAGTTAGACCCTCTTCAGGTTTTTATTCTCACCAAAACTCTCCCATTTCATTTCAACAATCTCTAAAGTCTCACTTTGATCATTCAATAATATTGTCATAGTTGATATCATACGTAAAATGTACCTTTTCATGGTTTTATATGATTTTGACTCAAATCGATTAAGTGTACCTTTGATCTATGATGTGTACCTTTGATCTTTGATGTGTACCTTTGATCTATGACATGCACCTCTGATCTATAACACCTACATTTGATCTATGGCATGTACCTTTTATCTTTGACATGTACCTTTGATCTATGAAATATACCTTTGATCTTTGGCATGTACCTTTGATCTCCAGGTAGGCGCTCCAAGACGTCTCTCCACTGGAGCTGGTCGCCACACACGTGTAGATGCCAGAGTCAGACAACTGCAACACACACACACAAGTGTAAGTGTCATATGAACTAACTCGGACTCTGAGGAGCACAGGGACTGGCCTCCTGCTGGGACTCTGAGGAGCACAGGGACTGGCCTCCTGCTGGGACTCTGAGGAGCACAGGGACTGGCCTCCTGCTGGGACTCTGAGGAGCACAGGGACTGGCCTCCTGCTGGGACTCTGAGGAGCACAGGGACTGGTCTCCTGCTGGTCCCAGAGTAGGGACTAGACAAGAGAAGGCAGCATATTCCAGACCTATGCACCTAAAGTCTGGAACAGTCTTCCTGAAGTTGTGAGACCCTGGCTCTTTTCAAGTCTAGATTGGAACAATTCTTTTGCCTTTTGTATTGTATTTTGTGTATTATTGTATTGCTATGAGCATTGGGAGCAGCTCTCATTGCCCCCCCCCCCCCCCCCCCGACCCAGAAATGGACTAATAAAGGGGTTGAAAACGAATTTTAATTGGTACTTTGCGTTGCCAATTAAAAACACACTGTATAACACATATATCTCTGTGCTATAGAAAAACGTGGATTTGCTGGAGCTCCGTTCAGACCTAGCATAAACACGAGTATAAACATTAAACTCTGAAATGTCTCCATCTTCTCTGTGATGATTGACAGGTCCAGCCGCAGCTCCTTTAAGACTGAATAATTACATTAAGTTAAACATCATTACCCCCCTATCCCGCAGCACTTTAATGAATGAAGTGCATCTCCCCCTGATGCCCTGCCACTCAGCACCTCTCTCTGCAGGCCTCTGGATGGGTGAGCGAGGGGGTGAGCGAGGGGGGGTCTCACTGTGCTGACATTAATCCAATCATCTCGTCCACTGAGGAGTCCCCAGTGTCAGTGATGGGCCGTCCCGTCAGCAGCTAATGCACTTATGTGTTTGAGGCTGAGGAGGCCGCGGGACCATGGTCAGGGTCGTACTTATTTACAAATCTATAGTAGTCAGTATACATGTTTATAACAGACTTCATTTTACTTTGTTGCTCTGGATGAAAGGCTTTGGTAAACTCCTTTTACATGCACAAAGTTGCAAAAAGACTGTAAATTAACTGAATGTATTTCATGTAAAGGTTTTAAATCCAGAATGAGAGACGTCCTCATTGACATCTGTTTCTGCCTCACGCTGTTGAAACACAGGTTCTTAATCTCAAAGGGACTTTCCTGATTAAATAAAAGTTACATTCACTTTAAAAAGTTCATTAGTGCGTTGGAACTGACTGTGTTTTTAAATGTAAAGCACTTTGTTGATCCTGGTCTGTGAAAGGCGCTATATAAATAATCTTTACTTACATTGCTATTCTTTCTAACAGGAAGTTCACTTGAAAAAACAGACATCTAAGTTACAATCTTTAAAGCACTTTTCTCTCTGCTGTATGAGGCTCAGAATAATGCATCAGAGTTAAGTCAGTGTTATAGTTGTAAAGTTCAATGGGAATCAACAGGAATTAACTCATTGACTGCTGCCGTTTTTGTTTATTTCACTGATTCTCAAGGCCCACAGAATATTATCTCCTAAGACTATGTGAAATGTCAAACCAGATTCTGAAAGACTGGACTGTCTACTTTCATCAGCAAAAATAAGTTTGTTTTTATCTATTTTTATTGTCCTGTAATCCCCAGTCGAATAGAGGGTCTCAGACAAATACGTCAATGGCAGTCAATGAGTTTTTTTTATAATTGAAAGTTGGATCTTCATCGAGAACTTAAACATAGTTGAGGGAAGTACATTTCATAATTTAGACTTAAACAGATGTTCTTCAGAGCACACTGCTTCTGAGACAGCGCCCCCTACAGGTGACCATTAAAGTTTATCTTATGATATCATGGTGAACTTCTACTTCTACTTTACAGATACATTGAATCATGTCATAACTTGTGTTAATATTTACCCTCTGATAATGACATTAGAAACCATTCCCAGCTCTGGAATATCCACGTTTCTATTCTTGGAAATGTCCTCGTTCTGTATAATTCCCATGAACATCCCGCTCCTGTGCAGCACGACTCAGCTCTGACCCAACGCAGCTGCTCGGCGTGGACAGGAGCGTTCGTTTGGATGGAGAGCGCGGAGAAGCCATTATCCAAATCCAGAGCGACAGGTTTGATTCTGTCTTTTCATCACGTTATTGGATCATGTCAGCGGTCAGTGCTGAGTAACGGCGTCTCCTCTGGGACGGCGAGGACACACTCAATCTAATCACTGCTAAACGTCCACATGTGTCTGAGGCCAGCTGCTCCGCCCAGGCCCCAGGAAGTGTGTGTGCGAACCCAAGACCCGCTGTCTCTGCTTAACTCCAAACAGCACCAACCGGAGCAAGTGCCGAGTGCAGAGCAGAGCGGAGCTAGCAAACACTGGAACTTATGATAATAACAATAATAATAACAATAATAGTAATGCATGGGTTTGAAATAGCACTTTTCCGACACTCAAAGAAGCTTCAAATGTCATCATTCCGTACACGGTGGGGATAAACTAGTCGATTTGTGCGAGAAATTCTGTGTGTGGGCGTGGATGGAGCTAATCCCCAAACTCCGACTCTGACTGGGTCCTGGGTCTGACTGAGGCCTGGATCTGACTGAGGCCTGGATCTGACTGAGGCCTGGGTCTGACTGAGGCCTGGGTCTGACTGAGGCCTGGGTCTGACTGAGGCCTGGGTCTGACTGAGGCCTGGATCTGACTGAGGCCTGGGTCTGACTGAGGCCTGGGTCTGACTGAGGCCTGGGTCTGACTGAGGCCTGGGTCTGACTGAGGCCTGGATCTGACTGAGGCCTGGATCTGACTGAGGCCTGGATCTGACTGAGGCCTGGATCTGACTGAGGCCTGGGTCTGACTGAGGCCTGGATCTGACTGAGGCCTGGGTCTGACTGAGGCCTGGGTCTGACTGAGGCCTGGGTCTGACTGAGGCCTGGGTCTGACTGAGGCCTGGATCTGACTGAGGCCTGGATCTGACTGAGGCCTGGGTCTGACTGAGGCCTGGGTCTGACTGAGGCCTGGGTCTGACTGAGGCCTGGGTCTGACTGAGGCCTGGGTCTGACTGAGGCCTGGGTCTGACTGAGGCCTGGGTCTGACTGAGGCCTGGGTCTGACTGAGTCCTGGGTCTGACTGGGTCCTGGGTCTGACTGAGGCCTGGGTCTGACTGAGGCCTGGGTCTGACTGAGGCCTGGGTCTGACTGAGGCCTGGGTCTGACTGAGGCCTGGATCTGACTGAGGCCTGGGTCTGACTGAGGCCTGGGTCTGACTGAGGCCTGGGTCTGACTGAGGCCTGGGTCTGACTGAGGCCTGGGTCTGACTGAGGCCTGGGTCTGACTGAGTCCTGGGTCTGACTGGGTCCTGGGTCTGACTGAGGCCTGGGTCTGACTGGGTCCTGGGTCTGACTGAGGCCTGGGTCTGACTGAGGCCTGGGTCTGACTGGGTCCTGGGTCTGACTGAGGCCTGGGTCTGACTGAGGCCTGGGTCTGACTGAGGCCTGGGTCTGACTGAGGCCTGGGTCTGACTGAGGCCTGGGTCTGACTGAGGCCTGGGTCTGACTGAGGCCTGGGTCTGACTGAGGCCTGGGTCTGACTGAGGCCTGGGTCTGACTGAGGCCTGGGTCTGACTGAGGCCTGGGTCTGACTGAGTCCTGGGTCTGACTGGGTCCTGGGTCTGACTGAGGCCTGGGTCTGACTGGGTCCTGGGTCGGACTGAGGCCTGGGTCTGACTGAGGCCTGGGTCTGACTGAGGCCTGGGTCTGACTGAGGCCTGGGTCTGACTGAGGCCTGGATCTGACTGAGGCCTGGATCTGACTGAGGCCTGGATCTGACTGAGGCCTGGGTCTGACTGAGGCCTGGATCTGACTGAGGCCTGGGTCTGACTGAGGCCTGGGTCTGACTGAGGCCTGGGTCTGACTGAGGCCTGGGTCTGACTGAGTCCTGGGTCTGACTGAGGCCTGGGTCTGACTGAGGCCTGGGTCTGACTGAGTCCTGGGTCTGACTGGGTCCTGGGTCTGACTGAGGCCTGGGTCTGACTGGGTCCTGGGTCTGACTGAGGCCTGGGTCTGACTGAGGCCTGGGTCTGACTGAGGCCTGGGTCTGACTGAGGCCTGGGTCTGACTGAGGCCTGGGTCTGACTGAGGCCTGGGTCTGACTGAGGCCTGGGTCTGACTGGGTCCTGGGTCTGACTGAGGCCTGGGCTGACTGACTGGGTCCTGGGTCTGACTGAGGCCTGGGTCTGACTGAGGCCTGGGTCTGACTGAGGCCTGGGTCTGACTGAGTCCTGGGTCTGACTGGGTCCTGGGTCTGACTGAGGCCTGGGTCTGACTGGGTCCTGGGTCTGACTGAGGCCTGGGTCTGACTGAGGCCTGGGTCTGACTGAGGCCTGGGTCTGACTGAGGCCTGGGTCTGACTGAGGCCTGGATCTGACTGAGGCCTGGATCTGACTGAGGCCTGGGTCTGACTGAGGCCTGGGTCTGACTGAGGCCTGGGTCTGACTGAGGCCTGGGTCTGACTGAGGCCTGGGTCTGACTGAGGCCTGGGTCTGACTGAGGCCTGGGTCTGACTGAGGCCTGGGTCTGACTGAGTCCTGGGTCTGACTGAGGCCTGGGTCTGACTGAGGCCTGGGTCTGACTGAGTCCTGGGTCTGACTGGGTCCTGGGTCTGACTGAGGCCTGGGTCTGACTGGGTCCTGGGTCTGACTGAGGCCTGGGTCTGACTGGGTCCTGGGTCTGACTGAGGCCTGGGTCTGACTGAGGCCTGGGTCTGACTGAGTCCTGGGTCTGACTGGGTCCTGGGTCTGACTGAGGCCTGGGTCTGACTGGGTCCTGGGTCTGACTGAGGCCTGGGTCTGACTGAGGCCTGGGTCTGACTGAGGCCTGGGTCTGACTGAGTTCCTGATCAGTGGTACCTTGAGGCTGGGATCAGTGGTACCTTGGGGCTCGGATCAGTGGTACCTTGGGGCTCGGATCAGTGGTACCTTGGGGCTCGGATCAGTGGTACCTTGAGGCTGGGATCAGTGGTACCTTGGGGCTCGGATCAGTGGTACCTTGAGGCTGGGATCAGTGGTACCTTGGGGCTCGGATCAGTGGTACCTTGAGGCTGGGATCAGTGGTACCTTGGGGCTCGGATCAGTGGTACCTTGGGGCTGGGATCAGTGGTACCTTGAGGCTGGGATCAGTGGTACCTTGGGGCTCGGATCAGTGGTACCTTGAGGCTGGGATCAGTGGTACCTTGAGGCTGGGATCAGTGGTACCTTGGGGCTCGGATCAGTGGTACCTTGAGGCTGGGATCAGTGGTACCTTGGGGCTCGGATCAGTGGTACCTTGAGGCTGGGATCAGTGGTACCTTGGGGCTCGGATCAGTGGTACCTTGGGGCTCGGATCAGTGGTACCTTGAGGCTGGGATCAGTGGTACCTTGGGGCTCGGATCAGTGGTACCTTGGGGCTCGGATCAGCGGTACCTTGGGGCTGGGATCAGTGGTACCTTGGGGCTCGGATCAGTGGTACCTTGAGGCTCCTGATCTGCAGACTGCCCAGCTCCTGCAGGGACATGCGGGGGTCCTTTCCCAGCAGACTGACGCCGTCCTTGAGCCAGCTGACGGAGGGGACGGGCTCTCCGGAGGCCTGGCAGCGCAGCAGGGCCGTGCCGTCCCGGGCCAGGCTCTGGTTGGATGGGCCCTGGCGGATCACAGGCGGCGGTCGGTCCATCAGAGCTGCACACAGAAAAAGATGTTACTACACGTACTGGATCTGCTCTGTCTGCTAACATTTTATAGTTTACATAAAAACCACAAAAGAAACCTCTGAGTACAACCTTTTGATCCCAAACTGGACTAAACTTCATCTTACTGCAATCAATACTTTTTATAGTGTTTTTACTTGAGGATTAACTCAAAAAAAGATTATTCTCATTAGTGTAAGTATTTAAAATGTGAAGGACTGAGGCTGTAGACCCAGGACTGAGGCTGTAGACCCAGGACTGAGGCTGTAGACCCAGGACTGAGGCTGTAGACCCGGGACTGAGGCTGTAGACCCAGGACTGAGGTTGTAGACCCAGAACTGAGGCTGTAGACCCAGGACTGAGGCTGTAGACCCGGGACTGAGGCTGTAGACCCAGGACTGAGGCTGTAGACCCAGGACTGAGGCTGTAGACCCAGGACTGAGGCTGTAGACCCGGGACTGAGGCTGTAGACCCGGGACTGAGGCTGTAGACCCAGGAGTGAGGCTGTAGACCCAGGACTGAGGCTGTAGACCCAGGAGTGAGGCTGTAGACCCAGGACTGAGGCTGTAGTAAACAGACTTCATGTGTTTCCTCCACAGTTAAAACGTGAGGGGAGGCTGAAGTGGGCGGGGCCTCCTGTGACTGTCGCCTGCGGCGGCACATGGGGCCGAGGTGACGCCGCTACAGCTGATAATTAGCCCCTAAAGCTGCAGCTCCAGAATCAGAATCAGAATCAGAATCAGAATCATTTTTATTGCCAACGTAAGTAACGGGAGGTCACAGACTTGGAAATTGCTTTGGCTCAGTGCAACAGTCAAAAAGAGATAATAAAAATAAGAATAAAAAACACTTCTAAAGAATAAATTTAAATTTAAAATAGAGTTACAGTTACTATTTACAATATACAAGTGCACATGGTGCACACAATGTAAGGTGACAGCAGTACAGTGAAGTAAAGTGACGTATGATGGGCAGTAAAGTGACTTTATAAAGGGCGGGGGGACAGGTTAAGAAGTGTTCAAGAGTCCAACAGCAGAGGGGAAGAAACTGTTCTTGTGGCGGGAGGTTCTAGTCCTGATGGACCGCAGCCTCCTGCCTGAGGGGAGTGGTTGGAATAGTCCATGTGCAGGGTGAGAGGGGTCGGCTGTGATACGACCAGCCCGGCCTCGAGCTCGGGCGACGTACAGGTCCTGCAGCGATGGAAGGCTGCGGCCGATCACTTCCTCTGCAGAGCGCACAATGCGCTGTAGTCTCTGTTTGTCCCTGACTGTGGCTCCAGCGAACCACACGGTGATGGAGGAGGTGAGGATGGACTCGATGATGGCCGTGTAGAACTGCACCAACATCTGTGCAGGCAGCTTGGCTTTCCTGAGCTGCCGCAGGAAGTACATCCTCTGCTGGGCCTTCTTGATGAGGGAGCTGATGGTCGGCTCCCACTTGAGGTCCTGGGTGATGGTGGTGCCCAGGAAACGGAAGGACTCCACAGAGGTGATGGGGGAGTCCATCACGGAGGGTGGGGGCGGGGGGACAGTGCTCTTCCTGAAGTCCACAATCATCTCCACTGTCTTCTGGGCGTTCAGCTCCAGGTTGTTACCACTGCACCAGGACACCAGCCGGTCCACCTCCCTCCTGTAGGCGGACTCATCGTTGTTGGAGATGAGTCCAATGAGGGTGGTGTCGTCCGCGAACTTGATCAGCTTCACGGAGTCGTGGCTGGAGGTGCAGTGGTTGGTGTACAGGGAGAAGAGCAGGGGAGAAAGAACACAGCCCTGTGGGGCTCCTGTATTTATAATCCGAGAGTCCGAGACATTCTTCCCCAGACGCACTCGCTGCTTCCTGTCCGTCAGGAAGTCAGTGATCCACCTGCAGGTGGAATCGGGCACGTTGAGCTGGGAGAGCTTGTCCTGGAGCAGGGATGGCAGGATTGTGTTGAAGGCAGAGCTGAAGTCCACGAACAGGACCCTGGCGTAGGTCCCCGGGGAGTCCAGGTGCTGTAGGATGTGGTGGAGGGCCAGGTTAATGGCGTCGTCTACAGATCTGTTGGCTCTGTAGGCGAACTGCAGGGGGTCCAGGAGGGGGGAGGTGAGGGACTTGAGATGGGAGAGAACCAGGCGTTCAAATGACTTCATGACGACAGACGTAAGTGCTACAGGTCTGTAGTCATTGAGTCCTGTGATCCTGGGCTTCTTCGGGACGGGGACAATGATGGAGGATTTGAAGCAGGCCGGGACATGGCAGGACTGCAGAGAGGTGTTGAAAATGTCCGTGAACACAGGAGTAAGCTCACTGGCGCAGTGTCTCAGAGTGGCCGGAGACACGTGGTCCGGGCCAGGAGCTTTGCGGGGGTGCAGCCTCAGGAAGAGTTGTTTAATCTCTTTAGCGGCTATTGTTAGGCTAGGGGCAGGGCTGATGGGTGGGTCGTTAGAGTAGTGGGGGGTGGGGGAGGGAGAGGTGTCAGGGGCAGCATCAAAGCGACTGAAAAATAAGTTCAGATCGTCAGCTAGCTTGTGGTCATCAGCACAGGGGGGGGCTTTGGGTTTGTAGTTGGTGATCTCCCGTAGGCCCCTCCAGACAGAAGCAGTATCGTTGTTACCAAACTGCTCCTGTAGTCGTTCTCTGTGCCGGGACTTGGCTGCTTTCAGTTCTTTCCTGAACTGATATTTAGCTGCTTTGTAGCCGCTGCGGTCCCCCTCCCTGAAAGCAGACTCCTTTGCTTTCCTGAGCTGCCGGAGTTTAGCAGTGAACCAGGGTTTGTCGTTGTTAAGGCGCGTTCAGACCAAAAGCTTCAAAAAGCTTTTGACGCGCTTCAACTGACGCCGGGATAGTTTTGTCATTTTGGTGCTTGAAGCTTTTGACGCGAGTGACGCGCCTGACGCCGGTGGGAGGAGCTTCTCTGTTGCCTGTAGTCAGGACAGCGGTGGATTTTTCAATGAGCAGCGAGCCTTTATTTGTTATATAAAGCAAAATAACGTTGTTGTAGGGCTTCAACAAAACATGTTCTGGGTTCACCACAGACTTGAGAGGCTGCAGTGTTTGCAGAGTTCTGTCATTTACTCCAGGAGCTGCGTACGGAGGAGTTTCGCTTTCAGCGGTACTTCCGCATGTCACTTGCCCAGTCTGAGTTCTCAAACCCCGGAGCTCGCCTCTCCCTGCCTCTCCCCGGCTCTCGCTCGCCACTCCCTGCCTCTCCGCGGCTCTCGCTCGCCTCTCCCCGGCTCTCGTTCGCCTCTCCCTGCCTCTCCCCGGCTCTGGCTCGCCTCTCCCTGCCTCTCCCCGGCTCTCGCTCGCCTCTCGCCGGCTCTCGTCCGCCCGGAGCTGCCTTGCTCTGAGCCAGACCCATCGTCAGCCTGTTCTTATATTAAATAAACTACGTTTACTACACAGCATGTGTACAATGATTTTTGTTACTCAGAATTTTACTACTCATACAAATAATATTACTAATAACAAAAAAACAGCAGCAGCAGCAGCATGACTTCTCTCCATGACAGAGACAGACCCTCTGCTGCTGCTGCTCCTCGTCTCCTGATTGGTTGAAGCCCGCGTCAAAGCTTCAAAAGCTCAGCTTTGCTCAACTTCGGCGTCAAAGGGATTGTTTTGATACGCGAGCGTTTCGCGCGTCAAAAGCTTCAAGTGAGCGCGTAGTACGCGCGACTCTTGAAGCTTTTGACGCGCGTCAAGTGACGCCGGGGCTCTCGGCTTCACCTGACGCGCTTCACCATTCACTTTCAATGCAAACCTGACGCTTTTGACGCCGAAGTTAAGTCCGGTGTGAACGCCCCTTTATAGATGACCCTGGTCCTTGTTGGAATGATGCTATCCTCACAGAAGTGGATGTATGACGTTACAGTGTCCGTATATTCATCCAAACTGTCTGTGGCAGCTCTGAAAAGGTCCCAGTCTGTAGATTCCATGCATGCGCGCAGCTCTTCCACAGCTTCATCAGACCACACTTTGGAGCTCCTCACTGCAGGTTTCGAGAGCTTTAGTCTCTGTCTGTAAGCAGGAACCAGATGTATCATGGAGTGATCTGAGAAGCCGAGGGCTGGCTTGGGAACAGCGCGAAAAGCTCCGCGCACGGTGGTGTAACAGTGATCCAAAGTGTTCTCCTCTCTGGTCGGGAATTTGATAAACTGTCTGTATTTGGGTAATTCCTGGCTCAAGTTTCCCTTATTAAAATCCCCCAGGATAATAATCAGAGAGTCCGGGTATAAGCGTTCCATACACAGTACTTGCTCTGCGTCCGCGCATGGCGGTATGTAAACAGAGGCAAGAATGAATGAAACAATTTCCCGCGGGGAGTAATATGGTTTACAATGAATGAAAAGATATTCCAGAGCAGGAGAGCAGTGCTTGGAGATCACTGTCACATCGTTACACCAGTTTGTATTGACGTAGAAACAGAGCCCTCCGCCTCTGCTCTTCCCTGAGAGCGCACAATGGCGATCCGCGCGAAACAGCCCAAAGCCCTGCAGCTCCAGAGCGCAGTCCGGGATCCGCTCATTTAGCCAGGTCTCAGTGAAGCAGAGGACACAGGATGTGGCGAAGTCCTTGTTTCTTCTCATGAGCAGGCTGAGTTCGTCCATCTTATTGCCCAGTGAGCGTACGTTGGAGAGAAAAATGCCGGGGAGAGGCTCCTCTCCTCCTCAGACGCACGAGCAGCCTCCTCGCTTTCCCCTTTTACGGGCCCACACTTTTTTGGCTAGAACATGAACTAAATCAGCCGCAGATGCCAAGAAAACAGGCAATAGGTCCATGGGAACGGTGGGTCGGATGTTCATAAGTTCCTCACGGGTGTAGGAACAGCCAGATGCACAGTTAAAAAGTAAAAACAAAAGAAAAAGAGAGCAGCAAAGAGCCATGTCGACCGTACGAGGCGCCATCTTGAATCAGCATAAAGTCTAATTAAAACACCTGCAGACCCTGTGTCACGCGTGGCGCCCCCTGCAGGTCTGTCATTAGCAAACGCCAAAGAACCATCGACAGAAAGAGACCTGCTCCTGACTCTGATCGGAGCCGTTTTTTATACATAATGACAAACACCACAACTAATGGAATGATCAGCAGGTCTAAAGCAGGTCTAAAGCAGGACTAAAGCAGGTCTAAAGCAGGTCTAAAGCAGGTCTAAAGCAGGTCTAAAGCAGGACTAAAGCAGGTCTAAAGCAGGACTAAAGCAGGTCTAAAGCAGGACTAAAGCAGGTCTAAAGCAGGACTAAAGCAGGACTAAAGCAGGTCTAAAGCAGGTCTAAAGCAGGACTAAAGCAGGTCTAAAGCAGGTCTAAAGCAGGACTAAAGCAGGACTAAAGCAGGTCTAAAGCAGGTCTAAAGCAGGACTAAAGCAGGTCTAAAGCAGGTCTAAAGCAGGACTAAAGCAGGTCTAAAGCAGGACTATGTCTGCATGTGTCTGTGTATGTGTCTGTTTATGTCTGCATGTGTCTGTGTGTGTGTCTGTGTATGTCTGCATGTGTCTGTATGTGTCTGTGTATGTCTGCATGTGTCTGTGTATGTCTGCATGTGTCTGTGTGTGTGTCTGTGTATGTCTGCATGTGTCTGTGTGTGTCTGTGTATGTCTGCATGTGTCTGTGTATGTCTGCATGTGTCTGTTTATGTCTGCATGTGTCTGTATGTGTCTGTGTATGTCTGCATGTGTCTGTGTATGTCTGCATCTGTGTGTGTGTCTGTGTATGTCTGCATGTGTCTGTGTATGTCTGCATGTGTCTGTGTATGTCTGCATGTGTCTGTATGTGTCTGTGTATGTCTGCATGTGTCTGTGTATGTCTGCATGTGTCTGTGTGTGTGTCTGTGTATGTCTGCATGTGTCTGTGTATGTCTGCATGTGTCTGTGTATGTCTGCATGTGTCTGTATGTGTCTGTGTATGTCTGCATGTGTCTGTGTATGTCTGCATGTGTCTGTGTGTGTGTCTGTGTATGTCTGCATGTGTCTGTGTATGTCTGCATGTGTCTGTATGTGTCTGTGTATGTCTGCATGTGTCTGTGTATGTCTGCATGTGTCTGTGTATGTCTGCATGTGTCTGTGTATGTCTGCATGTGTCTGTGTATGTCTGCATGTGTCTGTGTGTGTGTCTGTGTATGTCTGCATGTGTCTGTGTATGTCTGCATGTGTCTGTGTATGTCTGCATGTGTCTGTGTGTGTGTCTGTGTATGTCTGCATGTGTCTGTGTATGTCTGCATGTGTCTGTGTATGTCTGCATGTGTCTGTATGTGTCTGTGTATGTCTGCATGTGTCTGTGTATGTCTGCATGTGTCTGTGTGTGTGTCTGTGTATGTCTGCATGTGTCTGTGTATGTCTGCATGTGTCTGTGTATGTCTGCATGTGTCTGTATGTGTCTGCTGTGTATGTCTGCATGTGTCTGTGTATGTCTGCATGTGTCTGTGTATGTCTGCATGTGTCTGTGTATGTCTGCATGTGTCTGTGTTGTCTGTGTGTTGTCTGCATGTGTCTGTGTATGTCTGCATGTGTCTGTGTATGTCTGCATGTGTCGTGTATGTCTATATTGTCTGCATGTGTCTGCATGTGTCTGTGTATGTCTGCATGTGTCTGTGTGTCTGCATGTGTCTGTATGTGTCTGTGTATGTGTCTGCATGTGTCTGTGTGTGTGTCTGTGTATGTCTGCATGTGTCTGTGTGTGTGTGTGTGTGTCAGAGCGAGGCAGGCTCAGGGCGACTGCGGCTCTGTTGTCATTGATTCCGACTGTGATATGAAGTTAAAACAACATTAGTGCGATAAGGAAATGAGCGGAGAGACAGCGATGCAAATGTGCGGCCGCAAACAAACTCATTTCACTTTTAATTTGTGTTTCCACAGTTTATCACAGCCGCTGTTTGTCTCCATTCTCCCCGAAGCGACGCACGCTTACTTTTAACTCTTCAAGAAAAACAAAGAAAAGAAACAGAGAAAGAAAGAGGCGGGAGACAAAACATCTGTCAGAGCCGAGACGTGGACAAGCTCCAAAAGTTAGGGTTTTTCAAGGGCCTGGTTAGCAAGGCAAGGCAAGCTTATTTATATAGCACAATTCATACACAAGGCAATTCAAAGTGCTGAACAAAATAAGAAAGCATTAAAATCATAAATAATCACAGAACATTAAAAAGAAAGATAAAAATATAAAATCCCTCAGTTGTAGCACAGCTAAACAGAACTGTCTTTAACCTGGTTTTAAACATTGTCAGAGAGGAGGCCTGTCTCACATCTTCAGGAAGACTGTTCCAGATTTTAGCAGCAAGAATCTGAAAAGCAGCCTCCCCATGTTTAGTTCTGACTCTGGGCACTAACAGGAGTCCAGTCCCTGTGCTCCTCAGAGTCCCAGCAGGAGTCCAGTCCCTGTGCTCCTCAGAGTCCGGGCTTGTTCATATGGGACTAACATGTCACTAATATATTTTGGTGCGAGGCTATGGAGAGACTTGTAACAATCAGAGCTGTTTTAAAGTCTATTCTCTGAGCCACAGGAAGCCAGTGCAGAGACCTGAGGACCGGACTAATGTGGTCGTACTTCCTGGTTCTAGTCAGGACTAATGTGGTCGTACTTCCTGGTTAGTACGAGGATGGGAGACCTCAGGGAACACCAGGAGGTTCTTCTCTGACGATGATCAAATCCAGATTAAAAACACGGATTGTATCTTTTTAATGTACTGTGATTTTAAGTGCTCTGTATTGTTTCTATCTTGTTTTGTTCAACCCTTTGAATTTCCTTGTGTATGAACCGTTCTATACAAATAAACTTGCCCTGTCTGCAAATCTGCTACACACGGTTTAATCCACTGGTTGTACAGACCAGTCCTGGGACCACTGGACTCCTGTGCTTCCTTCTTGTATGTTGTAATGTCGTATGCATTTGAGGACTAGCTTAGTGGCTATAATCTGCATCTTCACTTTTGTTTCCTCCTGATGTTCCTGAACGAGAATTGTCACTATTAAATAAACAAAGGAAAAAGGCGGGAAACATCTGTCAGAACCGTCCGTGTGGGACTGGGGCTTTACGAGCTGCTGCAGGTCGGCTTTAACGTGTTTCTGTCGTTGGTAAAGTACTTTCGAAAGACACGGTTTTGCCTCCAACATGAAAGACGCCTCTCGCCTTCGGAGGTAAGTAAGTAAGTAATGTTTAATTATATAGCGCTTTACAGACCAGAGTCACAAAGCGGTTTACAGTTGTGGGCATTAGTCTCTCCCTCCACACAGAGACGGGAGCGGGGCCAGTACAGGAGGTGCAGACCTAATGTACATGGTTTTAGTGGTAGGGGAAACCGGAGAAGCCCTGTTAGACCAGGATTTGAACCCAGGACCTTCATGCTGAAAGGTGGTCTCTGACTCACCATGGATAAGATTTATTCACTAAAAATGACGTAAATGATGCCTATTTTTTAAGTTTTTGTTGCTTGAATGTAGTTTGTCATAAAGATAATTTTGTTAGTTTTAAGATAATAATCCTTCATGATCTTATTAATCAAAAAGTCAGAAAGAGTTTCTAAGCTTGTTTTAAGTATTTATTTCTGATTTCCAGACAACTTTTCTTGTTGTTTATATAAAATACAGTTAGTCTGTGATGCTGTATTTTTATCATTTAAATGAATGTGAATATATTCAGTCTAGACAGATTTAGGGTTGACCTGGAGAGTGGAAATCTACAACTGAGGTGATGAAACCAAGCTAATAATTATCCACATTGTCCACAATTAGGGTGTTTAGTGAAAACTATGTTGCAAGACGATGTCCAAATGTTTTTATCTTGTGGGGCCAAGATAAAAGGAGGCCCCGGGGAAGACCCAGGACACACTGGAGGGACTATGTCTCTCAGCTGGCCTGGGAACGCCTTGGGGTCCCCCCGGACGAGCTGGAGGAAGTGTGTGTGGATAGGGAAGTCTGGGCGTCTCTGCTTAGACTGCTGCCCCCGCGACCCAGCAACGGATAAAGCGGAAGAAAATGAATGGATGGACAAGAATGAATTTAACTGAATCTAACTATTAAACTATGACGTATTAATGAAACGAGGAAATTCAAATATCCACAAAGACTTAGCGTAAACCTGGTGCAGCACATGGTCCGGTGTGAACGCAGCTGAGCGAGCCGTGGGTGAATGAAGCAGAGGTATTTGTGCTCACGGCTCCCTCCGTCATGACGTCGCTGGTCGTTGATGGTATTTGGCTGGAGCAGGTCCGCAGGGCTTCTCTCTGTACCTCTGCTGTGACATTTGGCGTTGGCATCACTTCTCTCTCGTGATGTCGTCTGGCAGCGGGATAGAATTGGATTTCAATCACAGGAATTCATCCGGCTGTGGAAGGTTATGAGATGTGTCCTTTAAAATAAAACAAAAACAATCTCTTCTTTTCTCTTCATGGTCCTGAACGAGTCATCGCCGCCGTCGCAGATTTATCGATTCTTTCAGTCGTCGGCACAGATTCAGTCAATACAGGGTTTTTGAAATACACGTGGATAATGTTGATGACAGAAATGGTGCCCTCCTGCAGGTGAAAGCCAGATTCTGTCAGACCTCTAAAGCTAAGCAGGACAGGGTATTGTGATGGGAGACCTCTGAGAACACCAGGGGCCACAGTAAGTAACAAACACATTTACACAAAGAGCAGGAGTAGGATGATGAAGACAAATCCATGAGTAGAAGATATAGATACACAAGAAAAACAAGTGCAAAATTAGAATGGCATTAAATATGGTAGCGCCACCTGCAGGTCCCGTCAGACCTCTGAAGCTAAGCAGTGCAGGGCCTGGTCAGTACTGCGATGTAAAGTGCCAAAGCAAAACACTTCCCCCACATTAGAATGAGTCTGGTGTTTGTGTGAATGGTTGATGGTAGTAGGGTGGGGCTAATGACATTGGACTAGTTGCCTCTCTTCTGTCAGTGTGCCCCAGGGCAGCTGTGGCTACAGTAGTAGTTTATCACCACCATGTTGGGGTGGATGAATAAGGACATGTGAAATGTTTCTGAGTGGTTCCGCTCTGATGCAGGAGGGTCTAAGGACAGAGACATATGGACCAACGGCTCCGATGTGTTTGTTATTACTGCATTTCCTGTGTTTGAACGGTTTGATTTTCTGATCTGTCGTTAAGGAATCAACAATTTTGTAAAGTCCTCCCAGACGTGTTTGTGATTTCTGTTGTGATTGAGGGTGATACACAAATACATTGAATATAATTGAATATCGATCTCAAACGGCTCAATAAACAAATAGGTTCATTGACGTCACGTTCTGACTTTTTCTCTTCCCAGTGTTATTTTTTTCACTTTATTTTTCAGGATGTTGCTTAAATTTACATTGAAACGCGACAGAGAGAACAGCACATTATTTTAAATGCATAGATATTGTTGTGTCCTCAGACTCTGGGGTTAAACATGTGGGTTCTCCTGATCAGCAGGTGGTGTCACAGTTGTGTGTCGCCCTCTGGTGGTGGCGCTGTGTCTCTGCAGCTGTGCTCCAGTCTCAGAGCTGCAGCTGTCCTTATTCTTCACTCAGTCTGAAGGTCAACAGTGCTGCACTGAGCCGCATGGTGTTAATAAACGTAAACACAAAACATATTCATGATAAAATGTTCTCATATAACCCTTTTTTGGACACTCAAAGACTTTTTACAATCCGACAAGTAGTGGCTCTCAGAGGGGAAGCTCATCTACTCTCTGCCTCACATGGATAAACTCTCACGGAGGAGGAGGAGCAAACCCATTAATCATTTATTACACAAGAATAATATCATTTTGTTAAAATATATTATGTTATATTTTGTGAGAATGTGACAGTGGTGATAAGAATTATGTTTTTTTTAAATCTAAAACTCTCAGAGATTACAGTCTGTATTAACTGTATTCAGCCTTTTACTTTGGACTAGGGCAGAGAAAATGGTCCGAACCAAGCAGCTACTCCACCTTGTGACCCGTCCTCCACCACCCAGAGGTTACTCCACCTCTGCTGCTGTGACCCGTCCTGCACCACCCAGAGGCTACTCCACCTCTGCTGCTGTGGACCGTCCTGCTCCACCCAGAGGCTACTCCACTTCTGCTGCTGTGACCCGTCCTGCTCCACCCAGAGGCTACTCCACCTCTGCTGCTGTGACCCGTCCTGCACCACCCAGAGTCTACTCCACCTCTGCTGCTGTGACCCGTCCTGCTCCACCCAGAGGTTACTCCACCTCTGCTGCTGTGACCCGTCCTGCTCCACCCAGAGGCTACTCCACCTCTGCTGCTGTGACCCGTCCTGCTCCACCCAGAGGCTCCTCCACCTCTGCTGCTGTGACCCGTCCTGCTCCACCCAGAGGCTACTCCATCTCTGCTGCTGTGACCCGTCCTGCTCCACCCAGAGGCTACTCCACCTCTGCTGCTGTGACCCGTCCTGCTCCACCCAGAGGCTGCTCCACCTCTGCTGCTGTGACCCGTCCTGCTCCACCCAGAGGCTGCTCCACCTCTGCTGCTGTGACGGGAAGGGGCTGTTGCTGATAATGACTATTGTCAGCTTTTTAGAATGATAAAATTTATTTTTTTTATTTTTGCTGCCACTGGTCACCTGAATTTCTCCAACGGGGATCAATAAAGTATCTATCTATCTGTTTAAATAGTTTTGGATATTAACTGTTGTGGTGTAAATGTCATGTTTGTTTTCTTTCCTTCTACTGGACGCCAGAGATGATGTGGGAGGAGCTGGGGATTCTTGTTCGTTTGAGTCTATTCTCCACCAGAACCCAGCGGAACTCTTTCCCCCGGTCTGGACTTGTGGGCTCCCCGCCCCCGCCTGGGAACCGCCTGGGAACCGCCTCAGTCCTTCATTGCGTGGCCTCAGTTCTGGATCTACAGCCTCAGACCTGGATCTACAGCCTCAGTCCTGGGTCTACAGTCTCAGTCCTGGGTCTACAGTCTCAGTCCTGGATCTACAGCCTCAGTCATGGGTCTACAGCCTCAGTCCTGGATCTACAGTCCCTCTGTGGGAGCGGATCCTCCCTCTATGTGGGTCTCCCTGAGGGTTCTCACTGTTTCTGAGTGGTTTCTCTCTGATGCAGGTCGGTCTAAGGACAGTGATGATCCAAGAGATTTAAAAATATTTCTGAACAGTTTTCATCCCGTTCCTTTTGGACCAATGGCTGCTGTGTGTTTGTTATTCTTGCATTTCCTGTGTTTGTTCTGTTTGATTCTGATTCTGTGTTTTGATCTGCATTGGCGAACTCCTCTGAGACCACTGCTGTTGCGATTTAGAGCGATACACAAATAAATGTAATTGAATTGAACACAAACAGTTCTCCTCGGTGACCTCCTGGTTCGTGTTGCTCCTGAGTCTCCTTTAATGAACCAGAGTCCGAGCCGCTCCTTTATGAGCTGCGGTCCCGATCGATGCCTTGGCCGCCTCCTGCCGCACACTTCTGTGAATAAGAACATCCACATTAAAATGTCTAATTGGTTTCCACGGGAACGGCCACAGCAGATTTCAATTGATTAGCAGTAATGGCCGATTGTGGCTGCTTCAGTGCGAGGAGTGTCATCAGCGCCACACTCGTCTTGGAGGAAGAGGACGGTGATCATGACTCTGGTAATCGCTCATAATTAATTGGCACAAAACAGTTTCTGCTGAAGAAGAGAAAGAAGAAGAAGACCAGGAAGTGCACACGGGTGGAAACAGGTGGATACTCTATAACAGGAAACACCCTAGGCAAGGCAAGGCAAGTTTATTTATACAGCACAATTCATACACAAGGCAATTCAAAGTGCTGAACAAAATAAGAAAGCATTAAATCATAAATAATCACAGAACATTAAAAAGAAAGAAATATAAAATCCCTCAGTTGTATGCACAGCTGAACAGAAATGTCTTTAACCAGATTTTAAAAATTGTCAGAGAGGAGGCCTGTCTCACATCTTCAGGAAGACTGTTCCAAATTTTAGCAGCATGAATCTGAAAAGTTGCCTCTCCATGTTTAGTTCTGACTCTGGGCACTAACAAGAGTCCAGTCCCTGTGCTCCTCAGAGTCCGGGCTGGTTCATATGGGACTAACATGTCACTAATATATTTTGGTGCGAGGCCATGGAGAGACTTGTAACAAGCAGAGCTGTTTTAAAGTCTATTCTCTGAGCCACAGGAAGCCAGTGCAGAGACCTGAGGACTGGACTAATGTGGTCGTACTTCCTGGTTCTAGTCAGGACTAATGTGGTCGTACTTCCTGGTTCTAGTCAGGACTGATGTGGTCGTACTTCCTGGTTCTAGTCAGGACTGATGTGGTCGTACTTCCTGGTTCTAGTCAGGACTAATATGGTCGTACTTCCTGGTTCTAGTCAGGACTCGAGCTGCTGCATTTTGAATGTACTGCAGCTGTTTTACAGCCTGTTTGGACAGACCTGTGAGCAGGCCATTGCAGTAGTCTAACCTACTGGAGACAAATGCATGGATAAGAATCTCCAAGTCTGCTTTAGACACTATGTTTTTGATCCTGGCAATGTTTTTTAGATGGTAAAAAGCTGCTGATGTTACTGATTTGATATGGCTATTAAAATTTAAGTCTGAGTCCAGTATTACCCCTGATTTCTGACCTTGTTTGAAGGTTTTAGGGAGAGCGACTGGAGGTGACAGATGACGCTCTCTCTTTGTTTCTGGGGACCAAAGACAATCATTTCAGTTTTGTCTGCGTTTAGCTGAAGGAAGTTGTTTTGCATCCACTCACTGATCTGTTGGATACAGTGAAGGAGTGAGTCCACTGGTCCATGTTCTCCTGCAGTCAGTGAGACATAGATCTGAGTGTCGTCTGCATAGTTGTGATAGGACACTTTGTTTCTGCGTATTAACTGACCTAACGGCAGCATGTAGAGATTGAACAGAAGAGGTCCCAGGATCGACCCCTGTGGGACTCCACAGGTCAGGGCCATATGATCTGAGACA
>OZ035832.1:41499651-41537151 GCA_964034765.1 Knipowitschia caucasica
TGAGCTATCCAGCTGCTATATATAGCAGCTGCTATATATCCAGCTGCTATATATAGCAGCTGGATATAGCAGCTATATATAGCAGCTATATATATAGCAGCTATATATAGCAGCATATATATAGCAGCATATATATATATATATATATATATATATATATATATATATATATATATATATATATATATATATATATATATATATGTAAACATCTGTGACTCTGCACCTTCAGTGTTCGTCTGTAATTGTGAGTAAATCAGTCGCTGAAATCACTGTTGAATTTTTTTTTCTATGGATCAGATCTTTCCTCAGATCAGCACCTGACTGTGGTGGACAGTATATAGCACTTTACCACACAGTATATAGCACTTTACCACACAGTACATAGCACTACTACCGGGTACTCCGGTTTCCCCTAACACTAAAAATATGTACAATAGGTCTGGCATGCGCCTCCTGTACTGGCCCCGCTCCCATCTCTGTGTGGAGTGAGAGACAAATGCCCAAAAATAACAATTGTAAACTGCTTTGAGACTCTGGTCTGTGAAAGGCGGTATATAAATAAAGATTACTTACTTACTTACTTACACTATACCACACAGTACATAGCACTATACCACACAGTACACAGCACTTTACCACACAGTACACAGCACTTTACCACACAGTACATAGCACTATATCACACAGTACATTGCACTTTACCACACAGTACATAGCACTTTACCACACAGTACACAGCACTTTACCACACAGTACATAGCACTTTACCACACAGTACACAGCACTTTACCACACAGTACATAGCACTTTACCACACAGTACATAGCACTTTACCACACAGTACACAGCACTTTACCACACAGTACATAGCACTTTACCACACAGTACACAGCACTTTACCACACAGTACATAGCACTTTACCACACAGTACATAGCACTTTACCACAGGTCTGTGGCACTAAAGGGACCTGCAGTGAACATGTTTGAAAGAGATAGAACTGAGGCTTTAAATAATGTACTATCAGTCGCCTGATCGCGGCCCCTGCGTCTGACAAACCTATGGTCTGTAATTGCTGGTGCGGTCCCCAGGGGCCCCACATGTGCCCCCCCTCGTGTCCCCTGTTGGCCCCTGTTGTGATGTCTGAAATGCAGCAGTATCTCGATGCCCTTTCACTGGAACTAATCTAACAGAAGAAAACAGCAGCAGTTTAAATGGCAACCAGAGACCCTCTCACCCCCACGTCACCATGGTAACGCCTCATTACTGCACCAGGAGAGGACCAGGAGAGGACCAGGAGAGGGCCAGAAGAGGACCAGGAGAGGACCAGGAGAGGACCAGAAGAGGGACCAGGAGAGGGCCAGAAGAGGACCAGGAGAGGACCAGAAGAGGGACCAGGAGAGGGCCAGGAGAGGACCAGCAGAGGGCCAAGAGAGGGACCAGGAGAGGACCAGGAGAGAGGACCAGGAGGAGACCAGGAGGGGGACCAGGAGAGGGCCAGGAGAGGGGCAAGGAGAGGGAACCAGGAGAGGGGCAAGGAGAGGACCAGCAGAGGGCCAAGAAAGGGACCAGGAGAGGACCAGGAGAGGAACAGGAGAGAGGACCAGGAGGAGACCAGGAGAGGGCCAGGAGAGGGGACCAGGAGAGGGGACCAGGAGAGGGGACCAGGAGAGTGACCAGGAGAGGGCCTGGAGAGGACCAGGAGAGAGGACCAGGAGAGGAACCAGGAGAGGGACCAGGAGGAGACCAGGAGAGGGACCAGGAGAGGGCCAGGAGAGGACCAGCAGAGGGTCAAGAGAGGAACCAGGAGAGGACCAGGAGAGAGGACCAGGAGGAGACCAGGAGGGGGACCAGGAGAGGGCCAGGAGAGGGGCAAGGAGAGGGGACCAGGAGAGTGACCAGGAGAGGGGCAAGAAAGGGACCAGGAGAGGACCAGGAGAGGAACAGGAGAGAGGATCAGGAGGAGACCAGGAGAGGTACCAGCAGAGGGCCAGGAGAGGACCAGGAGAGGGGACCAGGAGAGTGACCAGGAGGAGACCAGGAGAGGGCCTGGAGAGGACCAGGAGAGGACCAGCAGAGGGCCAAGAGAGGACCAGGAGAGGACCAGGAGAGGGGACCAGGACCTGTGAGATACAGATGATGCTGAGGAGATGGATGTGGATCAGAGAGAGGTCTCACTCTGAGGTACAGATGGATGTGGATCAGAGAGAGGTCTCACTCTGAGGTACAGATGGATGTGGATCAGAGGGAGGTCTCACTCTGAGGTACAGATGGATGTGGATCAGAGGGAGGTCTCACTCTGAGGTACAGATGGATGTGGATCAGAGGGAGGTCTCACTCTGAGGTACAGATGGATGTGGATCAGAGGGAGGTCTCACTCTGAGGTACAGATGGATGTGGATCAGAGGGAGGTCTCACTCTGAGGACATGACCTTTAGCTTCAGTTGAATGTGACATAAATACAAATGAAAACAAAGCCTGAGCTCTAATGGAGCAGAGGAGCGTGAGGAGGTGTCTCTTTCACAGATAAGGAGGAGATTCTCTTTCCTCGCTCTGTGAAGGTCACAATGAGGACTGTCAGAATGGGAAATATAGAATCAGAGGTGTCACTCTGACCCTCAGGCTTCATGCACAGATGGAAACAAACAACTGTAAACAACCTCTGAGATTTTATTTATTTTATTCGAGATTAAAGAATCTTAATAATATCAGTTTCATAAATCTTTGTTTAATTAGAAACGGTGTGTTTTATTTGAGGTGGATTGTGGTCTTTGCTCTGAAAGTTTGACAACAACAAAACAGCAGCAGCAGTAGCAGCAGCAGCAGCAGCAGCAGCAGCAGTAGCAGCAGCAGCAGCAGCAGCAGCAGTAGCAGCAGCAGCAGCAGTAGCAGCAGCAGCAGCAGCAGCAGCAGCAGCAGCAGTAGCAGCAGCAGCAGTAGTAGCAGCAGTAGCAGTAGCAGCAGTAGCAGCAGCAGCAGCAGCAGCAGTAGTAGTAGCAGCAGCAGCAGCAGCAGCAGCAGCAGCAGTAGTAGTAGCAGCAGCAGCAGTAGCAGCAGTAGCAGCAGTAGCAGTAGCAGCAGCAGCAGTAGCAGCAGCAGCAGCAGCAGTAGTAGTAGCAGCAGCAGTAGTAGCAGCAGTAGTAGCAGCAGTAGTAGCAGTAGCAGTAGCAGCAGCAGCAGCAGCAGCAGCAGTAGTAGCAGTAGCAGTAGCAGCAGTAGTAGCAGCAGCAGCAGCAGCAGCAGCAGCAGCAGCAGCAGCAGTAGCAGTAGTAGTTTTTCTCTGAGTTAAAGTCATTACTTTGTGGAGTGGATGTTAATGACTTCTTTAACAACATTTAAATGAGATTTACATTAACGCTGCACAGAGGGGATTGGAATGAGTGAGGAGGGGGAGGAGGGGGAGGAGGGGGAGAGGGGGGAGGAGGGGAGGAGGGGGGGAGGGGGGAGGAGGGGAGGAGGGGGAGAGGGGGGGGGGGGGGGGGGGGGGGGGGGGTGACAGCAACTGCAGGGGAGGAAAAATATGTTTCTCTTTTGTTCCCAGAATAAAAGAGTCTGGTTTTAGTTTGTGGGTTTTTAATGTCATGAAATAATCTCTGCACAGGTTTCCTTATTAACATGATATGAAGCAAAAACAGATCAGAAAATCAAACCGTAGACCCAGGACTGAGGCTGTAGACCCAGGACTGAGGCTGTAGACCCAGGACTGAGGCTGTAGACCCAGGACTGAGGCTGTAGACCCAGGACTGAGGCTGTAGACCCAGGACTGAGGCTGTAGACCTAGGACTGAGGCTGTAGACCCAGGACTGAGGCTGTAGACCCAGGACTGAGGCTGTAGACCCAGGACTGAGGCTGTAGACCCAGGACTGAGGCTGTAGACCCAGGACTGAGGCTGTAGACCCAGGACTGAGGCCGTAGACCCAGGACTGAGGCTGCAGACCCAAGACTGGGACAGGGTATTCAAGTTCACAGTTGCAGGTAAATGTGACTGGATTTAAAGGTCCCATCATCACACCATGACACAGACAATAGGACAGTGGGTGAATAGCAATGAACAGACTACAGCTAACGATGACAGATGCAGTGGGAGAAGACAGATCTGGGACTAAACCGTCTCTTGGATCAGAAAAACAGCAGCTGCAGAAGGTCCAGATGGTTATAGGTTCATGTCTGTGGCTGGTGTCAGTGTCTTATCTCTGACATCCCATTACCTCCTGCTGTGACCTCCCTCACCTTCCACCAAGCCCCACCCAGCCCTCTGCACTCTCCCCCGTGTGTGGAGGTGTCCCGGGGCTTTATCTGCTCTGGAGTTATTCCCAATCTGAGGAGCGAGGCCCAGAGCGAGGCCCAGGGCAGAGACAGGCGGGACTCAGATGCTATCAGGGTGAGGGGTAACGGGGAGTCACTGCTCAGAGAGGGGAATGGAGACAGGAGAGGGGGGAGAGGGGAGGGAGAGGGGAGGAGAGGGTACTAGGGAGAGAGACCAGAGAGAGACCAGAGAGAGACCAGAGAGAGAGACCAGAGAGAGACCAGAGAGAGACCAGAGACAGACCAGAGAGAGAGACCAGAGAGAGACCAGAGAGAGAGACCAGAGAGAGACCAGAGAGAGACCAGAGAGAGACCAGAGAGAAAGACCAGAGAGAGACCAGAGAGAGACCAGAGACCAGAGAGAGACCAGAGAGAGACCAGAGAGAGACCAGAGAGAGAGACCAGAGAGAGACCAGAGAGACCAGAGACAGACCAGAGAGAGAGACCAGAGAGAGACCAGAGAGAGAGACCAGAGAGAGACCAGAGAGAGACCAGAGAGAGACCAGAGAGAAAGACCAGAGAGAGACCAGAGAGAGACCAGAGACCAGAGAGAGACCAGAGAGAGACCAGAGAGAGAGACCAGAGAGAGACCAGAGAGAGACCACAGAGAGAGACCAGAGAGAGACCAGAGAGAGAGACCAGAGAGAGACCAGAGAGAGACCAGAGAGAGACCAGAGAGAGAGACCAGAGAGAGACCAGAGAGAGACCAGAGAGAGACAAGCAACAATTGTCGCTCTGATTGGAACAAGGTCACCTAAATCCTAGTCCATAGATTATGAACCTTTCTATCTCAGTAACAAAAGTAAATTTGTGCCTAACATCATTTCCCAGAATTCCAGAGTGTCCGAGTGTTCTGACGTTTGTGTGTCTGACGTTTGTGTGTCTGACGTTTGTGTGTCTGACGTTTGTGTGTCTGACTCTGCTCTGTGTCAGACCCAAATACCACTGCAGCCGCTCTCCTCGTGCACCTGAACACGTTTGAAACACATTTGAAACACATTTGAAACACATTTGAAACACATTTGAAGCCTATTATAAAACATGTCATGGCCGTAGCTCACCACAGTCTGACACACTCCATCTCCTCGGCCCCCGGTCTCTCAGGGGCCCCTCTCCACCACACGCCTCTGTGGTGTAATAGCATTGTGCACAAAGGCATTCACACAAAAGCACATTATACCTGCCTCACATTGTGTTTCCTCATCAGACGTGGCCCCGGGGCCCGCCTCTCCTGATCTGAACACCAGTTTTGTGGCCCCTGACCCCAGAGACTATCACAGAGAGATGGGGCGTAATAACTGCAAATGGAAAGGCACAGATTCACATTGGAACGATCACACACAAGTGTTTACGGCCGTGGCTCCTAGGCTCCTGGGCTCCTGGTCTCCTGGTCTCCTGGTCTCCTGGGCTCCTGGGCTCCTGGGCTCCTGGGCTCCTGGGCTCCTGGGCTCCTGGGCTCCTGGGCTCCTGGGCTCTGATGGTTCTGGTTTTATTGGAGTTAATTCTTTGGTTGTTTGATTAAACAGACGTTACTTTCACAGATTCAGTCAGATCAGCTTCATCTAAAATACTTATTACTCTTTTGTTTCTTCAAATCTAAATATTTTGAATGTTGATAATGTGTTAATTTACTAAAGCTGATCACGTTTTTACTGCTGTTGTGGTGGCATAAGACCTAGGTACTGGTGGCGGCCCCGGCCCTTGGCCCTCGGCCCCGGCCCTTGGCCCCTCAGCCCCGGCCCTTGGCCCTGGCCCCGGCCCTCGGCCCTTGGTCTCTGAGTGTGTGCTGATGTGGTCGTATCAGGTTCTGTCAGACAGACGCACAGAGCAGTGAAATATGAGGAGCTGCATTTCCAGTTATAAAAATGTTGCTGTGTTTCCTATAAATGTGTTTTATTATGTACTATAAGTACTGTAGTACCATGTACATGTACTATAAGTACTGCAGTACCATGTGCATGTACTATAAGTACTGTAGTACCATGTACATGTACTATAAGTACTGTAGTACCATGTACATGTACTATAAGTACTGCAGTACCATGTACATGTACTATAAGTACTGTAGTACCATGTACATGTACTATAAGTACTGCAGTACCATGTACATGTACTATAAGTACTGTAGTACCATGTACATGTACTATAAGTACTGCAGTACCATGTACATGTACTATAAGTACTGTAGTACCATGTACATGTACTATAAGTACTGCAGTACCATGTACATGTACTATAAGTACTGCAGTACCATGTGCACTAAAACCAGTGAGATGGACTGATACATGTCCTTCACTGACACTTCTTTCACTTTTCAAAAGTGAGAATTTCCTCTAAGTTTTTTCTGACAAAGAAACAAACACAAAGTTCAAAAAGCCCGATCCTATTCCCAGCTTTCCAAACGAGCGTGAGAGCCTCTGAGTGTGGGACCTCTGAGTGTGGGACCTCTGAGTGTGGGACCTCTGAGTGTGGGACCTCTGCACACATTTTATTGTTTGGCTCTGGTTCCAGCTTGACCCTGAAGCGACCCCACTCCACGCACACGCCCCACAGTTTGAAACGCAGCCAAATCTGAACAGAACCTGCCGATACCTGCGGCTGCCTCCTCGACACCAGCCCACTGCTGCGATCCAGGCCGGGAATGATGTCGGAATAATCCACGGCAGCAGCTCAGACGCTGTTGTTGCCGGAGGAGGACTGACAGATGCAGCGGCTGCCAGCAGAGAGGATAAATATTAATATGAAGTTTATGGAGGGCCAAGGGAGGTTCCAGGGGGAGAGGGAGGCGTCAGGCCACAGGAGGTTCCAGGGGGAGAGGAGGCGTCAGGCCAAGGGAGGTTCCAGGGGGAGAGGGAGGCGTCAGGCCACAGGAGGTTCCAGGGGGAGAGGGAGGCGTCAGGCCACAGGAGGTTCCAGGGGGAGAGGGAGGCGTCAGGCCACGGGAGGTTCCAGGGGGAGAGGGAGGCGTCAGGCCACAGGAGGTTCCAGGGGGAGAGGGAGGCGTCAGGCCACAGGAGGTTCCAGGGGGAGAGGGAGGCGTCAGGCCACAGGAGGTTCCAGGGGGAGAGGGAGGCGTCAGGCCACAGGAGGTTCCAGGGGGAGAGGGAGGCGTCAGGCCATGGGAGGTTCCAGGGGGAGAGGGAGGCGTCAGGCCATGGGAGGTTCCAGGGGGAGAGGGAGGCGTCAGGCCACGGGAGGTTCCAGGGGGAGAGGGAGGCGTCAGGCCATGGGAGGTTCCAGGGGGAGAGGGAGGCGTCAGGCCATGGGAGGTTCCAGGGGGAGAGGGAGGCGTCAGGCCACAGGAGGTTCCAGGGGGAGAGGAGGCATCAGGCCACAGGAGGTTCCAGGGGGGAGAGGGAGGCGTCAGGCCACAGGAGGTTCCAGGGGGAGAGGAGGCGTCAGGCCACAGGAGGTTTCAGGGGGAGAGGGAGGCGTCAGGCCAAAGGAGGTTCCAGGGGGAGAGGGAGGCGTCAGGCCACAGGAGGTTTCAGGGGGAGAGGGAGGCGTCAGGCCAAAGGAGGTTCCAGGGGGAGAGGAGGCATCAGGCCACAGGAGGTTCCAGGGGGAGAGGAGGCATCAGGCCACAGGAGGTTCCAGGGGGAGAGGAGGCGTCAGGCCAAAGGAGGTTCCAGGGGGAGAGGGAGGCGTCAGGCCACAGGAGGTTTCAGGGGGAGAGGGAGGCGTCAGGCCACAGGAGGTTCCAGGGGGAGAGGGAGGCGTCAGGCCACGGGAGGTTCCAGGGGGAGAGGGAGGCGTCAGGCCATGGGAGGTTCCAGGGGGAGAGGGAGGCGTCAGGCCAATGGGAGGTTCCAGGGGGAGAGGGAGGCGTCAGGCCACGGGAGGTTCCAGGGGGAGAGGGAGGCGTCAGGCCATGGGAGGTTCCAGGGGGAGAGGGAGGCGTCAGGCCATGGGAGGTTCCAGGGGGAGAGGGAGGCGTCAGGCCACAGGAGGTTCCAGGGGGAGAGGAGGCATCAGGCCACAGGAGGTTCCAGGGGGAGAGGGGAGGCGTCAGGCCAAAGGAGGTTCCAGGGGGAGAGGAGGCATCAGGCCAAAGGAGGTTCCAGGGGGAGAGGAGGCATCAGGCCAAAGGAGGTTCCAGGGGGAGGGAGGAGGGTCAGGCCAGGAGGTTCCAGGGGAGAGAGGAGGCCAGAGGGGTTCCAGGGGAGAGGGAGGCGTCAGGCCAAAGGAGGTTCCAGGGGGAGAGGAGGCATCAGGCCAAAGGAGGTTCCAGGGGGAGAGGAGGCATCAGGCCAAAGGAGGTTCCAGGGGGAGAGGGAGGCGTCACGTTGGTCCGACTGTTTGCTTTGTGCTAATTCTAATCCCTAAAGTGTGCGCAGTTAAAGCAGCCTGAACATGCTTCTGTCTGTCGTTCAAATACACAAACACAGTTATAGAAACACTAATGAGATCCTGAGTCCTAATACAGAGTTAAAACCTGAACCGTAGAGTCCAGATTTGGTCGGCTGTTCTCTCCTGTTGTGGCTAATGGCGGCCGTTGGATTTGATTTGCCAGCGGGATTCTTTTGTGGCAGTGGTTTGAATTGAAAGAGATGTGAGGCGGGTCCCGTGGGGCCGATCAGCGCTGATTGTGTGAAAGGAACCATTAAAGCAGGCTCATGGGTACGAGAACACGGCCTGCGTCTGGGCGTGCGTCTGGGCCCGCGGGAGGCCAGCCGCTGTGTGCCGCCGTGTGCCGCCGTGTGTGTTTAAAGTGCTTTCTCCGAGGCAAGATGGTCCTAGGTTCATATCCTGGGCTTCTCTACCTCTCCCGGCTTTCTCACTGATGGACAAGTAAAGGATCTCTTAATCTCTCAACCTCTAAAAACATGTACAAGTTCTACTGCAAAAAGTCAATTCAAGATTTCAGAATTTATTTGCCATTTGCAGTAAAACCACACTGGAAAAACTGTGCAAGACTCCCCCAGTGTGCAGCAGAACACACACCAGAGCTCAGCCTTACAACATGACAATTTACCAAAGGGACAAAGTCAAATGATTGTTGTGAAAAGATACAAGAAATGTCTCCCTTGGATTGAGGAAATAAAGCAACAGTTCTTGGTCCCGTTGGAGAATGTGGTTTTAACACAGTCACAGTGTGTCCCTTGGATCCCGGCAACAGATGAAGTGGAAGAAAACGGGTGATTGCTTTGTCAATAGTTGGTTATTTTATTTACTAACCATTTCATCAGCTATAATCTCTCTATATGTGCTGTGTACTTCTGTGTGTTATTTTCTTAGTGAGTGTGAGTGTGTGTGTGGGTGTGTGTGTGTCTGTGAGGGCTTGTGTGAGTGTGAGTGTGTGTGTGGGTGTGTGTGTGTCTGTGAGGGATTGTGTGAGTGTGTGAGTCTGTATGTCGTGTGTGTGTGTTGTCATGTATTCGTTTGTATGTGTGTGTGTGTGTATATCAGGTCTGCGTGTTGTCATGTGTGTGTGTCTGTGAGGGCTTGTGTGATGTGTGTATGTCATGTGTGTGTGTGTGTGTGTATGTGAGGGCTTGTGTAATGTGTGTATGTCGTGTGTGGGTGTGTGTGTGTCTGTGAGGGCATGTGTGATGTGTGTATGTCATGTGTGTGTGTGTGTATGTGAGGGCTTGTGTGATGTGTGTATGTCGTGTGTGGGTGTGTGTGTGTGTCTGTGAGGGCTTGTGTGATGTGTGTATGTCATGTGTGTGTGTGTGTGTATGTGAGGGCTTGTGTGATGTGTGTGTATGTCGTGTGTGGGTGTGTGTGTGTCTGTGAGGGCTTGTGTGATGTGTGTATGTCATGTGTGTGTGTGTGCGTGTGTCTGTGAGGGCTTATGTGAGTCTGTATGTCATGTGTGTGTGTGTGTGTGTGTGTGTCTGTGAGGGCTTGTGTGATGTGTGTGTGTCATGTGTGTTTGTGTGCGTGTGTCTGTGAGGGCTTGTGTGAGTCTGTATGTCATGTGTGTGTGTATGTGTGTGTCTGTGAGGGCTTGTGTGATGTGTGTATGTCATGTGTGTGTGTGTGCGTGTGTCTGTGAGGGCTTATGTGAGTCTGTATGTCATGTGTGTGTGTGTGTGTGTGTGTGTGTCTGTGAGGGCTTGTGTGATGTGTGTGTGTCATGTGTGTTTGTGTGCGTGTGTCTGTGAGGGCTTGTGTGATGTGTGTGTGTCATGTGTGTGTGTATGTGTGTGTCTGTGAGGGCTTGTGTGATGTGTGTATGTCGTGTGTGTGTATCAAACCCCTGCAGTGTGTGGCCTTTCGTACAGACCCTTCAGGCCCCCGCTGTGTCCTTATGTTCTCCACATGTGAGTGACACGGGCCCCGGGGCCCCACACTCTCCTCTGGGAGCTACATTAGCATGAGCCGCTGAGCTGATGTTTCCTGATCACATGTGGCGTTTGTGATGTCACACACTGATGGAATCCCTTTGATCTCTTTATAATCCATGTGTATCTAAGATTATTAGACCTACTCTACTCTACCCTACTCTACTCTACTCTACTCTGCTCTACCCTACTCTACTCTACTCTACTCTACTCTACTCTACTCTACTCTACCCTACTCTACTCTACTCTACTCTACTCTACTCTACTCTACTCTACTCTACTCTACTCTACCCTACCCTACTCTACTCTACTCTACTCTACTCTACTCTACTCTACTCTACTCTACTCTACCCTACCCTACTCTACTCTACTCTACTCTACTCTACTCTACTCCACCCTACTCTACTCTACTCTACTCTACTGTACTGTATTCTACTCTAATCTACTCTACTCTACTCTACTCTACTCTACTCTACTCTACTCTACTCTACTCTACTCTACTCTGCTCTGCTCTGCTCTGCTCTACTCTACTCTACTCTACTCTACTCTACTCTACTCTACCCTACTCTACTCTACTCTACTCTACTCTACTCTACTCTACTCTACTCTACTCTACTCTACTCTACCCTACCCTACTCTACTCTACTCTACTCTACTCCACCCTACTCTACTCTACTCTACTCTCTACTGTACTGTATTCTACTCTACTCTACTCTTCTCTACTCTACTCTATTCAACTCTACTGTGCTCTACTCTACTCTACTGTACTCTACTCTACTCTACTCTACTGTACACTACTCTACTCTACTCTTCTCTACTCTACTCTACCCTACCCTACTCTACCCTACCCTACTCTACTCTACTCTTCTCTACTCTACTCTATTCAACTCTACTGTGCTCTACTCTACTCTACCCTCCTCTACTCTACTCTCTTTCTTTGGTCCCTCTTGGTCCTGGTTCTATCCAGGCCGAGCTGGTGCTAAAGTGTTCTAACTGACAGTGATTGGTCAGAGCTGTTGGAAGCCATGGTTACGAAGAAATTCTTCCTGGATACTCTACTCTACACGACTCTATTTTACTCTACCTGGTTGCGTTCCCATCACGCGTTAGTATCTCGTACTGTACCGTATCCTAGCAACCTCCACACACAACAAACAAGTATCCCAGGAAATTCCTGGGTAACCAAGTCTTTGAGCAGCATTCTGGCCAATCAATCATTTAGAGTAGAGTAGAGTAGAGTAGAGTAGAGTAGAGTAGAGTAGGGTAGGGTAGGGTAGGATAGAGTAGGGTAGAGTAGAGTAGAGTAGGGTAGAGTAGAGTAGGGTAGGGTAGGGTAGAGTAGAGTAGAGTAGGGTAGAGTAGAGTAGAGTAGTGTAGATTAGAGTAGAGTAGAGTAGAGTAGGCTAGAGTAGAGTAGGCTAGAGTAGAGTAGGGTTGAGTAGAGTAGGCCCAACTCGTGGAAATAGAATGGTGTTTCTCAAACTGTGGACCCTCGTCAGCTGTTGTGTTGTTTTCGAGTTGAACAGATAGAACTGTGGAAAAGCAAAGATCTGAAGTGTGAAACTTGTTGTCAATAAATGTGTGTTAGTAACGGCGCCCCCCTCTGGTCCTCCGCAGTGCTGCGAGACGACTTCCGGCAGAACCCCACGGACGCGGTGGTGGCGGCGGGAGAACCAGCCATCCTGGAGTGTGTGCCCCCTAGAGGTCACCCTGAGCCCACCATCTACTGGAGGAAGGACAAGAGCCGCATCGACGACAAGGACGAGCGAATCACGGTGCGGCTCCTCCACCTGTCAATCACAGCCTCCACCTGTCAATCACAGCCTCCACCTGTTAATCACTGTCTCCACCTGGTTTACATACCGGGTGGAGATGCAACGTTTAAGATGAAGAGATCCAGGGTTTTAAATGACCAATGACTCTATACTAAAGTAAAATGAAATCTCTAGCTTTAGCATAATAAAGAAGCTAGTATAACATCTCTAGCTTTAGCATAATAAAGAAGCTAGTATAAAATCTCTAGCTTTAGCATAATAAAGAAGATAGATTAAAATACTATTCGAGTGCAGACATCTCAAACTCGACATTTGACTTTTTTTTATAATGGCTCTTCCTCACAGGTGGGAAATGTTGATGTTTTACAGTTTTGTTTATGATCCACTGCAGCAACAGCATATGAAGGTTATTCTGGGAGCTGTTATGAAAGCAGAGGTGGACTGTGGGAGAGACTGTGATAAGGAGACTCAGGGCAGAGGACCATGGAGCTCCTTTGACTCTGATGTTTGTGCTGCAGATCCGCGCAGGGAAACTGATGATCTCCAACAGCAGGAAGAGCGACGGCGGCATGTACATCTGTGTGGCCACCAACATGGTGGGCGAGCGCGACAGCGAGACGGCACAGGTCACTGTGTTCGGTAAGAGCACAAGAACCCTGAGCTTCAGCCAGAACACAAATATAATGCTATAGTGTGACGTGAGGGTGAAGGAAAAGGACGTTTGTTAACAACAGGTGGTCTAGGGACTAACCAAAACATTTATAAAATAAGGCCGCAAGTTGTGGACCTTGGTGACGTGAGACTGATTACAAAAACAAATACAAGTTTTATTTTGATAACATTAAAAATCTGTATAGGTTTATAAGAAAATGGTTAACATGTTTTAAAAGGGTGGAAAATCATTGGACAACAACAAAAACAATACAAAGAGCATGAAATTATATGAACAAATCATGCAATCAAATCAACAAAAACAGGAAGTCATACAAATAACAAAAAATAAAGCGGAACTGATGTCATGCTCTGATGTATCAGGGGGACCGCATTGACCGTGACCCCTCAGACAGTGAAGTGGAACAAATGCATATTACTTTTCCATATTCTAACAGGTCAGTATTCTGCCAGAAACGCCTCACCTGTGGTAATAAAGTATAGCAAGATTAGAGTCTTTGTGAAACCGTAGAGAGTTGTATTTGTGTAACCGCCGAAGAAGCTAACGATGCTAATGCTAACGGCAGAGTCTCTGCAGTGTTCGCGGGCTTTCATCAGCGTCACACATGTTTACGTCACACATGTTTACGTCACACATGTTTACGTCACACATGTTTACAACAAATGTCCTTCAAAGGTCAGTGTAGCTCCTTTCCTCATGTGACTATAATAATAAGTTAATACTTTTAGGACCAGTGTGTGTCATTGTTTGCTGCGTAATGCTGTTCATGTTGTGTAGAGATTAGATAAACTTTATTGATCTCTTATAAAATGTACACATTTGGCAAAGACAGGAAGTGTGCTAACATGTTATAATGACAGTTTAAGTGTTTTTAAGTAATGCTGATGTTAAATTGTAAAAGTAATTGCGTTGTAGAATTCAAGTTAATTCAAGTATCTATGATTAATTTCAAAGGTAATTGGTGTAATCTGTAAATATGCTCAGTTTGATTAATAAGAAACACAATCTGAAAGTGAAGCGAGTGCTGTGTATATTTTTCTGTGAGACTTGACCTTATTTTTACGGATATCCAATATTCTTGTCACCTGTTTACGTGCTTTTAGAGTCACCAGCAGAGGGCGCTCACGGTCAGACTGCAACAATAATAATACATCTTTATTTTTCATAGCACTTTTCAAAAACAGTGTATACAAAGCACTGCACAGTCAGAATAATACTCAACTAAACTGTCATGATAATACAAAGTCAAAATAATAAACAGTGGATACACAAAAAAAAACAGAGGAAACACAAGAAGACAGACCAAACACAGACAAAGTGGAGCAGTGAAAAGATAAAAGTGGGTTTTGATGGAGAGGATTCTGAAGGGTTTGTAGGAGGTTAAAGTTCATGAATGTAGCTGGGGGCCAGACCTAAACAAACTTTAAAAGACATCAGTAAAATCTTAAAATCAATTCTAAAACGCTTCTAAAACACTAACACCAGAAGCAGCTCATTACCCCAGAGTGAACTAACAGATACAGTGTTGGCTCTGCCCAGACCCAGGACCAAAGGGGGGGCTGAGAGAGCAGGGTCCGGGTCCTGGTTCTGCTCACACTCTTCAGAACATGTTTACGAGCCTCACTCCCTCTGTGTCTGTCTCAGAGCGGCCCACCTTCCTGAAGAGGCCCATAAACCAGGTGGTGCTGGAGGAGGAGCCGGTGGAGTTCCGCTGCCTGGTACAAGGAGACCCTCCGCCCAACGTGCGCTGGAGGAAGGACGATGTGGACGTCCCCCGCGGGAGGTGAGTGAGGACCTGAGGGAAGCCTTCTTGGTCGGGGTGGGGGGGTTGGGGGGGTGTCAATCAGAGCGCCCACCCAAGTCTCTATATTTATTTCAGATTCATTTATTTGCCATTTGCAGTAAAACCACATTGGAATACATCCTCAAAAGTCCCCAGTGTGCACCAGACAAGCACAACAATAAAACGAGGTTAAAAATACATATTTTTACATATTTTGTTCTGTATTCAGCTCGAGTTTGGATATTATTTTTGTATAGGTTTAAATTCAACCAGAACTGGGTCAAATATCATGAAGAGATGTACATGAAGACTGAGAGTTTAGATAACTATAACTTTTACTTATACTCCAGTTCACCTTTTAGAACAGATGCAATTATATGGTTCTTTTTGTGAGACAATGGGCTTTAAAATGAAGTATAACATCACCATCAATGCTGTAATAATAATCATTGAAAATCATCTCAGGGGCCACTAACAATGGTCTGACAGGAACCACAGAGCACTGACAGGAACCACAGAGCACTGACAGGAACCACAGAGCACTGACAGGAACCACAGAGCACTGACAGGAACCACAGAGCACTGACAGGAACCACAGAGCACTGACAGGAACCACAGAGCAGCACTGACAGGAACCACAGAGCACTGACAGGAACCACAGAGCACTGACAGGAACCACAGAGCACTGACAGGAACCACAGAGCAGCAGTGACAGGAACCACAGAGCACTGTCAGGAACCACAGAGCAGCACTGACAGGAACCACAGAGCAGTGACAGGAACCGCAGAGCAGCACTGACAGGAACCGCAGAGCAGCACTGACAGGAACCACAGAGCAGCACTGACAGGAACCACAGAGCACTGACAGGAACCACAGAGCACTGACAGGAACCACAGAGCAGCACTGACAGGAACCACAGAGCAGCACTGACAGGAACCACAGAGCAGCACTGACAGGAACCACAGAGCAGTGACAGGAACCACAGAGCAGCACTGACAGGAACCACAGAGCAGTGACAGGAACCACAGAGCACTGACAGGAACCACAGAGCACTGACAGGAACCACAGAGCACTGACAGGAACCACAGAGCACTGACAGGAACAACAGAGCAGCAGCAACAGGAACCACAGAGCACTGACAGGAACCACAGAGAACTGACAGGAACCACAGAGCAGTGACAGGAACCACAGAGCAGTGACAGGAACCACAGAGCACTGACAGGAACCACAGAGCAGCAGTGACAGGAACCACAGAGCACTGACAGGAACCACAGAGCACTGACAGGAACCACAGAGCACTGACAGGAACCACAGAGCAGCAGTGACAGGAACCACAGAGCACTGACAGGAACAACAGAGCAGCAGCAACAGGAACCACAGAGCACTGACAGGAACCACAGAGCACTGACAGGAACCACAGAGAACTGACAGGAACCACAGAGCAGTGACAGGAACCACAGAGCAGTGACAGGAACCACAGAGCACTGACAGGAACCACAGAGCAGCAGTGACAGGAACCACAGAGCACTGACAGGAACCACAGAGCACTGACAGGAACCACAGAGCACTGACGGGAACCACAAAGCAGCAGTGACAGGAACCACAGAGCAGCAGTGACAGGAACCACAGAGCACTGACAGGAACCACAGAGCACTGACGGGAACCACAGAGCAGCAGTGACAGGAACCACAGAGCAGTGACAGGAACCACAAAGCAGCAGTGACAGGAACCACAGAGCAGCAGTGACAGGAACCACAGAGCACTGACAGGAACCACAGAGCACTGACAGGAACCACAGAGCACTGACAGGAACCACAGAGCAGCAGTGACAGGAACCACAGAGCACTGACAGGAACCACAGAGCACTGACAGGAACCACAGAGCAGCAGTGACAGGAACCACAGAGCAGTGACAGGAACCACAAAGCAGACAGTGACAGGAACCACAGAACCACAGCAGCAGTGACAGGAACCACAGAGCACTGACAGGAACCACAGAGCACTGACAGGAACCACAGAGCACTGACAGGAACCACAGAGCACTGACAGGAACCACAGAGCAGTGACAGGAACCACAGAGCACTGACAGGAACCACAGAGCAGCAGTGACAGGAACCACAGAGCACTGACAGGAACCACAGAGCACTGACAGGAACCACAGAGCACTGACGGGAACCACAAAGCAGCAGTGACAGGAACCACAGAGCAGCAGTGACAGGAACCACAGAGCACTGACAGGAACCACAGAGCACTGACGGGAACCACAGAGCAGCAGTGACAGGAACCACAGAGAGCAGTGACAGGAACCACAGAGCATGACAGGAACCAAAGCAGCAGTGACAGGAACCACAGAGCAGCAGTGACAGGAACCACAGAGCACTGACAGGAACCACAGAGCACTGACAGGAACCACAGAGCACTGACAGGAACCACAGAGCAGCAGTGACAGGAACCACAGAGCACTGACAGGAACCACAGAGCACTGACAGGAACCACAGAGCACTGACAGGAACCACAGAGCAGCAGTGACAGGAACCACAGATACAGTGACAGGAACCACAAAGCAGCAGTGACAGGAACCACAGAGCAGCAGTGACAGGAACCACAGAGCACTGACAGGAACCACAGAGCACTGACAGGAACCACAGAGCACTGACAGGAACCACAGAGCACTGACAGGAACCACAGAGCAGCACTGACAGGAACCACAGAGCACTGACAGGAACCACAGAGCACTGACAGGAACCACAGAGCACTGACAGGAACCACAGAGCACTGACAGGAACAACAGAGCAGCAGCAACAAGAACCACAGAGCACTGACAGGAACCACAGAGCAGCACTGACAGGAACCAAGCACTGACAGGAACCACAGAGCACTGACAGGAACCACAGAGCACTGACAGGAACCTCTGTAAACATTTACAAAAGCACATATTAGACACAAATACTGTCTTTTTGGAGGAGATTGGATTAATATTAGCTTTTTATGAATCCAGGAACATTTAGAACAAGGACAAACATGTGAATAATAAGAGCTAACTAAGACCTGAGTGTGAATAATTATGATTAAATAATGTAAAAGTTTGACAGCACTTCTTTAAATACAACTGGTGGAAAACCTGTGAGAATGTTTGAATGGCGGCAGTCAAAATGGCGACTGTGTCCTTCTCTGTGGCGTTTGTTCTGCTCCTCGCTCCAGAATCTCCACATCTTCAGTTTCCTCAAAAGACTGAATTAAAGTCGACTCAAAGGAACCATAAAGGAACCATAAGTCACTCTTTCTGACGTTCAAACAAATCAAAGAGTGGTTTTGACTGACAGCAGAATGTGTCCTTTTGTTTCGCTTTGAAGAGTGGAACAAAGTGTCAGACGTTTGAGCGGGGACGCAAATATCTCTGTAGACCCAGAACTGAGGCAGTAGACCCAGGACTGAGGCTGTAGACACAGGACTGAGGCTGTAGACCCAGGACTGAGGCTGTAGATCCAGGACTGAGACTGTAGACCCAGGACTGAGGCTGTAGACCCAGGACTGAGGCTGTAGACCCAGGACTGAGGCTGTAGACCCAGGACTGAGGCTGTAGACCCAAGACTGAGGCTGTAGACCCAGGACTGAGGCTGTATAGACCCAGGACTGAGGCTGTAGACCCAGGACTGAGGCTGTATAGACCCAGGACTGAGGCTGTAGACCCAGGACTGAGGCTGTAGACCCAGGACTGAGGCTGTAGACCCAGGACTGAGGCTGTAGACCCAGGACTGAGGCTGTAGACCCAGGACTGAGGCTGTAGACCCAGGACTGAGGCTGTAGACCCAGGACTGAGGCTGTAGACCCAGGACTGAGGCTGTAGACCCAGGACTGAGGCTGTAGACCCAGAACTGAGACTGTAGACCCAGGACTGAGACTGTAGACCCAGGACTGAGGCTGTAGACCCAGGACTGAGGCTGTAGACCCAGGACTGAGGCTGTAGACCCAGGACTGAGGCTGTAGACCCAGGACTGAGGCTGTAGACCCAGGACTGAGGCTGTAGACCCAGGACTGAGGCTGTATAGACCCAGGACTGAGGCTGTAGACCCAGGACTGAGGCTGTAGACCCAGGACTGAGGCTGTAGACCCAGGACTGAGGCTGTAGACCCAGGACTGAGGCTGTAGACCCAGGACTGAGGCTGTAGACACAGGACTGAGGCTGTAGACCCAGGACTGAGGCTGTAGACCCAGGACTGAGGCTGTAGATCCAGGACTGAGGCTGTAGACCCAGGACTGAGGCTGTAGACCCAGGACTGAGGCTGTAGACCCAGGACTGAGGCTGTAGACCCAGGACTGAGGCTGTAGACCCAGGACTGAGGCTGTAGACCCAGGACTGAGGCTGTAGACCCAGGACTGAGGCTGTAGACCCAGGACTGAGGCTGTAGACCCAGGACTGAGGCTGTAGACCCAGGACTGAGGCTGTAGACCCAGGACTGAGGCTGTATAGACCCAGGACTGAGGCTGTAGACCCAGGACTGAGGCTGTAGGCCCAGGACTGAGGCTGTAGACCCAGGACTGAGGCTGTATAGACCCAGGACTGAGGCTGTAGACCCAGGACTGAGGCTGTAGACCCAGGACTGAGGCTGTAGACCCAGGACTGAGGCTGTAGACCCAGGACTGAGGCTGTAGACCCAGGACTGAGGCTGTAGACCCAGGACTGAGGCTGTAGACCCAGGACTGAGGCTGTAGACCCAGGACTGAGGCTGAACCCTTCTCTGCTCTGTTCTGCAGGTATGAGATCAAGTACGACAAAGACGACTACGTTCTGAGGATCAAGAAGACGTCTGTGGGCGACGAGGGCGTGTTCAGCTGCGTGGCCGAGAACCGCGTCGGCAAACTGGAGGCTGTGGCCACGCTCACCGTCAGAGGTGAGGCCCCACACTCTGAGGGACCTCCATGGCTCTGAGGGACCTCCATGGCTCTGAGGGACCTCCATGGCTCTGAGGGACCTCCATGGCTCTGAGGAACCTCCATGGCTCTGAGGGACCTCCATGGCTCTGAGGAACCTCCATGGCTCTGAGGGACCTCCATGGCTCTGAGGGACCTCCATGGCTCTGAGGGACCTCCATGGCTCTGAGGAACCTCCATGGCTCTGAGGGACCTCCATGTCTCTGAGGGACCTCCATGGCTCTGGGGGATCTCCATGGCTCTGGGAGATCTCCATGGCTCTGGGGGACCTCCATGGCTCTGAGGGACCTCCATGGCTCTGAGGGACCTCCATGGCTCTGAGGGACCTCCATGGCTCTGAGGAACCTCCATGGCTCTGAGGGACCTCCATGGCTCTGAGGGACCTCCATGGCTCTGAGGAACCTCCATGGCTCTGAGGGACCTCCATGGCTCTGAGGAACCTCCATGGCTCTGAGGGACCTCCATGGCTCTGAGGGACCTCCATGGCTCTCAGGGACCTCCATGGCTCTGAGGGACCTCCATGTCTCTGAGGGACCTCCATGGCTCTGGGGGATCTCCATGGCTCTGGGGGACCTCCATGGCTCTGAGGGACCTCCATGGCTCTGAGGGACCTCCATAGCTCTGAGGGACCTCCATGGCTCTGAGAGACCTCCATGGCTCTGGGAGATCTCCATGGCTCTGAGGGACCTCCATGGCTCTGAGGGACCTCCATGGCTCTGAGGGATCTCCATGGCTCTGGGGGACCTCCATGGCTCTGAGGGACCTCCATGGCTCTGGGGGATCTCCATGGCTCTGAGGGACCTCCATGGCTCTGGGGGACCTCCATGGCTCTGAGGGACCTCCATGGCTCTGAGGGACCTCCATGGCTCTGAGGGACCTCCATGGCTCTGGGGGACCTCCATGGCTCTGAGGGACCTCCATCGCTCTGTGGGACCTCCATGGCTCTGAGGGACCTCCATGGCTCTGAGGGACCTTCATGGCTCTGAGGGACCTCCATGGCTCTGAGGGATCTCCATGGCTCTGGGGGACCTCCATGGCTCTGAGGGACCTCCATGGCTCTGAGGGACCTCCATGGCTCTGAGGGACCTCCATGGCTCTGAGGGACCTCCATGGCTCTGAGGGACCTCCATGGCTCTGAGGGACCTCCATGGCTCTGGGGGATCTCCATGGCTCTGGGAGATCTCCATGGCTCTGGGGGACCTCCATAGCTCTGAGGGACCTCCATGGCTCTGAGGGACCTCCATGGCTCTGAGGGACCTCCATGGCTCTGAGGAACCTCCATGGCTCTGAGGGACCTCCATGGCTCTGAGGAACCTCCATGGCTCTGAGGGACCTCCATGGCTCTGAGGGACCTCCATGGCTCTGAGGGACCTCCATGGCTCTGAGGGACCTCCATGGCTCTGAGGGACCTCCATGGCTCTGAGGAACCTCCATGGCTCTGAGGGACCTCCATGGCTCTGAGGAACCTCCATGGCTCTGAGGGACCTCCATGGCTCTGAGGGACCTCCATGGCTCTCAGGGACCTCCATGGCTCTGAGGGACCTCCATGGCTCTGAGGGACCTCCATGGCTCTGGGGGATCTCCATGGCTCTGGGGGACCTCCATGGCTCTGAGGGACCTCCATGGCTCTGAGGGACCTTCATGGCTCTGAGGGACCTCCATGGCTCTGAGGGACCTCCATGGCTCTGGGGGCGCTCCATGGCTCTGGGGGACCTCCATGTCTCTGGGGGACCTCCATGGCTCTGAGGGACCTTCATGGCTCTGAGGGACCTCCATGGCTCTGGGGGACCTCCATGGCTCTGAGGGACCTTCATGGCTCTGGGGGACCTCCATGGCTTTGAGGGACCTCCATGGCTCTGAGGGACCTCCATGGCTCTGAGGGACCTCCATGGCTCTGAGGGACCTCCATGGCTCTGAGGGACCTCCATGGCTCTGGGGGATCTCCATGGCTCTGGGAGATCTCCATGGCTCTGGGGGACCTCCATAGCTCTGAGGGACCTCCATGGCTCTGAGGGACCTCCATGGCTCTGAGGGACCTCCATGGCTCTGAGGGACCTCCATGGCTCTGAGGGACCTCCATGGCTCTGAGGGACCTCCATGGCTCTGAGGGACCTCCATGGCTCTGGGGGATCTCCATGGCTCTGGGAGATCTCCATGGCTCTGAGGGACCTCCATGGCTCTGAGGGACCTTCATGGCTCTGAGGGACCTCCATGGCTCTGAGGGACCTCCATGGCTCTGGGGGCGCTCCATGGCTCTGGGGGCGCTCCATGGCTCTGAGGGACCTCCATGGCTCCGAGGGACCTCCATGGCTCCTCTCCTCAGATCGCCTTCACTCCTCCTACCTCCTCTCCTCTCATATCCACCTCCATGGCTTTGATCAGTGCATCTACGACTTAACACTACATGCATTTTTCTCAAACTTTAAAACATTCTGTGATGGTGGAAAAACGAAATGAACCCAAAACGCAGAACTTCAAAAATGATGGACTTAATAACCGAACTGGGACTGACGACAAGAACTAAAACAGATGTGTAACGACTCTGACGGAACAGCGAGTGAAGGGTTTAAACACAGACTCACGGGACACGGGGGACACATTTGAGGACCTGACACACAAAACAGGAAGTACAACTAAAGAAGATGCAAGTTTCAGAATAAAACCTGGACCATGACACATTCAGCCTCACACTTAACACATCAAACTGTCACCACAAAGTTAGTGTTATCTCCACCCTCCTGTGGGGGAGTCATGTGACATCACAGAGCTCCTCCTCCTCCTCCGCCTCCGCCTCAGAACACTCACTCTGCTTTTGTGTTTCTTTTGTTTGATCTTCATTTGCGGATTTTTGTGTTTTTTATGTTGCATTTGTCTCAATCACGTGTGTCATATCTGCAGCTCGCCCTGTGGGTAAGTGCCATCTCTGACCTCCATCTGCATGGCCTCCTTCTGCTCCCGACTCCTTTTAACGCCTCCTCTCTGCTCTGCTCCTGACTCCTTCTAACGCCTCCTCTCGGCTCTGCTCCTGACTCCTTCTAACTCCTCTCTGCTCTGCTCCTGACTCCTTCTAACGCCTCCTCTCTGCTCTGCTCCTGACTCCTTCTAACGCCTCCTCTCTGCTCCTGACTCCTTCTAACGCCTCCTCTCTGCTCTGCTCCTGACTCCTTCTAACGCCTCCTCTCTGCTCTGCTCCTGACTCCTTCTAACGCCTCCTCTCTGCTCTGCTCCTGACTCCTTCTAACGCCTCTCTGCTCTGCTCCTGACTCCTTCTAACTCTCTGCCCGACTCTCTGCTCCTCTCTGCTCCTGACTCCTTCTAACGCCTCCTCTCTGCTCTGCTCCTGACTCCTTCTAACGCCTCCTCTCTGCTCTGCTCCTGACTCCTTCTAACGCCTCCTCTCTGCTCTGCTCCTGACTCCTTCTAACTCCTCTCTGCTCTGCTCCTGACTCCTTCTAACGCCTCCTCTCTGCTCCTGACTCCTTCTAACGCCTCCTCTCTGCTCCTGACTCCTTCTAACGCCTCCTCTCTGCTCTGCTCCTGACTCCTTCTAACTCCTCTCTGCTCTGCTCCTGACTCCTTCTAACTCCTCCTCTCTGCTCTGCTCCTGACTCCTTCTAACTCCTCTCTGCTCTGCTCCTGACTCCTTCTAACGCCTCCTCTCTGCTCTGCTCCTGACTCCTTCTAACTCCTCTCTGCTCTGCTCCTGACTCCTTCTAACGCCTCCTCTCTGCTCCTGACTCCTTCTAACGCCTCCTCTCTGCTCTGCTCCTGACTCCTTCTAACGCCTCCTCTCTGCTCTGCTCCTGACTCCTTCTAACTCCTCTCTGCTCTGCTCCTGACTCCTTCTAACTCCTCTCTGCTCTGCTCCTGACTCCTTCTAACTCCTCTCCTTTATGCCCTATCTCCTCACCTCTCCTCCTAGCTCCCTCTTTCTCCTCTCCTCTCCTCCTTGCTCCTATTGCCTCTCTCCTCCTAACTCCTCCTGTCTCCTCTGCTCCTAACTCCTCATGTTCATTTCCTCCTCTCCGCTCCTCTCTACTCCTATGTCCTCTCTCCTCCCGAGGCCTCCTCCTCTCCTCCTGGGCCCTCCTCCTCTCCTCCTGGGCCCTCCTCCTCTCCTCCCGAGCCCTCCTCCTCTCCTCCTGGGCCCTCCTCCTCTCCTCCTGGGCCCTCCTCCTCTCCTCCTGGGCCCTCCTCCTCTCCTCCTGGGCCCTCCTCCTCTCCTCCCGAGGCCTCCTCCTCTCCTCCCGAGGCCTCCTCCTCTCCTCCCGAGGCCTCCTCCTCTCCTCCTGGGCCCTCCTCCTCTCCTCCTGAGCCCTCCTCCTCTCCTCCTGGGCCCTCCTCCTCTCCTCCCGAGGCCTCCTCTCCTCCTGGGCCCTCCTCTCCTCCCGAGGCCTCCTCCTCTCCTCCTGGGCCCTCCTCCTCTGCTCCTGGGCCCTCCTCGTCTCCTCCTGAGCCCTCCTCCTCTCCTCCTGGGCACTCCTCCTCTCCTCCCGAGCCCTCCTCCTCTCCTCCTGGGCCCTCCTCCTCTCCTCCTGGGCTCTCCTCCTCTCCTCCCGAGGCCTCCTCTCCTCCTGGGCCCTCCTCTCCTCCCGAGGCCTCCTCCTCTCCTCCTGGGCCCTCCTCCTCTCCTCCTGGACCCTCCTCCTCTCCTCCTGGACCCTCCTCCTCTCCTCCTGGACCCTCCTCCTCTCCTCCTGGGCCCTCCTCCTCTCCTCCTGAGCCCTCCTCCTCTCCTCCTGAGGCCTCCTCCTCTCCTCCTGAGGCCTCCTCCTCTGCTGTGTGTGCATCTGCCTCAGTCTCAGGTGATGTGTTTTCAGCCTCTCATCCACATTTCTTTGGCTGACAAGCGACGGAGCTGCATCTGTTCTGTGTGATATGAACTGAGGAAGGACTGTTAGTGTCAGTACGTAAATGGCTGAAAGGCAAAGGATCATGGTCTATGTAGTTCTCTCTGCTCCTAGCTCAGCCAAATGCTAACACAAAAGTCACTAATAACAAGATATTTCTTCTTGTGGGGATTATTAGACAGCAGATTGTAGTTCTCAGACAGAGTCATCTCCAAAGGTCCAGCTCCTGTTGTACCATCTGTGGAGATCTGGACCAGGTCTGTGGAGGTCTGGAGCAGGTCTGGACCAGGTCTGGAGCAGTACTAGAGCCCACTCTGCAGCTGCCAACAGGCTGTCGCTGTCAGAGAGGCAGGACCAGAGGAGAGAAAGTCCTCAGAGCGGACATTTGTTCTGCTTATATAGCACTGTTTTCACCAGTCCTACTCTACTCTACTCTACTCTACTCTGCTCTACTCTACTCTACTCTACTCTACTCTACTCTACTCTACTCTACCCTACTCTACTCTACTCTACTCTACTCTACTCTACTCTACTCTACCTACTCTACTCTACTCTACTCTACTCTACTCTACTCTACTCTACCCTACTCTACTCTACTCTACTCTACCCTACTCTACTCTACTCTACTCTACTCTACTCTACTCTACTCTACTCTACTCTACTCTACTCTACTCTACCCTACCTACTCTACTCTACTCTACTCTACTCTACTCTACTCTACTCTACTCTACTCTACTCTACCCTACTCTACTCTACTCTACTCTACTCTACTCTACTCTACTCTACTCTACTCTACTCTACTCTACTCTACTCTACTCTACTCTCTACTCTACTCTACTCTACTCTACTCTACTCTACTCTACTCTACTCTACTCTACTCTACTCTACTCTACTCTACTCTACTCTACTCTACTCTACTCTCTACTCTACTCTACTCTACTCTACTCTACTCTACTCTACTCTACTCCACCCTACTCTACCCTACTCTACTCTACTCTACTCCACTCTACTCTACTCTACTCTACTCTACTCCACTCTACTCTACTCTACTCTACTCTACTCTACTCTACTCCACCCTACTCTACTCAACTCTACTCCACTACCCTACTCTATCCTACCCTACCCTACTCCAATTGGGAGTGTAGAGTAGTCTAAGGTAGAATTGGATAGAGTAGAGTAGAGCAGAGTATGGCTATGCTATAGCTATGCTTCTTAACTAGCTGTAAATGCTTCAAATACCAGGGTAGAGTATGGTAGAGTATGGTAGAGTAGAGTAAGGTAAAGTAGTGCTGGTGGAAAGTTGGTCCAGACCATATGTCATGAAGGTTTGACACTGAAGACCAAAGCTTGGATTGTTAGCTTGGATTGTTAGCTTGGATTGTTAGCTTGGATTGTTAGCTTGGATTGTTAGCTTGGATTGTTAGCTTGGATTGTTAGCTTGGATCGTTAGCTTGGATCGTTAGCTTGGATCGTTAGCTTGGATCGTTAGCTTGGATCGTTAGCTTGGATCGTTAGCTTGGATCGTTAGCTTGGATCGTTAGCTTGGATCGTTAGCTTGGATTGTTAGCTTGGATCGTTAGCTTGGATCGTTAGCTTGGATCGTTAGCTTAGCTTGGATCGTTATCTTGGATCGTTAGCTTGGATGTTAGCTTGGATTGTTAGCTTGATTGTTAGCTTGGATTGTTAGCTTGGATCGTTAGCTTGGATCGTTAGCTTGGATCGTTAGCTTGGATTGTTAGCTTGGATTGTTCGTTAGCTTGGATTGGATTTAGCTTGGATTGTTAGCTTGGTTAGCTTGGATTGTTAGCTTGGAGCTTGGATTGTTAGCTTGGATTGTTAGCTTGGATTGTTAGCTTGGATTGTTAGCTTGGATTGTTTGGATTGTTAGCTTGGATTGTTAGCTTGGATAGTTAGCTTGGATCGTTCGTTAGCTTGGATCGTTAGCTTGGATCGTTAGCTTGGAGCGTTGCTTGGATGTCGTTAGCTTGGATCGTTAGCTTGGATTCGTTAGCTTGGATTGTTAGCTTGGATTGTTAGCTTGGATTGTTAGCTTGGATTGTTAGCTTGGATTGTTAGCTTGGATTTTTAGCTTGGATTGTTAGCTTGGATTGTTAGCTTGGATCGTTAGCTTGGATCGTTAGCTTGGATCGTTAGCTTGGATCGTTAGCTTGGATCGTTAGCTTGGATCGTTAGCTTGGATCGTTAGCTTGGATCGTTAGCTTGGATTGTTAGCTTGGATTGTTAGCTTGGATTGTTAGCTTGGATTGTTAGCTTGGATTGTTAGCTTGGATTTTTAGCTTGGATTGTTAGCTTGGATCGTTAGCTTGGATCGTTAGCTTGGATCGTTAGCTTGGATCGTTAGCTTGGATCGTTAGCTTGGATCGTTAGCTTGGATTGTTAGCTTGGATTGTTAGCTTGGATTGTTAGCTTGGATTTTTAGCTTGGATTGTTAGCTTGGATTGTTAGCTTGGATTGTTAGCTTGGATTGTTAGCTTGGATTGTTAGCTTGGATTGTTAGCTTGGATTGTTAGCTTGGATTGTTAGCTTGGATTGTTAGCTTGGATTGTTAGCTTGGATCGTTAGCTTGGATCGTTAGCTTGGATCGTTAGCTTGGATCGTTAGCTTGGATCGTTAGCTTGGATCGTTAGCTTGGATCGTTAGCTTGGATCGTTAGCTTGGATTGTTAGCTTGGATCGTTAGCTTGGATCGTTAGCTTGGATCGTTAGCTTGGATTGTTAGCTTGGATTGTTAGCTTGGATTGTTAGCTTGGATTGTTAGCTTGGATCGTTAGCTTGGATCGTTAGCTTGGATCGTTAGCTTGGATCGTTAGCTTGGATCGTTAGCTTGGATCGTTAGCTTGGATCGTTAGCTTGGATCGTTAGCTTGGATCGTTAGCTTGGATCGTTAGCTTGGATCGTTAGCTTGGATCGTTAGCTTGGATCGTTAGCTTGGATCGTTAGCTTGGATCGTTAGCTTGGATCGTTAGCTTGGATCGTTAGCTTGGATCGTTAGCTTGGATCGTTAGCTTGGATTTTTAGCTTGGATTGTTAGCTTGGATTGTTAGCTTGGATCGTTAGCTTGGATCGTTAGCTTGGATCGTTAGCTTGGATCGTTAGCTTGGATCGTTAGCTTGGATTGTTAGCTTGGATTGTTAGCTTGGATTGTTAGCTTGGATTGTTAGCTTGGATTGTTAGCTTGGATTGTTAGCTTGGATTGTTAGCTTGGATTGTTAGCTTGGATTGTTAGCTTGGATTGTTAGCTTGGATTGTTAGCTTGGATTGTTAGCTTGGATTGTTAGCTTGGATTGTTAGCTTGGATTGTTAGCTTGGATCGTTAGCTTGGATTGTTAGCTTGGATTGTTAGCTTGGATTCGTTAGCTTGGATTGTTAGCTTGGATTTTTAGCTTGGATTGTTAGCTTGGATCGTTAGCTTGGATCGTTAGCTTGGATTGTTAGCTTGGATCGTTAGCTTGGATCGTTAGCTTGGATTGTTAGCTTGGATTTTTAGCTTGGATTGTTAGCTTGGATCGTTAGCTTGGATCGTTAGCTTGGATCGTTAGCTTGGATTGTTAGCTTGGATCGTTAGCTTGGATCGTTAGCTTGGATCGTTAGCTTGGATCGTTAGCTTGGATCGTTAGCTTGGATCGTTAGCTTGGATTGTTAGCTTGGATTGTTAGCTTGGATTGTTAGCTTGGATTGTTAGCTTGGATCGTTAGCTTGGATCGTTAGCTTGGATCGTTAGCTTGGATCGTTAGCTTGGATCGTTAGCTTGGATCGTTAGCTTGGATCGTTAGCTTGGATCGTTAGCTTGGATTGTTAGCTTGGATCGTTAGGCTTGGATCGTTAGCTTGGATCGTTAGCTTGGATCGTTAGCTTGGATCGTTAGCTTGGATCGTTAGCTTGGATCGTTAGCTTGGATCGTTAGCTTGGATCGTTAGCTTGGATTTTTAGCTTGGATTGTTAGCTTGGATCGTTAGCTTGGATCGTTAGCTTGGATCGTTAGCTTGGATCGTTAGCTTGGATCGTTAGCTTGGATCGTTAGCTTGGATTGTTAGCTTGGATTGTTAGCTTGGATTGTTAGCTTGGATTGTTAGCTTGGATTGTTAGCTTGGATTGTTAGCTTGGATTGTTAGCTTGGATTGTTAGCTTGGATTGTTAGCTTGGATTGTTAGCTTGGATTGTTAGCTTGGATTGTTAGCTTGGATTGTTAGCTTGGATTGTTAGCTTGGATTGTTAGCTTGGATTGTTAGCTTGGATTGTTAGCTTGGATTGTTAGCTTGGATTGTTAGCTTGGATTGTTAGCTTGGATCGTTAGCTTGGATCGTTAGCTTGGATCGTTAGCTTGGATCGTTAGCTTGGATCGTTAGCTTGGATCGTTAGCTTGGATCGTTAGCTTGGATCGTTAGCTTGGATCGTTAGCTTGGATTTTTAGCTTGGATTGTTAGCTTGGATCGTTAGCTTGGATCGTTAGCTTGGATCGTTAGCTTGGATCGTTAGCTTGGATTGTTAGCTTGGATTGTTAGCTTGGATTGTTAGCTTGGATCGTTAGCTTGGATCTTTAGCTTGGATCGTTAGCTTGGATCGTTAGCTTGGATCGTTAGCTTGGTCGTTAGCTTGGATCGTTAGCTTGGATCGTTAGCTTGGATCGTTAGCTTGGATCGTTAGCTTGGATCGTTAGCTTGGATCGTTAGCTTGGATCGTTAGCTTGGATCGTTAGCTTGGATTGTTAGCTTGGATTGTTAGCTTGGATTGTTAGCTTGGATTGTTAGCTTGGATTTTTAGCTTGGATTGTTAGCTTGGATTGTTAGCTTGGATTGTTAGCTTGGATTGTTAGCTTGGATTGTTAGCTTGGATTGTTAGCTTGGATTGTTAGCTTGGATTGTTAGCTTGGATTGTTAGCTTGGATTGTTAGCTTGGATTTTTAGCTTGGATTGTTAGCTTGGATCGTTAGCTTGGATCGTTAGCTTGGATCGTTAGCTTGGATCGTTAGCTTGGATTGTTAGCTTGGATCGTTAGCTTGGATCGTTAGCTTGGATCGTTAGCTTGGATCGTTAGCTTGGATCGTTAGCTTGGATCGTTAGCTTGGATTGTTAGCTTGGATTGTTAGCTTGGATTGTTAGCTTGGATTGTTAGCTTGCCTTGTATGTGGTATTAGCGATATTAGAGATTGTCAGGTTGTGCTGGACTGTGGCAGGCCTGTAGATCATGGCACAGATGGGACAGAACGAGTCCAATCACAATCGCTCACATCCAACATAAAACACTCAAAAGACACTCGCTGTTCCTTACTCGCCAAAAACACGGTTGCCACGACGACAATTGTGCAACTGTCAGATTTCCAGAAGTCAGAGGAAATTACATGTAGTGAACAGAAGGCCGCAGGAGGAGGAGGAGGCGGTAATTGCAGAAGACTGGTGAATAAAATATGATTGAGCGTGATTTAAGAACGCAGAGGAGCCGTCCAGCCTCCGCGCCCGGCTCTAATGGGCCGGCTGCTGCCATGAATTATGAATTATGATGAACATGTGGCGTCACGGAGAGGACAAACATGTGCCGTCACAGAGAGGACAGGTTGCGAATGTCAAAACAACCAAGAGCCCAGATCAAGGTCTATTTGACTCACTTCAGTGTATTGATAAGGGTCCTGGAGCAGAGGTCCCAGAGGAGGCTAACGGGCTAGAGAGAGCCTAGCTGTGGTAACCGTAGTAACAGCCGAACCAGGAAGTGATGCACAATGTCTGAACTTCTCACAAGCATTTAATACTAATACTAATACTAATGATAATAATGCATTGGTTTTATATGAAATTGCAGCTGAGTGCCACCCCCCCACCCCAGAAATGGATTAAGGGGAAGAAAATGAATGGATGGATGGACGGTTTATGTAGTGCTTTTTAGGACACTCAAAGACGCTTCTTTCACTGCAAACACGGTGGTGATAAACTACTATTGTTGGCATTTGACCAGAGAGAGAGATTACGGTCTCGGCTGCCAGGATCATCACCCAAACTAAACCAACACAATACATCAGTCTGGTGCTCATCTAACTCCCCTGGCTCCCCATAACCCACAGAACCCAGTCTAAACTCCTCCGCAGGTCCTGGCCCCTCATTCTGACTGACCCGCTCCATCCACACACGCCGGCCCATCTGGACAATTGAAAATCTCATCTCAAAACCTACCTTTTTAAATTGGCTTATTCTTTGTAATATTTAAAATGTCCTTGGTGCCGTTTTCACCCCATACGGCGCTTACATAATTCACACTTCTGTCCCACATGTATAGAGACAGTCATGTATACATAGAATAAGGCTTTTCTTGCTGTAAGTTATGACTGAGGGCATAGAACACTGTGGAGCCATGGCATTTTTGGAAAGACTCTTTCTCTTTGCCAAAGTGTGATTTAGGAGCTGCTCCTCCGGTTCAGGCCATGAGGGGAATGCAGGCAGTAAATCTGGAGCCATCTGCCCCTCTCCCCACTGTGTATCTTTGTCAAACACACGGAGAAATCGCACCCAGACGCAGGATTACAGGCAGGAGCGCAGCCAACATGGAGGAGCCCCGTCGCAGCTGCCCACGAGCCTGGGCTGGAAGCACTATCAGGGACAGATCTGACACTAATCTGCAGCCGCAGAATAGCCCTCATTTTTAACTATTTTTCTCTAAACACAGAGCCTTTTCCTGTAACTGTAACTATAGAAGACCAGAGAGAGAGACCAGAGAGAGAGACCAGAGAGAGAGACTAGAGAGAGAGACTAGAGAGAGACTAGAGAGAGACCAGAGAGAGAGACTAGAGAGAGAGACTAGAGAGAGAGACCAGCGAGAGAGACCAGAGAGAGACCAGAGAGAGAGACCAGAGAGAGAGACCAGAGAGAGAGACTAGAGAGAGAGACTAGAGAGAGACTAGAGAGAGACCAGAGAGAGAGACTAGAGAGAGAGACTAGAGAGAGAGAGACCAGCGAGAGAGACCAGAGAGAGACCAGAGAGAGAGACCAGAGAGAGAGACCAGAGAGAGAGACTAGAGAGAGAGACTAGAGAGAGACCAGAGAGAGACCAGAGAGAGAGACTAGAGAGAGACTAGAGAGAGACCAGAGAGAGAGAGAGAGAGACTAGAGAGAGAGACTAGAGAGAGACTAGAGAGAGACCAGAGAGAGAGACTAGAGAGAGAGACTAGAGAGAGAGACCAGCGAGATAGAGACCGGAGAGAGAGACCAGAGAGAGAGACCAGAGAGAGACTAGAGAGAGACTAGAGAGAGACTAGAGACCAGAGAGAGACTAGAGGGAGAGACCTGCGTGAGAGAGACCAGAGAGAGACTAGAGAGAGCTGAGAGAGGCTAGAGAGAGGGACTAGAGAGAGGGACTAGAGAGAGACCAGAGAGAGACCAGAGAGAGACCAGAGAGAGACCAGAGAGAGACTAGAGAGAGACCAGAGAGAGAGACCAGAGAGAGAGACCAGAGAGAGACCAGAGAGAGACTAGAGAGAGACCAGAGAGAGACCAGAGAGAGACCAGAGAGAGACTAGAGAGAGAGACCAGAGAGTGAGACCAGAGAGAGACCAGAGAGAGACTAAAGAGAGGCCAGAAAGAGAGAGACCAGAGAGAGACCAGAGAGAGACCAGAGAGAGACCAGAGAGAGACTAGAGAGAGACCAGAGAGAGAGACCAGAGAGAGAGACCAGAGAGAGACCAGAGAGAGACTAGAGAGAGACCAGAGAGAGACCAGAGAGAGACTAGAGAGAGAGACCAGAGAGAGACCAGAGAGAGACCAGAGAGAGACTAAAGAGAGAAACCAGAGAGAGGCCAGAAAGAGAGAGACCAGAGAGAGACCAGGGACAGAGTTCAGTCATTTGCAGGTGAAAGCCAGATCCTGTCAGACTCTGAAGCAGGGCCTGGTGCATTATAATCATTATCATCCATTCCTTGATGATATAAATGAGTTGATTAGAAACACAGGAGCTCCTCAGGGCTGTGTTCTTTCTCCGATGCTCTTCTCTGTGCTCCCACCTCTGCTCCTCCAGACACCACTCCCTGAAACTGGTGACGTTTGCAGACAACACCAGTCTCATTGGACGAGCTCAAATAGAAAACAGCTCGTCCAATGAGGTTAACAACTGGGAAGTGTCCGGGGGCCGCATGGAAACATGGATCGGGCCGGATGTGGCTCTCGGACCACACTTTGCTCAGGTCTGCCTTAGACCCTGCATTAGACCCATCGGTTTACTTCAATCGAGACTATAATACTAACAGTGTGTTTGTTAGCAGGACTGTGTCTCTGTGGTTTCATTCATTCAGGTCTGACCCGGACCAAAGGCGTTTCGGTTACTATGGTTACACGTCGAGAACTGTTTCAAATGGAATGGCAGAACCTTTTCTCAAATCCTCCACTCCTTGCTTTTTGACCAATGTCTGCTCCTCTCTGACCACTCTGACCCATGTCCTGTCTCCTCCCCCTCTGCCCTGACTCCTCCCCCTCTGCCCTGGCCCCGCCCCCCTGTCCCGTCCACAGCCGCCCCCCAGTTCGTGGTTCGGCCGCGGGACCAGATCGTGGCTCAGGGACGCACCGCCACCTTCCCCTGTGAGACCAAAGGGAACCCGCAGCCTGCAGTCTTCTGGCAGAAGGAGGGCAGCCAGGTAACACACTTTAACTGCTGAATCCAACACATGTGGACGTCTCGGATGTGATGCAGTTGTTTTATGTCATTCAAGTCTCAGGAGACAAAAAATATATAAATACTTATGCTCCTAAAACAACAAATGCAAGAACAACACATATATGACAATAACCATTGATTCAACAAGATTCAGGTGTTGCGGATTTGGATCCTGTACAGACTCGGTCAAAATACTGCTCTTGAAGGCGTTCTGTATGTGCGTCGGCCATCTTTGGTCCTGTTATAAAAAAGGTGGTTTATAATGAAGCTCTCCGAGGGCTTCTCAGGAGACCGAGAGGGACCAGTGCGAGGGAGATGTTACAGGCCACACTGCGGACACTCACTTTCATCGGACATTTGAACAGGTTAGGGTTATAAAATATGAGGTAACAAAAGCTAGAAGGTTAAGGTGGTCTGAGTAAGATGGTTAAGGTTAGGGTTAAGGTGGTCTGAGTAAGATGGTTAAGGTTAGGGTTAAGGTGGTCTGAGTAAGATGGTTAAGGTTAGGGTTAAGGTGGTCTGAGTAAGATGGTTAAGGTTAGGGTTAAGGTGGTCTGAGTAAGATGGCTAAGGTTAGGGTTAAGGTTGTCCTGAGTAAGATGGTTAAGGTTAGGGTTAAGGTGGTTAAGTCTACCACAGGTACTCTCAGGTGTAGAGGTTTTAATTGTGGCGTTTCTGGCCAAATACAAACCTGTAAAACATTAAGAAAAGTCTCAGAGAAGGAATGACTCAGCACTCTTTTCAATCCCAGGTTGTGTCTGAGGGTCACGGTCAATTCGGTCCCCCGATACATCTGAGAATGACAACAGTTTCTACTATAATTTCTCTGTACTCACTAAATTTAAACAAGATTACCTTTACTAAATATAAACGAATGATCTCTAAGTTACAGACAAATAGTTACACAAATATAAAGTCAAAAAGCAAATTAGCATACAACTATGATTGTTCTTCTGTGTTCTGGGCGAGAGACAGGAGAGGACCGGCACGAGACCAGGAAAGAGACAGGAGAGGACCGGCACGAGACCAGGAGAGAGACAGGAGAGGACCGGCACGAGACCAGGAGAGAGACAGGAGAGGACCGGCACGAGACCAGGAGAGAGACAGGAGAGGACCGGCACGAGACCAGGAGAGAGACAGGAGAGGACCAGCATGACACCGGGACAATCCCTCACGTCTAATAGCCTCAGTATTGAAGTCTTTATGAATCCTTTTCCCCAGAGATCAATGCTCCTCCTGTCACCGGTCTCTCTCTGGTCTCACCGCTCTGAGTTCATAATGGAAACATCGATTCCACAGGGACAGAGAGGTTTGGGTCTCTGGGTCTGGGTGTCTGGGTCTCTGGGTCTTTGGGTCTGGGTCTCTGGGTCTCTGGGTCTCTGGGTCTGTGGGTCTCTGGTCTCTGGGTCTGTGGGTGTCTAGGTGTGTGGGTCTCCGGGTCTCTGGGTCTGTGGGTGTCTAGGTGTGTGGGTCTCCGGGTCTCTGGGTCTGTGGGTCTCCGGGTCTCTGGGTCTGTGTGTGTCTGGGTCTGTGGGTCTGTGGGTCTCTGGGTCTCTGGGTCTGTGGGTCTCTGGTCTCTGGGTCTGTGTGTGTCTGGGTCTCTGGGTCTCTGGGTCTCTGGGTCTCTGGGTCTCTGGGTCTGGGTCTCTGGTCTCTGGGTCTGTGTGTGTCTGGGTCTCTGGGTCTCTGGGTCTGTGGGTCTCTGTCTCTGGGTCTGTGGGTGTCTAGGTGTGTGTGTCTGGGTCTCTGGGTCTCTGGGTCTGTGGGTCTCTGGTCTCTGGGTCTGTGGGTCTGTGGGTCTGTGGGTCTGTGGGTCTCTGGTCTCTGGTCTCTGGGTCTCTGGGTCTGTGGGTATCTGGGTCTCTGGGTCTGTGGGTCTCTGGTCTCTGGGTCTGTGGGTGTCTAGGTGTGTGTGTCTGGGTCTCTGGGTCTCTGGGTCTGTGGGTCTCTGGTCTCTGGGTCTCTGGGTCTCTGGGTCTGTGGGTGTCTGGGTCTCTGGGTCTCTGGGTCTGTGGGTCTCTGGTCTCTGGGTCTCTGGGTCTCTGGGTCTGTGGGTATCTGGGTCTCTGGGTCTGGGTGTCTGGGTCTCTGGGTCTTTGGGTCTGGGTCTCTGGGTCTCTGGGTCTTTGGGTCTGGGTCTCTGGGTCTCTGGGTCTCTGGGTCTGTGGGTCTCTGGTCTCTGGGTCTGTGGGTGTCTAGGTGTGTGTGTCTGGGTCTCTGGGTCTCTGGGTCTGTGGGTCTCTGGTCTCTGGTCTGTGGGTGTCTGGGTCTCTGGGTCTGTGGGTCTCTGGTCTCTGGGTCTCTGGGTCTCTGGGTCTGTGGGTATCTGGGTCTCTGGGTCTGGGTGTCTGGGTCTCTGGGTCTTTGGGTCTGGGTCTCTGGGTCTCTGGGTCTCTGGGTCTGTGGGTCTCTGGTCTCTGGGTCTGTGGGTGTCTGGGTCTCTGGGTCTCTGGGTCTGTGGGTCTCTGGTCTCTGGGTATCTGGGTCTCTGGGTCTCTGGGTCTCTGGGTCTCTGGGTCTCTGGGTATCTGGGTCTCTGGGTATCTGGGTCTCTGGGTCTCTGGTCTCTGGGTCTGTGGGTGTCTGGGTCTGTGGGTCTCTGGGTATCTGGGTCTCTGGGTATCTGGGTCTGTGTGTGTCTGGGTCTCTGGGTCTCTGGGTCTCTGGGTATCTGGGTCTCTGGGTATCTGGGTCTCTGGGTCTCTGGGTCTGGGTGTCTGGGTCTCTGGTCTCTGGTCTCTGGGTATCTGGGTCTCTGGGTCTCTGGGTCTCTGGGTCTCTGGGTATCTGGGTCTCTGGGTATCTGGGTCTCTGGGTCTCTGGTCTCTGGTCTGTGGGTGTCTGGGTCTGTGGGTCTCTGGGTATCTGGGTCTCTGGGTATCTGGGTCTGTGTGTGTCTGGGTCTCTGGGTCTCTGGGTCTCTGGGTATCTGGGTCTCTGGGTATCTGGGTCTGTGTGTGTCTGGGTCTCTGGGTCTCTGGGTCTCTGGGTCTCTGGGTCTCTGGGTATCTGGGTCTGTGTGTGTCTGGGTCTCTGGGTCTCTGGGTCTCTGGGTCTCTGGGTATCTGGGTCTCTGGGTCTCTGGGTCTCTGGGTCTCTGGGTCTCTGGGTATCTGGGTCTCTGGGTATCTGGGTCTCTGGGTCTCTGGGTCTCTGGTTCCTCTGGCCAGAAGGTCCTGGGTTCGAATCCCGGCCTTTCTGAGTGGAGTTTGCATGTTCTCCCCGTGGTGAAACAGCAGAGAATGTAAAGAATCTGTAACTCAGGACTCGTGTGTGTTCGCTAATATCATTCTGCAATAACACCCCCCCCCTCCCAGAGCCTGATATTAAACCTGGGGGGGGGGGGCTCAGTCACATTATCTCACCCCCCTCCTCCTCACCCCCCCCTCCTCACCCCCCTCCTCCCCCTCCCCAAATGTCATTACTGCCTCATTACTGAACACAGAGAGCCCAGAATCATAACACCTTTATTTGGAGTCGCAATCACAGTGAAACCCCCACCCCCCTTGCTGACCCCCCCCTCTCTCTCTCTGTTGACCCCCTTCCCCCTTTTGACCCCCCCCCGCTGACCACAAACACACACTGGACAAACACACTTTATATCAATACGACTGTTTGTTTTAATGGGAAATGAGAGAAATGAGAAAGGAACAGAGTCTAATCTGAGTCTACTGAGAACCAGGTCTGAACCAGGTCTGAACCAGAACTGTACCAGGACTGGACCAGGACTGAACCAGGTCTGAACCAGGTCTGAACCAGGACTGATCCAGGACTGAACCAGGACTGAACCGGGACAGAACCAGGACTGAACCAGGACAAGTTGGACTAAAAACTCACTCGCTGACGAGGTGCAGTGACATGGAATATCTGGCAGAGAAGTAGGGTCTGAACCAGAGTCTGGAGCTACCCTGGTCTTACCGCACCATAGTACTCATTTCATACTAAGGTCTGGATCTGCTCCATTGGCTCCGTGAACAGGTGGGAGGGGCTAACTCCTTTTGCAGATTGAAACCATTGGATCTGAGTTTACTGTGACGTATGTAATGAGCCCGGGTAAGTCGTTAGCATTTAGCCTAGCTTTAGCATTTAGCCTAGCTTTAGCCATCTCCTTTTCCAGTAACGGAGCCCGTGGGGAGTGGAGCATCTTTCTCAAACACAGTTCTCAGTGTTTAGTTGGAAACAGAAACTGATTTAAAGGTTTGTTTCTCTGCAGTCGATGGAGAAGTCTCGGATCAACAACGTT
>OZ035832.1:41539651-41552151 GCA_964034765.1 Knipowitschia caucasica
GTCTCTCTCTGGTCTCTCTCTGGTCTCTCTCTGGTCTCTCTATGGTCTCTCCCTGGTCTCTCTCTGGTCTCTCTCTGGTCTCTCTCTGGTCTCTCTCTGGTCTCTGGTCTCTCTCTGGTCTCTCTCTGGTCTCTCTCTGGTCTCTCTCTGGTCTCTCTCTAGTCTCTCTCTGGTCTCTCTCTGGTCTCTCTCTGGTCTCTCTCTGGTCTCTAGTCTCTCTCTGGTCTCTCTCTGGTCTCTCTCTGGTCTCTCTCTCTGGTCTCTCTCTCTGGTCTCTCTCTGGTCTCTCTCTGGTCTCTAGTCTCTCTCTGGTCTCTAGTCTCTCTCTGGTCTCTCTCTGGTCTCTCTCTGGTCTCTCTCTAGTCTCTCTCTGGTCCCCCTCTGGTCTCTGTAATATGGCCTGGTGTCCAAAGGGGGCGCCGTCTGTGACAGAAGAACCTGGACCTCGTTTAATCAGAGGTTAATGAGCTGCTGCCAAACGACTGCAACCACAACTCATGACTCCTAAATATTTACACAGAGGAGGACAGAGAGGAGAGAGGAGGAGGGAGAGGAGGGAGGAGGAGGGAGAGGAGGGAGAGGAGAGAGGAGAGAGAGGAGGGAGAGGAGGGAGAGGAGAGAGAGGAGAGAGAGGAGAGAGAGGAGAGAGAGGAGAGAGAGGACAGAGAGGAGAGAGGAGGAGGGAGAGGAGAGAGGAGGAGGGAGAGGAGAGAGAGGAGGGAGAGGAGAGGGAGGACAGAGAGGAGAGAGGAGGAGGGAGAGGAGAGAGGAGGAGGGAGAGGAGAGAGAGGAGGGAGAGGAGGGAGAGGAGAGAGGAGAGAGAGGAGAGAGAGGAGAGAGAGGACAGAGAGGAGAGAGAGGACAGAGAGGAGAGAGGAGGAGAGAGAGGAGAGAGAGGAGAGAGAGGAGAGAGAGGAGAGAGGAGGAGAGAGAGGACAGAGAGGACAGAGAGGAGAGAGGAGGAGGGAGAGGAGAGAGGAGGAGGGAGAGGAGAGAGAGGAGGGAGAGGAGGGAGAGGAGAGGTGAGAGAGAGAGGAGAGAGAGGAGAGAGAGGACAGAGAGGAGAGAGGAGGAGGGAGAGGAGAGAGAGGAGGGAGAGGAGAGAGAGGAGGGAGAGGAGGGAGAGGAGAGAGAGGAGAGAGAGAGAGAGAGAGGAGAGGGGAGAGAGAGGAGAGAGAGGAGAGAGAGGAGAGAGAGGAGGGAGAGGAGAGAGAGGAGAGAGAGGAGAGAGAGGAGGGAGAGGAGAGAGAGGAGAGAGAGGAGGGAGAGGAGAGAGGAGAGAGAGGAGAGGGGAGAGAGGAGGGAGAGGAGAGAGAGGAGGGAGAGGAGAGAGAGAGAGAGGAGAGAGAGGAGAGAGAGGAGAGAGAGGAGGGAGAGGAGAGAGAGGAGGGAGAGGAGAGAGAGAGAGAGAGAGGAGGGAGAGGAGAGAGAGGAGAGGGGAGAGAGGAGGGAGAGGAGAGAGAGGAGGGAGAGGAGAGAGAGAGAGAGAGAGGAGAGAGAGGAGAGAGAGGAGGGAGAGGAGAGAGAGGAGGGAGAGGAGAGAGAGGAGAGAGAGGAGGGAGAGGAGGGAGAGGAGAGAGAGGAGAGGGGAGAGAGGAGGGAGAGGAGAGAGAGGAGGGAGAGAGAGAGAGAGGAGAGAGAGGAGAGAGAGGAGAGAGAGGAGGGAGAGGAGAGAGAGGAGAGAGAGGAGAGAGAGGAGGGAGAGGAGAGAGAGAGAGAGAGAGGAGGGAGAGGAGAGGGGAGAGAGAGGAGAGAGAGGAGAGAGAGGACAGAGAGGAGAGAGGAGGAGGGAGAGGAGAGAGAGGAGGGAGAGGAGGGAGAGGAGAGGGGAGAGAGAGGAGAGAGAGGAGAGAGAGGACAGAGAGGAGAGAGGAGGAGGGAGAGGGAGAGAGAGGAGGGAGGAGGAGAGAGGAGGAGGGAGAGGAGGGAGAGGAGAGAGAGGAGAGAGAGGAGAGAGAGGAGAGAGAGGAGGGAGAGGAGAGAGAGGAGAGAGAGGAGAGAGAGGAGGGAGATGAGAGAGAGGAGAGAGAGGAGGGAGAGGAGAGAGGAGAGGGAGAGGAGGGAGAGGAGAGAGAGGGAGGGGAGGAGAGGAGGGAGAGGAGAGAGAGGAGGGAGAGGAGAGAGAAGAGGGAGAGGAGAGAGGAGAGGGAGAGGAGGGAGAGGAGAGAGAGGAGAGGGGAGAGAGGGGGGAGAGGAGAGAGAGGAGGGAGAGGAGAGAGAGGAGGGAGAGGAGAGAGAGGAGAGAGAGGAGAGAGAGGAGAGAGGAGGAGGGAGGAGGAGAGAGAGGAGAGGAGAGGGAGAGGAGAGAGAGGAGAGGAGAGAGAGGAGAGAGGAGAGGGGAGAGAGGAGAGAGAGGAGGGAGAGGAGAGAGGAGGAGGGAGAGGAGAGAGGAGAGGGAGAGGGAGAGAGAGGAGAGGAGAGAGAGGAGAGAGGAGAGGGGAGGAGAGGAGAGAGAGGAGAGAGAGGAGAGAGAGGAGAGGAGAGGAGAGAGAGGGAGAGGAGAGAGAGGAGAGAGGAGGGAGAGGAGAGAGGAGGAGGGAGAGGAGAGAGGAGAGGGAGAGGAGAGAGAGAGAGGAGAGAGAGAGAGAGAGAGAGGAGAGGGGAGAGAGGAGAGAGAGGAGAGAGAGAGGAGAGGAGAGAGAGGAGGAGGAGAGAGAGGAGAGGAGAGAGAGGAGGAGGAGAGAGGAGAGAGAGGAGAGAGGAGGAGGAGAGAGGAGAGATGCCCCCTGCATCTGTGCCCCTGGTGTCATATTGATACAGTTCAAAATCTGGGAGTCCACTTGGACCACAGACTGGACTGGGAGTCCACCTGGACCACAGACCGGACTGGTCAGCTCAGTTTTCTACAAAAACTCTCAGACTAAAACATGTTTAAATCTCTCCATCAGGTCTGGGATCCACAGCTTTTGTCTGATGTGGTGGAAAATAACCTTATTGCATTAAAATACAGAAATTGGGAATGGATTTTTGATGTTCCGGGTGCGGCGAGGGAGCGATGGCGTGGAATCGGAGACAGCGGTGATGGGGGGGGGGGGGGGGGGGGGTGTAATGGGCCACAGCAGGAGGTCCCACAGGCGCCCGCTCTGTGGATCATCCGAAAAAACGACAAGTGTCAAAGTCAATGTGAGGATTTTAATAAGACCCAGGACTGAGGCTGTAGACCCAGGACTGAGGCTGTAGACCCAGGACTGAGGCTGTAGACCCAGGACTGAGGCTGTAGATCCAGGACTGAGGCTGTAGATCCAGGACTGAGGCTGTAGACCCAGGACTGAGGCTGTAGACCCAGGACTGAGGCTGTAGACCCAGGACTGAGGCTGTAGATCCAGGACTGAGGCTGTAGACCCAGGACAGAGATTGTAGACCCAGGACTGAGGCTGTAGACCCAGGACTGAGGCTGTAGACCCAGGACTGAGGCTGTAGACCCAGGACTGAGGCTGTAGACCCAGGACTGAGGCTGTAGACCACAGGACTGAGGCTGTAGATCCAGGACTGAGATTGTAGACCCAGGACTGAGGCTGTAGACCCAGGACTGAGGTGTTTTATTTGGACATAGACGTTTATGTGGTGACTCCAATGGTCGTGTTAGTGATAAACTCTGCGGAGCAGCTGTGAGGGAGGGGCCATTAGGGGGCGATGGAGGGGCATTAAGGAGTCCAACTGCCAGGGGCTCACCTCACCTGGTCTCTCTGGTCTCTCTCTGGTCTCTCTGGTCTCTCTGGTCTCTCTCTCTGTGGTTAATGCACGAAAACAAGAATAGTTTATGATTCGGAGTCTGGAGCGGGTCTGGAGCAGGTCTGGAGCTGGTCTGAAGCGGGTCTGGAGCTCTATCCATCGCGGCCTCATTCTCTCAGCGAGTGTGGACTTCCACGGTCCATGAGGAAGGTGGCGCCGGCCTCAGAACGCCACGCTGCAGAACGTCTGAGTAATGGCCGAGGGACGTTCTTTAAAGTCTAATTATAGAAAGAGAAGAAGAGGATCTGAGGCTCTGTTTGTAGAACTATGGTCTGTGAACCTGAAGGTTGTGGGTTCAATCCCCCACGACCCATGTCACCGACTCTCACTGATGCACCTCCTGCAGGATCAGAGAGACTAGGTCTGAATGTGTCTTCATCACACCCTTACAGCCTCAGTCCTGGGTCTACAGCCTCAGTCCTGGGTCTACAGCCTCAGTCCTGGGTCTACAGCCTCAGTCCTGGGTCTACAGCCTCAGTCCTGGGTCTACAGCCTCAGTCCTGGGTCTACAGCCTCAGTCCTAGGTCTACAGCCTCAGTCCTGGGTCTACAGCCTCAGTCCTAGGTCTACAGCCTCAGTCCTGGGTCTACAGCCTCAGTCCTGGGTCTACAGCCTCAGTCCTGGATCTACAGCCTCAGTCACTCAGACAGAAGCCAAGGGGGGGGGGGGGGAGGGGGGGGGGGGGGGGGGGGGGGGGGGGGGTGGTGTTGTATGTTTGTGTGATGCATGAGAACCACATGTGAACAAGAGGTGGATGTCGAGACAAGTTTGGAATCAAGGACGAGACTTTAAAGACACAGAAAGGAGTTTAGTTTCAGGAGTTGTTCATGTGAACTCTGACCCTGTTGTTAATCTCAGACCATCTGGACTCTCTGGACTCCAGTCTGGACTCTCTGGACTCCAGTCTGGACTCTCTGGACTCTCTGGACTCCAGTCTGGACTCTTTGGACTCTCTGGACTCCAGTCTGGACTCTCTGGACCCTCTGGACCCTCTGCACTCTCTGGACCCTCTGGACTCTCTGGACTCTCTGGACTATGGACTCCAGTCTGGACTTTCTGGACTCTCTAGATTCTCTGGACCCTTTGGACTCCAGTCTGGACTCTCTGGACTCCAGTCTGGACTCTCTGGACCCTCTGGACTCTCTGGACCCTCTGGACTCTCTGGACTCTCTGGACTCTCTGGACCCTCTGGACTCTCTGGACTCTCTGGACTCTCTGGACCCTCTGGACTCTCTGGACTCTCTGGACTCTCTGGACCCTCTGGACTCTCTGGACTCTCTGGACTCCTGCCACAGAGGAACCAGACATGGGGTTTCTGACTCTTTTTAAGGTGGTTTTAGTGTTTCTTTCCTTCTTCTCTTCAGCACTGTGAGAGTTACGGTTCTATCTTTCTACATCTTTAAATACAGATGGTCTGATTGTGTCAAGTTAAAACTGTTTTTTCCTTTATTGTCTTATTTATTCGTGTGTTTTTTAGCCTCCTCACACCCCTGTCCCACGCAGACTGTCCGTCAGTTCCCGTGCGGACCGGCAGGGGGCGCCCTTAGCTCGCCTTCAGACCCGGGACTGGAGCATCGTTGCTGGGCAGTACTGAAGCAACAGCCTCCTCTTCCTCAGAGTCTCAGAGCGGGCCGTGACCACAGCGGGTCATCTGTGTGACGTCAGCAGAGGTCAGAGAGGCGCGTGCACGGGACGCACTGGGCACGTGCACACTCACACTCAGACGTGGTCAATCATGGATCGATCTCTGACCAAGATCATATTTACAATTCTGCCTCAATCTCCCAGGCCATTAATATCACATGCACTGCGGCATCGGGTTCTCAGCGTGCACGCGCCGAGACCAGGCCCGGGCACACGCGCAACAACTGGACTTCAGACTTCCACAGTCCGGACTCTGCTGTGCTCCTTTTGGTTCAATACTTTTATAATTATGTCTCATGTTTTTACTCAACATTTCAAAGACGGAGCACGTGGAGGAGGACGTGCACGAGCCTAAGGAGGCTGTGGACGCGCACAAGCCTGAAGGAGTTTCACATAAAGCACTAAACAGTTCCATAGAGTGGCACACGCACACGCACACGCTCAGCCCACGCGGTGACTGTGAGGAGGGAGCGGAGGTGAAGTTCTCCTCTCTCCTGCTCCTCTCCTGCTCCTCTCATTCTCCTCTCCTGCTCCTCTCCTGCTCCTCTCCTGCTCCTCTCCTGCTCCTCTCCTGCTCCTCTTCCGCTCCTCTTCCGCTTCTCCCGGACCCTGTGCCGTCCGGGCCGCTCCCTGTGGCACCAGCGCCTGCGTCTGCCACAGGAGGGAGAGGTATCTGCGCAGTTGGAGCTGCGCCGTGAGGCCTGCAGCGAGAGGACCCTTTTCCCTTATTTGAATTTCTGGGATCAGTGAACATTGTATTCATATTCTCCACAAGAAAAGAGCCACATCATGACTGTAATCCAGCCAACTCCAGCTCCAACACAGACCTTTGAACTGAAGCTTTAGTGCAAATTCAGACTGGGAGACCAAAGGCACGTCATACACACCTGTGCCTCGAGCAGCAACCCTCCTCCTCCTCATCACCTCCTCTTCAGAGCAGCATCATGAACCACCAGGTTCGAGGCCCCGGGGTCTAATCGCCAAAACTTATCAATAAATAGAATTGATTTAAGTCTGTGGTGTTCATTCATGAATCTGACAATCATTTTAATGCAATCTTTGTTGAGTCTTTCCAGATTAAATTAGTTTCGATTTGTTTACTTTCTGTTTACACTGAGGTTTGTTTATGATCGGGTCAAACAATTATGGTTAATGCTAAAGTTAAAGATGTTATACTTGCTTCTTTATTATACTAAAGTTAGAGATGTGTGTTTTTACAGAGATATTGTTCATGTATGTTGTGCCGTGAGCTCCTCTGTAACTGCTGATGCAACACTGACATTTCCTCACACTGAGAATAAAGTCCTCTCTGATCGTTTCCACCGCGGGTCCTCTCGGCGCAGCTCCAGCTCTGCAGAAACAGCAGCAGCAGCGGCAGATCCACCCACAGAGGCACCAGTCCTGCCTCACGCACACCGCACGCAGCTCCTTCTGACTTTTGTGCGTCACTTTCCCGCACGTTTTGGCGCAAATGGAGACGATTCTACGTTTGGCAACTTTTACTTCCGCCGCGGGGGACGTGGGGACGCAGGCGGAGGACTGAAGGAGCCCAGACCGGAGCCTGAGACCGGAGCCTGAGACCGGAGCCTGAGACCGGAGCCTGAGACCGGAGCCGCGTCGGGGGCTCGCGTTCCGATGAGGACCTACACCCGGAGCTGTCGCACTGATCTCGGCGTCGCTCTCCGGATGCCGCCCCGCTGTGAGGCTGGGGCAGAGCGGATGGGAGACCTGTCTGTGTGTATCGCTCCGTGACGCGCCCTGAGTTTGTGCTGAATCTGGCGCAGAAGTTGTGGATTTTTACGCAGGAGCTGGCGCTGGATGTGGGAACATGCGAGGATGAGTCCGCTGGAGTGCGTGGTGGTTTTTGGATTACTGTGTTTACGCGCGCACGGTGAGTCTGGAGCGCGCTCTGTACCAACACAAAGTTCATCTTTAAACTTATCATAATCATCTGTAAAAAAAACACATTTCTCACTCTGCGTTTGTACACACGGGAATGACGCGTGTGTTGTGGGGAGAGAGGAGAGAGGAGGAGAGAGGAGGAGAGGAGAGAGAGGAGAGAGAGGAGGGAGAGGAGGAGGGAGAGGAGGAGAGAGAGGAGGAGAGAGAAGAGAGGAGGGAGAGGAGAGAGGAGAGAGAGGAGAGAGGAGGAGAGAGGAGAGGAGAGAGAGGAGAGAGGAGAGGAGAGAGAGGAGAGGAGAGAGAGAGGGGAGAAGGGAGGAGAGAGGAGGAGAGAGAGGAGGAGAGAGAGGAGGAGGGAGAGGAGGAGGGAGAGGAGGAGAGAGGAGGAGAGGAGAGGAGAGAGGAGGGAGGAGGAGGAGGAGGAGAGGAGGAGGAGAGGAGAGGAGAGAGGAGGAGAGAGAGGAGGGAAAGGAGAGAGGAGAGAGAGGAGGAGAGAGGAGAGAGGAGAGAGAGGAGGAGAGGAGAGAGAGAGAGAGAGGAGGAGAGAGAAGAGAGGAGAGAGGAGAGAGAGGAGGAGAGGAGCAGGGAGAGGAGGAGAGGAGGAGGAGAGAGGAGGAGAGAGGAGGAGAGAGGAGGAGAGGAGGAGGAGGAAGAGGAGGAGAGGAGGAGGAGAGAGGAGGAGAGAGGAGGAGAGAGGAGGAGAGGAGGAGGAGGAAGAGGAGAGAGGAGGAGAGAGAGAGGAGAGTCCTGTTTTATTTTCGTGGTTATATGAAAACACATGTACAGTGTATTTGATTCAGTTCGTCTGAACTTCAGCTGCTTTGCTTTGTTTGAAGGTTGTTCCTGATCTGAAAGTTTCATCATGTAAATAATAATAATAATAATAATAATAATAATAATAATAATAATAATGTGATGAAACAAAGTCTTTGATCATTTCCTGTTTATGTTTTTATAGTTTTTCTGTTTATGGTTCATTTATGGTTAAATGTGTTTGTGCTGAACTGTCCTCGGTCAGAGACGCAGAGGCTCAGAGAGGCAGAGGCTCAGAGACGCAGAGGCTCAGAGATGCAGAGGCTCAGAGATGCAGAGGCTCAGAGACGCAGAGGCTCAGAGACGCAGAGGTTTAGAGATGCAGAGGCTCAGAGACGCAGAGGCTCAGAGACACAGAGGCTCAGAGATGCAGAGGCTCAGAGAGGTAGAGGCTCAGAGACGCAGAGGCTCAGAGACGCAGAGGCTCAGAGACGCAGAGGCTCAGAGACGCAGAGGCTCAGAGATGCAGAGGCTCAGAGACGCAGAGGCTCAGAGATGCAGAGGCTCAGAGAGGTAGAGGCTCAGAGACGCAGAGGCTCAGAGACGCAGAGGCTCAGAGACGCAGAGGCTCAGAGACGCAGAGGCTCAGAGATGCAGAGGCTCAGAGACGCAGAGGCTCAGAGACGCAGAGGCTCAGAGATGCAGAGGCTCAGAGATGCAGAGGCTCAGAGAGGTAGAGGCTCAGAGAGGCAGAGGTTCAGAGATGCAGAGGCTCAGAGAGGTAGAGGCTCAGAGAGGTAGAGGCTCAGAGATGCAGAGGCTCAGAGAGGCAGAGGCTCAGAGACGCAGAGGCTCAGAGACGCAGAGGCTCAGAGACGCAGAGGCTCAGAGATGCAGAGGCTCAGAGACGCAGAGGCTCAGAGATGCAGAGGCTCAGAGAGGTAGAGGCTCAGAGACGCAGAGGCTCAGAGACGCAGAGGCTCAGAGACGCAGAGGCTCAGAGACGCAGCGAGGCTCAGAGATGCAGAGGCTCAGAGACGCAGAGGCTCAGAGACGCAGAGGCTCAGAGATGCAGAGTCTCAGAGAGGTAGAGGCTCAGAGACGCAGAGGCTCAGAGACGCAGAGGCTCAGAGACGCAGAGGCTCAGAGATGCAGAGGCTCAGAGACGCAGAGGCTCAGAGATGCAGAGGCTCAGAGACGCAGAGGCTCAGAGATGCAGAGGCTCAGAGAGGTAGAGGCTCAGAGACGCAGAGGCTCAGAGACGCAGAGGCTCAGAGACGCAGAGGCTCAGAGACGCAGAGGCTCAGAGATGCAGAGGCTCAGAGACGCAGAGGCTCAGAGACGCAGAGGCTCAGAGATGCAGAGGCTCAGAGAGGTAGAGGCTCAGAGACGCAGAAGCTCAGAGACGCAGAGGCTCAGAGACGCAGAGGCTCAGAGATGCAGAGGCTCAGAGACGCAGAGGCTCAGAGATGCAGAGGCTCAGAGATGCAGAGGCTCAGAGAGGTAGAGGCTCAGAGAGGCAGAGGTTCAGAGATGCAGAGGCTCAGAGAGGTAGAGGCTCAGAGAGGTAGAGGCTCAGAGATGCAGAGGCTCAGAGAGGCAGAGGCTCAGAGACGCAGAGGCTCAGAGACGCAGAGGCTCAGAGACGCAGAGGCTCAGAGATGCAGAGGCTCAGAGACGCAGAGGCTCAGAGATGCAGAGGCTCAGAGAGGTAGAGGCTCAGAGACGCAGAGGCTCAGAGACGCAGAGGCTCAGAGACGCAGAGGCTCAGAGACGCAGAGGCTCAGAGATGCAGAGGCTCAGAGACGCAGAGGCTCAGAGACGCAGAGGCTCAGAGATGCAGAGGCTCAGAGATGCAGAGGCTCAGAGAGGTAGAGGCTCAGAGATGCAGAGGCTCAGAGATGCAGAGGCTCAGAGAGGCAGAGGCTCAGAGATGCAGAGGCTCAGAGAGGCAGAGGCTCAGAGACGCAGAGGCTCAGAGACGCAGAGGCTCAGAGACGCAGAGGCTCAGAGACGCGAGATGTTTCTTAAAGATGATGTTTAAGATTTCAGTTTGAGACGGTGCTCGGTCTGTTGTTAGACTCTGAGGCTGCTGCAGCTTCTGCAGCGTCAGGGTCAGCTTTTCTTTAAATAATCTGGAGGAATATTTGTATTGAGGCAAAATAAATTGATTTATTTTTGTTGAAGAGAGGAAAGAGGAGAGAGAGAGGAGAGAGAGAGAGAAAATCTACATTAAAACGATACAGTAACAAAGATTTCTGTAAAGAAAGTATAAAAACTGACCAAATATTAACTCTCTCTGGTCTCTCTCTCTGGTCTCTCTCTCTGGTCTCTCTCTGGTCTCTCTCTGGTCTCTCTCTCTGGTCTCTCTCTCTGGTCTCTCTCTCTGGTCTCTCTCTCTGGTCTCTCTCTGGTCTCTCTCTGGTTCTCTCTCTCTGGTCTCTCTCTGGTCTCTCTCTCTGGTCTCTCTCTCTGGTCTCTCTCTCTGGTCTCTCTCTGGTCTCTCTCTGGTCTCTCTCTCTGGTCTCTCTCTGGTCTCTCTCTCTGGTCTCTCTCTCTGGTCTCTCTCTCTGGTCTCTCTCTGGTCTCTCTCTCTGGTCTCTCTCTGGTCTCTCTCTGGTCTCTCTCTCTGGTCTCTCTCTCTGGTCTCTCTCTGGTCTCTCTCTCTGGTCTCTCTCTCTGGTCTCTCTCTCGTCTGTCAGATACTGTGATACAGACACATATTTAAGTTTTAATACCATGAAATGCAAAAGTAAACAGTTATTTAACCCCCCCCCCCCCCTCCCCCTCCGTCCCTCCCCCTCCCTCCCTCCCCCTCCCTCCCCCGTATCGGTCTAAGTCTTCACACACGCCTGACTTGTGCCCCACTTTTACCTCTCATTCACCTGATGAATTTTTAATGTTAATCATGTCAGAGGCAGAGTGGACCTCCCCCCTCTCCCCCCTCTCCCCCCTCTCCCCCCTCATCACGGCTGCAGAGTCAGCGCCTATGTGTGATGGTGGACCTCCTCTCTCTCTCTCCCTCCTCTCTCTCTCTCTCTCTCTCTCTCTCTCTCTCTCTCTCTCTCTCCCTCCCTCTCTCTCTCTCTCTCTCTCTCTCTCTCTCTCTCTCTCCCTCCCTCTCTCTCTCTCCCTCCCTCTCTCTCTCTCCCTCTCTCTCTCTATGATCGGAGCCACACTCCTTCAAACAGAGTGCATTGTGGGTGATCCTCAAGCTCTAATATTTACCCAGTGACATGTTGTGTGCGTGTATATCTGTGTGTGTGTGTGTGTCTGTGTCTGTGTGTGTGTGTGTGTGTGTGTGTCTCTGTGTGTGTGTGTGTGTGCCACTCCCAGCTCTTTCAGTCCTTTCTTCTTCTCTCTCCTGTTGCTGCAGGTCTTTGCCTTTGGAAAAGTCCCACAGTTAGACCAGAGAGAGACCAGAGAGAGACCAGAGAGAGACCAGAGAGAGACCAGAGAGAGACCAGAGAGAGACCAGAGAGAGACCAGAGAGAGACCAGAGAGAGACCAGAGAGAGACCAGAGAGAGACCAGAGAGAGACCAGAGAGAGACCAGAGAGAGACCAGAGGGAGACCAGAGAAGGACCAGAGAGAGACTAGAGAGAGACCAGAGAGAGACCAGAGAGAGACCAGAGAGAGACCAGAGAGAGACCAGAGAGAGACCAGAGAGAGACCAGAGAGAGACCAGAGAGAGAGACCAGAGAGAGAGACCAGAGAGAGACCAGAGAGAGACCAGAGAGAGACCAGAGAGAGACCAGAGAGAGACCAGAGAAGGACCAGAGAGAGACTAGAGAGAGACCAGAAAGAGACCAGAGAGAGACCAGAGAGAGACCAGAGAGAGACCAGAGAGAGACCAGAGAGAGACCAGAGAGAGACCAGAGAGAGAGACCAGAAAGAGACCAGAGAGAGACCAGAGAGAGAGACCAGAGAGAGAGACCAGAGAGAGACCAGAGAGAGACCAGAGAGAGACCAGAGATAAATGAAGCAGACAGGACACAATATGAAAGACAAAACAAATCCAAGGCGTTCTTTTCTACTTTATCAACAATGTACTTTACTGCCGTTATATATTTGTTATTTACAGATAATTCTTTCTCAGAGAAATGAAAACCAGTCGTTCTGATTCTTTCTGATTCTTTCTGGAGTAAAATGTTGTGTCTCTTCGTCCCTTGAGTCGACTTTCGCATCTTCTCCATTATTCAGACGTGGTCGGTCCGAACACCCGGTTGCTAAGCGCTGGCTCCTGGCATCGTTTGAGTGTGGAGCATCCTCCTCCCCCCTCCTCCCCCTTCTCCCTCCCCCCCTAACACCATCTTTATTATCAAGACTCAAGCATGCCCTCAGAGCGGAGGGGCCGATGCTTTTAGGGTCTATTTAGAGCTCACAGAGAAAGGACCGGGACAGTGTGGGGCAGGGGGGGCGGGGCTGGGGGAGGGGCAGGGGGCGGGGCCTGGCAGACTCGGGGTCAGA
>OZ035832.1:41554651-41617151 GCA_964034765.1 Knipowitschia caucasica
CGATCTTTGGTTCAAACGCTGAGTGTGATTTACGGTTGTGCGTCTCATGTGTGTAGCTTTGTGTTGCTGTGACGGGGGCGGGGGGGTCTCTCACCTGCACCGGCCCCTCCCTCGGCCCCTGGCTTTCCCACAGGCTCAGACTCGCTCGGTCAAAGAAAAGACTTCAAACCCTGTGGACCTCAAAGGTTTCTACACAGACCTCACTTACAAAAGATTCTTTATGTCTTATTACCGGGAAGAAATCTGAATTTTAGACCGTTTTAGTTTCAGTTTGAATGTGAAAAATCCTTTGTTTTGTCTGTTTTTGTTGCTGTTAAGTTCTTATTGATGTTGTTTGTTTGTTTGTGTCATTTTTACAGTTGCTCCAAATGAAAAAACCTTTTAACCAAAAACAAATGTTTATGAACTGTCATGGACTCAGAATGTGACTGAGAAATGCCCCTGAGGCGGAGGACTCTGTGTGAAGCCGCCATCTTGGATTACAGAGGCTGATGAGGGACAAAAAGCAGTTTGAGCGGGAGTTTGGGACCTCTGTAAAGACCATGTCCTGTGAAGCCACTGCAGTCCAGGAAATTACAATAAATGATCTCAGCGCTAAACGACACAGTGGACCTTTAAATAATTAGATAAATACAAAATAAACTCAAAACCCAACTTTCTCTAAATTGTGACGAATAAACTTAAATATCAGGTTATCCTTCTTATACTTATCTGCACATCTAGAGACTGACAGTTTGGCCCATTCTTCTTTACAAAACAGCAGAGGAAGAGCGAGAGTTTTCAGGTCATCCCTCAGATTTTCTCTTGGATTTACTTTAAAACACTGTAGCTGTTGTGTAGCTGTTGTGTAGCTGTTGTGTAGCTGTTGTGTGGCTGTTGTGTGACTGTTGTGTAGCTGTTGTGTGGCTGTTGTGTAGCTGTTGTGTGGCTGTTGTGTAGCTGTTGTGTGACTGTTGTGTGGCTGTTGTGTAGCTGTTGTGTGGCTGTTGTGTAGCTGTTGTGTGGCTGTTGTGTAGCTGTTGTGTGACTGTTGTGTAGCTGTTGTGTAGCTGTTGTGTAGCTGTTGTGTAGCTGTTGTGTGACTGTTGTGTGGCTGTTGTGTGGCTGTTGTGTAGCTGTTGTGTGGCTGTTGTGTAGCTGTTGTGTGACTGTTGTGTGGCTGTTGTGTAGCTGTTGTGTGGCTGTTGTGTAGCTGTTGTGTGGCTGTTGTGTAGCTGTTGTGTGACTGTTGTGTAGCTGTTGTGTAGCTGTTGTGTGGCTGTTGTTTAGCTGTTGTGTGACTGTTGTGTGGCTGTTGTGTGGCTGTTGTGTAGCTGTTGTGTGGCTGTTGTGTAGCTGTTGTGTGACTGTTGTGTGGCTGTTGTGTAGCTGTTGTGTGGCTGTTGTGTAGCTGTTGTGTGGCTGTTGTGTAGCTGTTGTGTGACTGTGGTGTAGCTGTTGTGTAGCTGTTGTGTGGCTGTTGTTTAGCTGTTGTGTGACTGTTGTGTGACTGGTGTGTGACTGTTGTATGACTGTTGTGTGACTGTTTTGTGGCTGTTGTGTAGCTGTTGTGTGGCTGTTGTGTAGCTGTTGTATGACTGTTGTGTGACTGTTGTGTGGCTGTTGTGTAGCTGTTGTGTGGCTGTTGTGTAGCTGTTGTATGACTGTTGTGTGACTGTTGTGTGACTGTTGTGTGGCTGTTGTGTAGCTGTTGTGTGGCTGTTGTGTAGCTGTTGTGTGGCTGTTGTGTGGCTGTTGTGTGGCTGTTGTGTGACTGTTGTGTGACTGTTGTGTGACTGTTGTGTGGCTGTTGTGTGACTGTTGTGTTGCTGTTGTATGACTGTTGTGTGACTGTTGTGTGGCTGTTGTGTGACTGTTGTGTGACTGTTGTGTGGCTGTTGTGTGGCTGTTGTGTAGCTGATGTGTGACTGTTGTATAGCTGTTGTGTGGCTGTTGTGTAGCTGTTGTGTGACTGTTGTGTGGCTGTTGTGTGACTGTTGTGTGACTGTTGTGTGACAGCAGTCACACAACCCTAACCCTAACCCTAACCCTAAGGCTGTTGTGTAGCTGTTGTGTGACTGTTGTGTGACTGTTGTGTGGCTGTTGTGTAGCTGTTGTGTAGCTGTTGTGTGGCTGTTGTGTATCTGTTGTGTGACTGTTGTGTGGCTGTTGTGTGACTGTTGTGTGACTGTTGTGTGGCTGTTGTGTAGCTGTTGTGTAGCTGTTGTGTGACTGTTGTGTAGCTGTTGTGTAGCTGTTGTGTGACTGTTGTGTGACTGCTGTGTCGCTGTTGTGTAGCTGTTGTGTAGCTGTTGTGTGACTGTTGTGTGGCTGTTGTGTAGCTGTTGTGTAGCTGTTGTGTGACTGTTGTGTAGCAGTTGTGTAGCTGTTGTGTGACTGTTGTGTAGCAGTTGTGTGTCCCTCTTCAGTGGCCTGTGATGTTGTGTGACTGTTGTGTAGCAGTTGTGTGACTGTTGTGTAGCTGTTGTGTGACTGCTGTGTGACTGTTGTGTGACTGTTGTGTAGCTGTTGTGTGACTGTTGTGTAGCTGTTGTGTGACTGTTGTGTGACAGCTGTGTGACTGTTGTGTAGCTGTTGTGTGACTGTTGTGTAGCAGTTGTGTGTCCCTCTTCAGTGGCCTGTGATGTTGTGTGACTGTTGTGTAGCCGTTGTGCGTCCTCTCTTCAGTGGCCTGTGAAGTTGTGTGACTGTTGTGTAGCCGTTGTGCGTCCTTTCTTCAGTGGCCTGTGATGTTGTGTGACTGTTGTGCAGCAGTTGTGCGTCCGTGTGATGGAGCTCGGGTAATCACTGAGGCGCTGATTAGAAGCGTTGTTAGTATTGATCAGGAGCAGCAGTTACAAGGCTAACCACTCTGCCACAGATTAGAGATGAAAGCTAACCACTCAGAGATTAGAGCTGCACATGTGTGTGTGTGTGTGTGTGTGTACGTGTGTGTGTGTGTACGTGTGTGTGTGTACAATATCTATCCAATAGATAGAAAAGAGGACACAAGTCAGACAGTGCAGCTTTAATCCAGAGTTTGGTCTCATGGAAGATTCTGTTTGTAGTTTCTGGAACAGTTCTGACACATTCTTAATTCTGTGTCTTTTTAATTTCACGTTTTGAAAGTTTTTCATCTTTAGTGTTTTTGTGTCACTCACGGCTTCCTGTGTTTATCCGTCGGTCTCGGTCTCGGTCTCGGTCTCGGTCTTTAGTCTGTGTTCTCTGTGACTGAAACTCACATTTATATACACACACACTGGTCCCTGGTCCCTGGTCCCTGGTCTCCCCCTGGTCTCCCCCTGGTCTCCTCCTTGTCTCCTCCTTGTCTCCTCCTTGTCTCCCCCTGGTCTCCTCCTTGTCTCCCCCTGGTCTCCCCCTGGTCTCCTCCTTGTCTCCCCCTGGTCTCCCCCTGGTCTCCCCCTGGTCTCCTCCTTGTCTCCTCCTTGTCTCTGTCTCCTCCTGATCTCCTCCTTGTCTCCCCCTGGTCTCCCCCTGGTCTCCCCCTGGTCTCCCCCTTGTCTCCTCCTTGTCTCCCCCTGGTCTCCCCCTGGTCTCCTCCTTGTCTCCCCCTGGTCTCCCCCTGGTCTCCCCCTGGTCTCCTCCTTGTCTCCTCCTTGTCTCCTCCTGATCTCCTCCTTGTCTCCCCCTGGTCTCCCCCTGGTCTCCCCCTTGTCTCCTCCTTGTCTCCCCCTGGTCTCCCCCTGGTCTCCTCCTTGTCTCCCCCTGGTCTCCCCCTGGTCTCCCCCTGGTCTCCCCCTGGTCTCCTCCTTGTCTCCCCCTGGTCTACCCCTGGTCTCCTCCTTGTTTCCTCCTGATCTCCTCCCTCTGTGTCCTGAGTTTCCTCCTGGTCTCCTCCTGGTCTCCTCCTGGTCTCCCCCTGGTCTCTTCCTTGTCTCCCCCTGGTCTACCCCTGGTGTCTTCCTGGTCTCCCCCTGGTCTCCTCCTTGTCTCCCCCTGGTCTCCTCCCTCTGTGTCCTGAGTTTCCTCCTTGTATCCTCCTGGTCTCCTCCTGGTCTCCTCCTTGTCTCCCCCTGGTCTCCTCCCTCTGTGTCCTGAGTTTCCTCCTTGTATCCTCCTGGTCTCCCCCTGGTCTCCTCCTTGTCTCCCCCTGGTCTCCTCCCTCTGTGTCCTGAGTTTCCTCCTTGTATCCTCCTGGTCTCCCCCTGGTCTCCTCCTTGTCTCCTCCTGATCTCCTCCCTCTGTGTCCTGAGTTTCCTCCTTGTATCCTCCTTGTATCCTCCTGGTCTCCTCCTGGTCTCCTCCCACCTCTAACTCAGTCGTAAAGAGCAGAGGAGGAGACAGGCCTTGACAAAGATTCATTAGGATTCCTCTAGTGTTCCCCGCGGCGCCCGGAGCATCTCCTGTGGCCTTGTCCCGTGTTTGCTCCCGGGTCACGGCTTTGATGATCTTTTTCTAATTACTTTTATGAGCTCTCTGGAGAAATCTGTGCAAACCTGAACAATCAATACGGTCTGCGCCGGGGCATAAAACAAGCGTTCCCAGAAGACCCATCCCAGCCAGACTCCGCCCCCCTGCCCCCCCCAGCTCAGGTAACCCATGGCAACCTGCGGGAGTAGAACCAGCAACCCTAAATCATACATGAGACGCTCCAAAGCTCCACAGAGACGTCTGTAATGGATGGTCCTCACTGACTCCTGCTGAGGAGGAGGAAGGTTTGTTTATGTAGATCAGACTCAGTTTGGCCCAGGTTAGTCCAGGTTAGTCCAGGTTAGTCCAGGTCAGTGCCATAATCAGTGCATCTGTGTTCATTGAATAACGTCAGAATATAGAGCCACATGTGTCGCTGAGTCCCAGGGCCTCAGGATGCTAACATGCTAATATGCTAACAGGCTAATATGCTAACAGGCTAATATGCTAACAGGCTAATATGCTAACATGCTAATATGCTAACAGGCTAATATGCTAACAGGCTAACTTGTAAAGGTGTGGAGAGGGAGGGGTCTCTGCTCAGACGGCTGCCCTCGTCACCCGGCTACAGATAAAGTGGAAGATGGCCATTTGTATTTATTTAAATGATGATATTTTTGTTATTTGCACCGGAATCTGTTGTTTTTCAAGAAATGGAAATAATTGACATACAACATTGGCCCTGTGTGTCTTTGAGATCATAACAGAGTCATCCAGCCAACTTCAGCTCTGCCTACAAAGGGAAATTCCACTAATGTCGCTAACGTCGCTGGTGAGATGCTAAACAAACATCATTCAGCCAACTTCAGCTCCGTCATAGCTAATTATAGAACACAGAACAGCACAAGCGTCTCCGTTCTGCAGCTGAACGATCCTGTCAGACCTCTGAAGCTAAGCAGGGCAGGGCCTGGTTAGTGCTGTGATGGGAGACCGCCTGGGAACAGCAGGTGCCACAGTGGGGCGGTTGCGGCTGTAGGAGTGAAGCATTATGGGTAAAATATGAGTGAAGCATTATGGGTAAAATATGAGTGAAGCATTATGGCCCAGTCCCAACACCCACACTGCCCCCTACACACCTCATGTGTCTGAAGTGCACACATGGTTTGAGTGACACATGGTTTGGTTACAGCACTAAAGGCAGAATGGGGACAGTTCAGACTGAGTGCAGGTGACGTCATCGACTCGTCAAGAGATGGACATTTTCAGACCTAAACTTTATAAACATTAAAGGTAATTTTGTCTGACCCTTTGGGAAACAAAATGAATTGCTTCACACACGTTAAAATACATGTATATTAGTTGTTTTTAATTAGAGATAGCTGTATAATTCTAAGTTAAATGTGGGTAACTAACTATCTGGTCAGTTTTTATACATTCTAAGATTATTGTACTAAGTGTAAAGTTTAAATTGAATGTTATATAAACGCTTGCTTTAAAAAGTTATTAAATTGTTAAAACACAATGTCCGTAATTCTTCATCAGACGTTTATGCTTCTTTCCAAGTAACATAGCAAAACTTATTTACACACATACTGCATATATATTTCAAAATTTATATTTAAATGCATTTTCCCGACGTTTTGGTGTGTACCGCAAAGAATTATGGGCAATATCCTTCGCCAGAGTGCGCATAGATGCAGGCTACGGCGAAGTGTGGATCAGGGGCGCAAAGGGGGCGGGGCCAAAGACCTCCCTGGAGGATTGGGACTGGACCCTACGCACTCGCACACTTTATCGGTAACGCACAAATGAGGGGCGCGAGGTGGAAGTGCGAGTATTGGGACGGGGCCTATGAGTAAGGTATGAGTGAAGCATTATGGGTAAAGTAAAGCATTATGGGTAAAGTAAAGCATTATGGGTAAAGCAGGAGTGAAGCATTATGGGTAAACAGGAATGAAGCATTATGGGTAAACAGGAATGAAGCATTATGGGTAAAGTAAAGCATATTGGGTAAACAGGAGTAAAGCATTATGGGTAAAGCAGGAGTGAAGCATTATGGGTAAAGTGAAGCATTATGGATAAAGTATGAGTGAAGCATTATGGGTAAAGTGAAGCATTATGGGTAAAGTGAAGCATTATGGGTAAAGTGAAGCATTATGGGTAAAGTGAAGCATTATGGGTAAAGTGAAGCATTATGGGTGAAGTAAAGCATTATGGGTAAAGTGAAGCATTATGGGTGAAGTGAAGCATTATGGGTGAAGTAAAGCATTATGGGTAAAGTGAAGCATTATGGGTGAAGTGAAGCATTATGGGTAAAGTATGAGTGAAGCATTATGGGTAAAGTGAAGCATTATGGGTAAAGTATGAGTGAAGCATTATGGGTAAAGTGAAGCATTATGGGTAAAGTATGAGTGAAGCATTATGGGTAAAGTGAAGCATTATGGGTAAAGTATGAGTGAAGCATTATGGGTAAAGTGAAGTGAAGCATTATGGGTAAAGTATGAGTGAAGCATTATGGGTAAAGTGAAGCATTATGGGTAAAGTAGTATATGAGTGAAGCATTATGGGTAAAGTGAAGCATTATGGGTGAAGATGGTGGATCAGTGGATTCTGCACACGTCCCTTGGATCCCTCTCTGCTCTGGTTCAGACCCGGGTTCTCCTCGCTCCGTGCTCTCCCTGATTCATCTTCTTTACTGGTGCTGTCAGCGGCTGACACCCGAGCTCTGTGCAGGATATCCTCCCTCACCCCCCCTCCTCCCCCCTCCCCCCGCTGTCACCCCCATAACCCCCCCCCCCGGTCAGTGGAGTGGAACAGGACACAGATATGACAGTGTTTTATGACGTGACCCCTCCCCCTCGGAGACTGCTCTGTGTTGAATCTGTCTGATCATGTGAGGGGGCGGGGCCAAGAGGGTAAAGCAGGCATGTGATTGGAGCTGTCCAGTGATTGACAGGGAGGCAGTGATTGGTGCAAATATCTCCCTAAATATTAGTTTTTTTAATCTTCTATCTCGTTACGTTCAGTTAGACCCACGACGATAACGTTTCACTTCAGAAACCGATCCTTTCTTTTGGAGCTGATCCAAATGAAACCGGTCCATGTTGTGTTCTCCATTTTATGAATGTTTTAAAAACATGTTTTAGTCCAAACTTGGTTTTTCTTCTAATTATAGTTTATTGATTTATATGGTGGGGATTTCCTCTCTCTCCTCTCTCTCTCTCTCCTCTCTCTCTCTCTCCTCTCTCTCTCTCTCCTCTCTCTCTCTCTCCTCTCTCTCTTTCTCCCCCATCCTCCCTCTTTCTCATCACATCTTCTCCCTCTTCCCATTCTCTCCATACATCCACTCTCTTCTCTCATCCTCTCCCTCTCACTCTCTATGCTCCCTCTCCTCCTCCCTCTCCTCCCTCTCCCCTCCTCCCCCTCTCCTCTCCCCCTCTCCTCCCCCTCTCTCTCCCCCTCTCCTCCTCCCCCTCTCCTCCCCCTCTCTCCCCCTCTCCTCCCCCTCTCCTCTCCCCCTCCCTCCTCCCCCCTCTCCCTCCTCTCCCCCCTCTCCTCTCCCCCCTCTCCTCTCCCCCTCTCCTCCCCCTCTCCTCTCCCCCTCATCCTCTCGCCCCCCTCTCCTCTCTCCCCCTCCTCTCTCCCCCTCCCTCCTCCCCCCTCTCCTCTCCCCCTCTCCTCCCCCTCTCCTCTCCCCCTCTCCTCCCCCTCCTCCTCCCCCTCTCCTCTCCCCCTCTCCTCTCCCCCTCTCCTCCCCTCTCCTCCCCCTCTCCTCTCCCCCTCTCCTCTCCCCTCTCCTCTCCCCCTTCTCACCTCTCCCCCCTCTCCTCCCCCTCTCCCCCTGTCCTCTCCCCCTCTCCTCTCCCCCTCTCCCTCCCCCTCTCCTCTCCCCTCTCTCCTCTCCCCCTCTCCTCTCCCCCATCCCTCTCCCCTCCTCCCCCCTCCTCTCCCCCTCCCTCTCCTCTCCCCCCTCTCCTCTCCCCTCTCCTCCCCCTCTCCTCTCCCCCTCTCCTCTCCCCCTCTCCTCTCCCCCTCTCCTCTCCCCCTCTCCTCCCCCTCTCCTCCCCCTCTCCTCTCCTCCCCCTCTCCTCTCCCCCTCTCCTCCCCCTCTGCAGTGAGCATATAAATAGCTGGAGGTGGGAAGTATCAGATTCTGCTGCAAAGTGCCGGTCCTCACGTCTGAGTCTCTTCCTCTGCATCAACATTATTTCACTTTTCTGTTTCTGCGTCACTTTGAAACTAGGACCAAGTCACGCCAATGATTCTAATAGTAACTCACTCAGACATTTATGGTAGTTCTACCCTGGTCTTACCATGTGTAAACTCTGGTCCATGATCATCTCCTACATGTACGTCTGGTCTTACCATGTGTAAACTCTGGTCTTACCATGTGTAAACTCTGGTCTTACCATGTGTAAACTCTGGACCATAGTAAAATAATCTGTTCTGGTTCAATCCAAATATCAAGAAACTGAAGCCGGAGCAAGAGGAATGTTTAGTAAATGTCATTGAAGCAAAGATGTCGTGGCTCTACTCCCCACGGGCTCCATTAGAGACAAAGGAGATGGCTAAAGCTAGGCTAATGCTAAAGCTAGGCTAATGCTAAAGCTAGGCTAATTGCCTCACTCACTCGGGCTCATTACATTCGTCACAGTAAACTCAGATCGTTTCAATCTGTAAAAGGAGTTAGCCCCTCCCACCTGGTAACGGAGTCAATGGAGCAGATCCAGACCTTCGTACAAATGAAATTAGTACCATGGTGCGGTAAGACCAGGCTAGCTACAGTACAGTATGACCGTTATTCTTCCACAGACAGTGTAGAGTAAACATGAGTGCAGGATGTAGCAGCATTGCTAACCTACACCTCCCTGAGCAGTGTGTTGTTATGTCACAAACAAAGTGCTAAGAGTCGCTTTAGCACTTTACTATCGTCAGTGTCAGATCCAGAGTTCCTCTGAAGGGGGGGGGGACCTGACCCCGACACAGCTCTCAGTCTGTTCTGTGTGTGCCATTCAAATAAATATGACAGTGTGAGTGGTTAGATAGATAGATAGATAGATAAATGCTTTATTGTCAGATACAAGGATCCGAAATTTGTTTTGCAGTTCAGCAGCTCCGTAAAAATACAAACAAGACATACAGGTATAAGACAATTCACAAAGACATTATAAACAATTGTCCGCTCGCCATAACACACTTTGATTTTATGACTTAAGATCCTCGTTTAGCTTCAGGATGGACTGATGGACAAAGGAGTTCCTCAACCTGACTTTATTAAAATGTGGCACACGGTACCGCCGCCCTGATGGTAACAGCGCATATTCGAGGTTCAGAACATGGCCGGGGTCTGAAGTGATGTTCTTAGCCAGTCGCAGTGTGTTGCTATGGTATGCAGCCTCGTACAGTCCATCCAGGGGCTGTCCTACAATCTTTGAGCAGATTTTAATCAAGTGTCTCAGTCCAGATTTAGCAGTGACAGAGAGACAGCTGTACCACACAGCGTTACAGTACTGCAGGACACTGAGAATCACAGAAGTGAAGAACAGAAGCAACACCTGACGAGACGCTCCAAAAGGCCGCAGGCGACGGAGGAAATATATTCTTTGTTTAGTCTTTTTACAGATGAAGTCAATGTGGTGTTTCCAAGACAAGGAACAGTCTAAGACCACACCCAGATATTTGAATGACTCCACCTGTTTGATTGGCTCGTTGTTGATGATAGTGGGAGCTGTGGTTACTGGGTTTAAACTAAATACCACCTCCTCTGTTTTTTTGGTGTTTATTTCCAGAGCGTTGTTTTTGCTCCAAATCACAACCTTGTCTATGCCCTGCTGGTGCAGCCCAGGACTGTCAGTATTTGACAGAAGGGTCACCAGGACCGTGTCATCCGAATATTTGAAGATGTGTTGATAGTTTGAAGTAGTTCGACAAATCGTCGGTGTATATGGTGAACAACAGAGCTGAGCTTACACACAGCCCTGGGGGGCTCCAACAGAGGTTGTGATGGCAGAGGAGAGTGTATCATTTACTTTGACCAGCTGGACTCTGTTGATGAGGAAAGATGCATACCAGTGAATCAAATAGGGATTAACTTCATGATGGGAGAGTTACTCTAATCAAAATGTCCGGTTTTATTGTATTGAAGGCAGATGAATAGTCCAGAAAGAGAGCTCTTGCGTAGTTGTTGGATTTGTCGAGGTGTTTGGTGATGAGTGTGGATGAGGGAAGCAACAGCATCCTCGGTGCCACAACCTGTTTTTTATACGCAAACTGAAAAGGATCCAGTTTGGCACTAATTGAACTTTGAAGATGTTTTAGCAAGATTCTCTCCAAGGCCTTCATAATGACTGAGGTTAGAGCAATGGGTCTGAAATCCTTGTGTACTTTTGGGCTTTGAGTTTTGGGCAGTGGTTTGATATGAGAGGTTTTCCATGCTTTGGGAACTGTGCATGTGTCAATCGATAACTGAAACACTGGTTGCCAAGCTGGAGCCAACTCTGTGGCAAAGTTTTTTAAAAGAAAGGGACTACACTTATTGGGCCCTTCAGCTTTTTTGATGTTTGTTGCTTTGAATGTTTTTCTCACCTCATCAACAGTGATCTCAATCCTGTCCAAACCTGGTTGAATATTTGCAAGAAGTTCTTGACATTTCTGATGACTGCCAGAGGATTCATATCTGGAGAAAAATATATTCAAGTCATTTGAAAATTTGTATTCATTATCTGTGGCAATAGGTTTATTAGGAGAGTTCATTCCGGTCATAGACTTCATGGTGTCCCATACCATAACAGCTGAATAGACAAGAGTTTGTCAACAACAAATCTATAACCAACACCTTTTTCACAAAGATAGAAATCCTGCTTTTATTCCTTGTTTTGTCGTTAATGATTTGAGAATCATAACGAGACCTTTTTTAGTTCTGCTCCACATGGTACTTTACCAGTGAGATTAGCTCCACGCGGTGAGTTCTGGCGCCCGGATCACAGACTTTCTGATTGGTGAAACGGTGGAGGGCGGGACATCGAAATGAAAACAATAACAAGATTTAGAGGCTGGAAAAGTAATTTAGAAATTCACATATCTCTGAACTATTGTTATCAGTTAAAGAAGGATTGGAAAAGAGCAGATTATTATTATGACAGATTAGGGCCCTTTAATGATGACAGATTATGGCCCTTTAATGATGACAGATTAGGGCCCTTTAATGATGACAGATTAGGGCCCTTTAATGATGACAGATTAGGGCCCTTTAATGACGACAGATTAGGGCCCTTTGATGATGACAGATTAGGGCCCTTTAATGATGACAGATTAGGGCCCTTTAATGATGACAGATTAGGGCCCTTTAATGACGACAGATTAGGGCCCTTTGATGATGACAGATTAGGGCCCTTTAATGATGACAGATTAGGGCCCTTTAATGATGACAGATTAGGGCCCTTTGATGATGACAGATTAGGGCCCTTTAATGATGACAGATTAGGGCCCTTTAATGATGACAGATTAGGGCCCTTTGATGATGACAGATTAGGGCCCTTTGATGATGACAGATTAGGGCCCTTTAATAATGACCCAACATGAGAATCTTACACATTCTTCTGCTTCCATGATGTTCTTGGCTCCTGGGGGCCTCTCTCACATGGTTTTTACTGGTCCTGATCGGGCTGAGCTCAGAGGAGATTGGGGGAAGTGTGAGACTGTGGCAGCTCCAGGGACAGATGTTCTCCACAGATATGAGCAAAACTGAAACGGCCGCTTATCTGGCGCCCCTTTCCTCACTGTCAGACGCTTAATTGCGAAGTTAGTTTATTAAATGGCAAGTGATCGGAGGAGAGAGCGGCAGATGTGGAGCCAGAGCTGTGAGAGAGCACACAGAGCTGTGAGAGAGCACACAGAGCTGTGAGAGAGCACACAGAGCTGTGAGAGAGCAGACAGAGCTGTGAGAGAGCACACAGAGCTGTGAGAGAGCAGACAGAGCTGTGAGAGAGCACACAGAGCAGTGAGAGAGCACACAGAGCAGTGAGAGAGCAGACAGAGCAATGAGAGAGCACACAGAGCAGTGAGAGAGCACACAGAGCAGTGAGAGAGCAGACAGAGCAGTGAGAGAGCACACAGAGCAGTGAGAGAGCACACAGAGCAGTGAGAGAGCACACAGAGCAGTGAGAGAGCAGACAGAGCAGTGAGAGAGCACACAGAGCAGTGAGAGAGCACACAGAGCTGTGAGAGAGCACACAGAGCAGTGAGAGAGCACACAGAGCAGTGAGAGAGCACACAGAGCAGTGAGAGAGCACACAGAGCAGTGAGAGAGCACACAGAGCAGTGAGAGAGCACACAGAGCAGTGAGAGAGCACACAGAGCAGTGAGAGAGCACACAGAGCAGTGAGAGAGCACACAGAGCAGTGAGAGAGCACACAGAGCAGTGAGAGAGCTGTAGACCCAGGACTGAGGCTGTAGACCCAGGACTGAGGCTGTAGACCCAGGACTGAGGCTGTAGACCCAGGACTGAGGCTGTAGACCCAGGACTGAGGCTGTAGACCCAGGACTGAGGCTGTAGACCCAGCGCCCCCTGGGGTCCAATTACCCACAATCCTCTGCTGCAGGTCGAGCAGATGGAGCGTCTCAACGAGCCCCAAATTGTGATTAAACGTTTCATGTTTGTTTTATTGATTCTAAAATATTTAAAAGGTTTGAAGCAGACGCAGGACTGGGACTGGTCCACAGGTCTCAGGTCCAGGGTTCAGACTGGGACTGGTCCACAGGTCTCAGGTCCAGGGTTCAGACTGGGACTGGTCCAAAGGTCTCAGGTCCAGGGTTCAGACTGGGACTGGTCCACAGGTCTCAGGTCCAGGGTTCAGACTGGGACTGGTCCAAAGGTCTCAGGTCTAGGGTTCAGACTGGGACTGGTCCAAAGGTCTCAGGTCCAGGGTTCAGACTGGGACTGGTCCACAGGTCTAGGGTCCAGGGTTCAGACTGGGACTGGTCCACAGGTCAACTCAGATGCTAACTCAGATGCTAACCCAGATGCTAACTCAGATGCTAACTCAGATGCTAACCCAGATGCTAACCCAGATGCTAACTCAGATGCTAACTCAGATGCTAACTCAGATGCTAACTCAGATGCAAACCCAGATGCTAACTCAGATGCTAACTCAGATGCTAACTCAGATGCTAACTCAGATGCTAACTCAGATGCTAACCCAGATGCTAACTCAGATGCTAACCCAGATGCTAACCCAGATGCTAACTCAGATGCTAACTCAGATGCTAACCCAGATGCTAACCCAGATGCTAACTCAGATGCTAACTCAGATGCTAACTCAGATGCTAACCCAGATGCTAACTCAGATGCTAACTCAGATGCTAACTCAGATGCTAACCCAGATGCTAACTCAGATGCTAACTCAGATGCTAACTCAGATGCTAACTCAGATGCTAACTCAGATGCTAACTCAGATGCTAACCCAGATGCTAACCCAGATGCTAACCCAGATGCTAACTCAGATGCTAACCCAGATGCTAACTCAGATGCTAACTCAGATGCTAACTCAGATGCTAACCCAGATGCTAACCCAGATGCTAACCCAGATGCTAACTCAGATGCAAACTCAGATGCTAACTCAGATGCTAACTCAGATGCTAACTCAGATGCTAACTCAGATGCTAACTCAGATGCTAACCCAGATGCTAACTCAGATGCTAACTCAGATGCTAACTCAGATGCTAACTCAGATGCTAACTCAGATGCAAACCCAGATGCAAACCCAGATGCTAACTCAGATGCTAACTCAGATGCTAACCCAGATGCTAACTCAGATGCTAACTCAGATGCTAACCCAGATGCTAACTCAGATGCTAACTCAGATGCTAACTCAGATGCTAACTCAGATGCTAACCCAGATGCTAACTCAGATGCTAACCCAGATGCTAGCTCTAGATGCTAACTCAGATGCTAACTCAGATGCTATTTCAGATGCAAACCCAGATGCTAACTCAGATGCTAACTCAGATGCTAACTCAGATGCTAACTCAGATGCTAACTCAGATGCTAACTCAGATGCTAACTCAGATGCTAACTCAAATGCTAACCCAGATGCTAGCTCAGATGCTAACTCGGATGCTAACTCAGATGCTAACTCAGATGCTAACTCAGATGCTAACTCAGATGCTAACTCAGATGCTAACTCAGATGCTAACTCAGATGCTAACTCAGATGCTAACTCAGATGCTAACCCAGATGCTAACTCAGATGCTAACCCAGATGCTAACCCAGATGCTAACTCAGATGCTAACTCAGATGCTAACTCAGATGCTAAACTCAGATGCTAACTCAGATGCTAACTCAGATGCTAACTCAGATGCTAACTCAGATGCTAACTCAGATGCTAACCCAGATGCTAACTCAGATGCTAACTCAGATGCTAACTCAGATGCTAACTCAGATGCTAACTCAGATGCTAACTCAGATGCTAACTCAGATGCTAACTCAGATGCTAACCCAGATGCTAACTCAGATGCTAACTCAGATGCTAACTCAGATGCTAACTCAGATGCTAACTCAGATGCTAAATCAGATGCTAACTCAGATGCTAACTCAGATGCTAACTCAGATGCTAACTCAGATGCTAACACAGATGCTAACCCAGATGCTAACTCAGATGCTAACTCAGATGCTAACTCAGATGCTAACTCAGATGCTAACTCAGATGCTAACTCAGATGCTAACCCAGATGCTAACTCAGATGCTAACCCAGATGCTAGCTCTAGATGCTAACTCAGATGCTAACTCAGATGCTATTTCAGATGCAAACCCAGATGCTAACTCAGATGCTAACTCAGATGCTAACTCAGATGCTAACTCAGATGCTAACTCAGATGCTAACTCAGATGCTAACTCAGATGCTAACTCAAATGCTAACCCAGATGCTAGCTCAGATGCTAACTCGGATGCTAACTCAGATGCTAACTCAGATGCTAACTCAGATGCTAACTCAGATGCTAACTCAGATGCTAACTCAGATGCTAACTCAGATGCTAACTCAGATGCTAACTCAGATGCTAACTCAGATGCTAACCCAGATGCTAACTCAGATGCTAACCCAGATGCTAACCCAGATGCTAACTCAGATGCTAACTCAGATGCTAACTCAGATGCTAACTCAGATGCTAACTCAGATGCTAACTCAGATGCTAACTCAGATGCTAACCCAGATGCTAACTCAGATGCTAACTCAGATGCTAACTCAGATGCTAACTCAGATGCTAACTCAGATGCTAACTCAGATGCTAACTCAGATGCTAACTCAGATGCTAACTCAGATGCTAACCCAGATGCTAACTCAGATGCTAACTCAGATGCTAACTCAGATGCTAACTCAGATGCTAACTCAGATGCTAAATCAGATGCTAACTCAGATGCTAACTCAGATGCTAACTCAGATGCTAACTCAGATGCTAACTCAGATGCTAACTCAGATGCTAACTCAGATGCTAACTCAAATGCTAACTCAGATGCTAACTGTGTCTCAGGATCCCGTCTGCGTCAGGAGGACTACCCGCCCCGCATCATGGAGCACCCCTCGGACCTGATCGTGTCCAAGGGGGAGCCGGCCACGCTGAACTGCAAGGCCGAGGGGCGCCCCACCCCCACCGTGGAGTGGTACAAGGACGGCGAGCGCGTGGAGACGGACAAGGACGACCAGCGCTCTCACCGCATGCTGCTGCAGGGGGGGTCTCTCTTCTTCCTGCGCATCGTGCACGGGCGCCGGAGTAAACCCGACGAAGGATCCTACGTCTGCGTCGCTCGCAACTATCTGGGAGAAGCCGTCAGCCGCAACGCCTCGCTGGAAGTGGCATGTGAGTGGACCAATCAGAGAGGGGGGGCGGGGCTTATCAAACTGTGGCACACACACACTTACTGAGGCCGTGGGGGGTCAAATGAGAGAGAGAGAGAGAGAGAGAGAGAGCAGAGGGGGGAGAGAGAGAGAGCAGAGGGGGAGAGAGAGAGAGAAAGAGAGAGACCAGAGAGAGAGAGAGAGAGAAAGAGAGAGAGAGAGAGCAGAGGGGGAGAGAGAGAGAGCAGAGGGGGAGAGAGAGAGAGAAAGAGAGAGACCAGAGAGAGAGAGAGAGAGAAAGAGAGAGAGAGCAGAGGGGGAGAGAGAGAGAGAGAAAGAGAGAGACCAGAGAGAGAGAGAGAGAGAGAGAGAGAGAGCAGAGGGGGAGAGAGAGAGAGCAGAGGGGGAGAGAGAGAGAGAGACAGAAACAAAGATAGAGAGAGAGAGCAGAGGGGGAGAGAGAGAGAGAGACAGAAACAAAGATAGAGAGAGAGAGCAGAGGGGGAGAGAGAGAGAGAGAGAGAGAGAGAGAGAGAGAGAGAGAGAGAGAGAGAGAGAGAGCAGAGAGAGAGAGAGAGAGAGAGAGAGAGAGAGACAAAGAGAGAGAGAGAGAGAGAGAGAGAGAGAGAGAGAGAGAGAGAGAGAGAGAGAGAGACAGAGAGAGAGAGAGAGAGAGAGAGAGAGAGAGACAGAGAGAGAGAGAGAGAGAGAGAGAGAGAGAGAGAGAGAGAGAGAGAGAGAGAGAGAGAGATAGAGAGAGAGAGAGAGAGAGAGAGAGAGAGAGAGAGAGAGAGAGAGAGACAAAGAGAGAGAGAGAGAGAGACAGAGAGAGAGACAGGTCCAGCAGTATTTTATATTAAAATCTTTAGAAATACTTCTGACAGTTGTGTCAAATTCAAACTTTTACCTCAGAGGTGTGTGTGACCCCAGGTTGAGAAGCACTGCTCTACAGCATTGGCTTGTGCTGGTTTGAGCTGGTCTTTGCTGGTCTGTGCTGGTCTGTGCTGGTCTGTGCTGGTCTGTGCTGGTCTGTGCTGGTCTGTGCTGGTTCAATCGCTTCAGTTCAGTTCAGTTTGACTTTATCGTCTCCGTAGAGAAGTGTGTCGTCTGCATTTGACCCGTCACTGTCTGTCAGGGTCATGTTGATGGTTCAATGTTGATGGTTCAATGTTGATGGTTCAATGTTGATGGTTCCATGTTGGTGGTTCCATGTTGATGGTTCCATGTTGATGGTTCCATGTTGATGGTTCAATGTTGATGGTTCAATGTTGATGGTTCAATGTTGATGGTTCCATGTTGGTGGTTCCATGTTGATGGTTCAATGTTGATGGTTCCATGTTGGTGGTTCCATGTTGGTGGTTCCATGTTGATGGTTCCATGTTGATGGTTCAATGTTGATGGTTCAATGTTGATGGTTCCATGTTGGTGGTTCCATGTTGATGGTTCAATGTTGATGGTTCCATGTTGATGGTTTCATGTTGGTGGTTCCATATTGATGGTTCCATGTTGATGGTTCCATGTTGATGGTTCCATGTTGGTGGTTCCATGTTGATGGTTCCATGTTGATGGTTCCATGTTGATGGTTCCATGTTGATGGTTCCATGTTGATGGTTCCATGTTGGTGGTTCCATGTTGATGGTTCCATGTTGATGGTTCCATGTTGATGGTTCCATATTGGTGGTTCCATGTTGATGGTTCCATGTTGATGGTTCCATGTTGATGGTTCCATGTTGATGGTTCCATGTTGATGGTTCCATGTTGATGGTTCCATGTTGGTGGTTCCATGTTGTTATATATGTGTTTTAAGAGTCAAATGTTGGTGTAAAGTTTGGTTGAAGTGTTCCCGTTGACAACTCTATGCAGCAGGGTTGCCTGGTTGGACAACTCTATGCAGCAGGGTTGCCAGGTTGGACAACTCTATGCAGCAGGGTTGCCAGGTTGGACAACTCTATGCAGCAGGGTTGCCAGGTTGGACAACTCTATGCAGCAGGGTTGCCAGGTTGGGTGGTTTCCTGAATACTTTTCTTCAAGAGACTTGTAGGTAATAAATAAACAGAATCATGATAGTCTCAGATAACTACTTTAAGTTTTTAGCTAAAAAATCATTCTGGGTGTTTTCTTTTTGGGGCATTCTCACGGGTTTTGGGCTGAAAAATCGTTCTTTTTTGCTGTATTATTGCCCCTGACATTTAACTAGTTAAAAGCATATACGCTGCGGCTGGGTTTAATCCAGTGGGGGCAGGTCCCGGCTCAAAAGTGTCCAAAATGACGTGCGCTGACATGCTGCAGTACCACCCCGGGCCTGTGGGGGTGGACCCGGAAGTAGAATTAGCCAATGCTAACATATAGCATTAGCAGACCTCTGGAAAACATCTTTACAGGATGGTCCAAAAGTTGTCTCTTGGCCCAAAGCTCCGGTCCACATGTGTGTCAATGCTGAGTGTTCTGGACCAGTCTAGTTTAGTCGCTGTGGACTTTAGAAGTCTCTCGTTCAAATGAATGGAGCTCTCGCAGCTGACGCATGCACAGATGTGTTTTTCACAATTTTCTTGTGGGCGGGACCACTCGCGGCCATTTTGGATAGCTCCAGTAGAGCACATTTTGGCCCATTAGTTAGAACGGCACAGATAGGCCTGACTCTGTCCATTAATATATACAGTCTATGGTTTAATCTGATTATTATTGTTTGTCTTATTATGTACCTTTTCTTTATGTAACTGCTTTTCATCCCTGTCTGTTAATCTCATTAACAGTCTCGCTCTGGTCTCTCTCTGGTCTCTCTCTGGTCTCGCTCTGGTCTCTCTCTGGTCTCTCTCTGGTCTCTCTCTGGTCTCTCTTTGGTCTCTCTCTGGTCTCTCTCTCTGGTATCTCTCTCTGGTCTCTTTCTAGTCTCTCTCTGGTCTCTCTCTGGTCTCTCTCTCTGGTCTCTCTCTGGTCTCTCTCTGGTCTCTCTCTGGTCTCTCACTCTGGTCTCTCTCTGGTCTCTCTCTGGTCTCTCTCTGGTCTCTCTCTGGTCTCTCTCTGGTCTCTCTCTGGTCTCTCTCTGGTCTCTCTCTCTGGTCTCTCTCTGGTCTGTCTCTCTCTGGTCTCTCTCTGGTCCCTCTCTGGTCTCTCTCTGGTCTCTCTCTGGTCTCTCTCTGGTCTCTCTCTCTGGTCTCTCTCTGGTCTGTCTCTCTCTGGTCTCTCTCTGGTCTCTCTCTGGTCTCTCTGGTCTCTCTCTGGTCTCTCTCTGGTCCCGTCCTCACATTGATCCATGGCAGTATTCTGAGTCTGTTTAGTGCACTCCTTGCAGCTTGCAGGTCCCTGGAGTCCAGAGGGGGGGGGGCACAGGGGGGGTCTCTCTGTGATTGGCCTTATCAGTCTCTCCCAACCCTGAGTATCAGGTGTAAATCCGAGCTAATCGCACACAAAGAAACTATTTAACCTTAAACCCGGGTCCAAGCTCTGGATCCACGATGGTCCGAGCCTCAGACAACCTCGTTATGGATCATCTGGGTCCACGATGGTCCGAGCCACAGACAGCCTCGTTATGGATCATCTGGATACTGGATGGTCCGAGCCACAGACGGCCTCGTTATGGATCATCTGGGTCCACGATGGTCCGAGCCACAGACAGCCTCGTTATGGATCATCTGGATACTGGATGGTCCGAGCCACAGACGGCCTCGTTATGGATCATCTGGGTCCACGATGGTCCGAGCCACAGACGGCCTCGTTATGGATCATCTGGATACTGGATGGTCCGAGCCACAGACGGCCTCGTTATGGATCATCTGGGTCCACGATGGTCCGAGCCACAGACGGCCTCGTTATGGATCATATGGGTCCACGATGGTCCTAGCCACAGACAGCCTCGTTATGGATCATCTGGGTCCTGGATGGTCCGAGCCACAGACGGCCTCGTTATGGATCATCTGGGTCCACGATGGTCCGAGCCACAGACGGCCTCGTTATGGATCATCTGGGTCCACGATGGTCCAAGCCACAGACGGCCTCGTTATGGATCATCTGGATCCTGGATGGTCCGAGCCACAGACGGCCTCGTTATGGATCATATGGGTCCACGATGGTCCAAGCCACAGACAGCCTCGTTATGGATCATCTGGGTCCTGGATGGTCCGAGCCACAGACGGCCTCGTTATGGATCATCTGGGTCCACGATGGTCCGAGCCACAGACGGCCTCGTTATGGATCATCTGGGTCCACGATGGTCCAAGCCACAGACGGCCTCGTTATGGATCATCTGGGTCCTGGATGGTCCGAGCCACAGACGGCCTCGTTATGGATCATCTGGGTCCACGATGGTCCAAGCCACAGACGGCCTCGTTATGGATCATCTGGGTCCACGATGGTCCAAGTTACAGACGGCCTCGTTATGGATCATCTGGATCCTGGATGGTCCGAGCCACAGACGGCCTCGTTATGGATCATCTGGGTCCACGATGGTCCAAGCCACAGACGGCCTCGTTATGGATCATCTGGGTCCACGATGGTCCAAGCCACAGACGGCCTCGTTATGGATCATCTGGATCCTCCTCCAGTCGCCCAAAACAAGTTCAGCTAAAGACACAGTTACTGACTTTCTGAAGGACCATAGTCATGTTTACTGGTTTGTGTGTGAGGCTCAGGACCATGGTCATGTTTACTGGTTTGTGTGTGAGGCTCAGGACCATGGTCATGTTTACTGGTGTGTGTGAGGCTCAGGACCATGGTCATGTTTACTGGTTTGTGTGTGAGGCTCAGGACCATGGTCATGTTTACTGGTGTGTGTGTGAGGCTCAGGACCATGGTCATGTTTACTGGTGTGTGTGTGAGGCTCAGGACCATGGTCATGTTTACTGGTGTGTGTGAGGCTCAGGACCATGGTCATGTTTACTGGTGTGTGTGTGAGGCTCAGGACCATGGTCATGTTTACTGGTGTGTGTGAGGCTCAGGACCATGGTCATGTTTACTGGTGTGTTCAGGTTTATCCACTTGCAAAGCAAGTAGAAGTCTGTAATTTCTATCATGGGTACTCAACTGTGAGTGATGGAATATAAAACAAAAATCCAGGAAATCACAATAGATGATTTGTAAATAATTAATTTGTATTTTATTGCGTGAAATAAGTATTTGATCATCTACCAACCAGTAAGAAGTTTGGCTCTCACAGACCTGCTACTTCTTCTTTAAGAAGCCCTCCTGTTCTCCAGTCATTACCTGTATGAATGGCACCTGTTTGATCGTGTTATCTGTATAAAAGACACCTATTCACACTCTCAATAAGTCAGACTCCAAAATCCACTATGGCCAAGACCAAGGAGGTCAGAGATAAAATTGTAGACCTGCACAATGCTGGAATGGGCTACAGGACAATAGGCAAGCAGCCTTCTCACCTGCACCTGTGCAGCAGGTGAGAAGGCAACAACTGTTGGTGCAATTATTAGAAAATGGAAGAAATTTAAGACAACGGTCAATCTCCCTCGGTCTGGGGCGCCATCCAAGATCTCACCTCGTGGGGCATCAATGATCATGAGAAAGGTGAGAAATGAGCCCAGAACTACACGGCAGGACCAGGTCAATGACCTGAAAAGAGCTGGGACCACAGTCTCAAAGAAAACCATCAGTAACGCACTACGCCGTCAAGGATTAAATCCTGCAGTGCACGCAAGGTGCCCTTGCTCAAGCCAAAGCATGTCCAGGCCCGTCTGATATTTACAAATGACCATCTGGATGATCCAGAGGAGGAATGGAAGAAGGTCATGTGGTCTGATGAGACAAAAATAGAACTTCTTGGTTTAAACTCCCCTCGTCGTGTTTGGAGGAAGAAGAATGATGAGTACAACCCCAAGAACACCATCCCAACCCTGAAGCATGGCGGTGGAAACATCAGTCTTTGGGGATGCTTTTCTGCAAAGGGGACAGGGCGACTGCACCGTGTTGAGGGAAGGATGGATGGGGCCATGTGTCGTGAGATCTTGGCCAACAACCTCCTCCCCTCAGTAAGAGTACTGACGATGGGTCGTGGCTGGGTCTTCCAGCATGACAACGACCAAAACACACAACCAGGGCAACCAAGGAGTGGCTCCGTAAGAAACATCTCAAGGTCCTGGAGTGGCCTAGCCAGTCTCCAGACCTGAATCCAATTGAAAATCTTTGGAGGGAGCTTAAAGTCTGTGTGGCCCAGCGACAGCCTCGAACCCTGAAGACTCTAGAGGAGATCTGTTTGGAGGAGTGGGCCAAAATCCCTACTGCAGTGTGTGCAAACCTGGTCAAAAACTACAGGAAACGTCTGATCTCTGTAAATGCAAACAAAGGTTTCAGCACCAAATATTAAGTTCTGTTTTTCTGATGTATCAAATACTTATTTCATGCAATAAAATGGACATTAATTATTCAAAAATCATCTATTGTGATTTTCTGGATTTTTGTTTTATATTCCATCACTCACAGTTGAAGAGTACCTATGATAGAAATTACAGACTTCTACTTGCTTTGCAAGTGGGAAAATCTGAAATCAGCAGTGTATCAAATACTTGTTCTCCCCACTGTACGTGTGACATCACAGATGTGCGTGTGACATCACAGATGTACGTGTGACATCACAGATGTACGTGTGACATCACAGATGTACGTGTGACATCACAGAGTCCATTGTTGTTGAACTCTTTCCTTTTAACCCTTTAACAGTTTCCTCAGTCCTTTGGTGGGTCCTTCTGAGTCTCTGTAGTTACTGTGGAACTGTCTGGATCCTAGTCTAGATCCTAGTCTGGATCCTAGTCTGGATCCTAGTCTGGATCCTAGTCTGGATCCTAGTCTGGATCCTAGTCTGGATCCTAGTCTAGATCCTAGTCTGGATCCTAGTCTGTCCTGACTAGGATCCAGACTAGGATCTAGACTAGGATCCAGACTAGGATTCTGGATCCTAGTCTGGATCCTAGTCTGGATCCTAGTCTGGATCCTTCTTCCTTTTTACATTAAGAGGACTTGACCTGAGACAAACCCCTTGTCCTCAGCTCCTCCTGGCCTCCTCCCGGCCTCCTCTTCTCCTCCTCCTCCTGGCCTCCTCCTCTCCTCTCCTCCTCCTGGCCTCCTCCTCCTCCTCCTCTCCTCCTCCTCCTCCTGGCCTCCTCCTGGCCTCCTCCTCTCCTCCTGGCCTCCTCCTGGCCTCCTCTTCTCCTCCTCCTCCTGGCCTCCTCCTGGCCTCCTCCCGGCCTCCTCTTCTCCTCCTCCTCCTGGCCTCCTCCTGGCCTCCTCCTCCTCCTCCTCTCCTCCTCCTCCTCCTGGCCTCCTCCTGGCCTCCTCCTCTCCTCCTGGCCTCCTCCTGGCCTCCTCCTGGCCTCCTCCTCTCCTCCTGGCCTCCTCCTGGCCTCCTCCTGGCCTCCTCCTGTGGATGTGGCCTGTTTTTGTGGCTGATAAGTAGGTCGCTGAGCAGCTCATAAATCAGGCTGAGGCAGTGACAGAGGCCGGGGCTGCGCGTATCCAATAAATTGCTTGCGCTGCAGATCGTGTGAGTGCGACGAGGACCACGAAGAGCATGAGGACCGCGAGGAGCGACGAGGAGCAGGTGGGGCTATGACAGGAGGAGGTCTTAATTAGCGTCAGGTTTTCACAGGTGCAGGAGAGACGCAGAAGGAGGCGCAGGAGAAGTGGAGGATGTTACTGAGAATCTGTGTCAGAGTCTGCAGCGGGTCTGGAGTGACGGGGGTCTCTGGGGGGGGGGCTCTTATCTGCTAGTAAAGTAGTATCTTGTTAGTAAAGATTAAAAAGTTTTGTCCCACTTCATGCAAACTCAGGCCCTGTTTATACTGAGACGCTGCGCAGACGTTTCCAGGCTATTAACAGAAACGACCTGGCTCCTAATGCAGATTTCTCAGCGTTCACATGAGGTTGAAAAATGTAGTTTTAGCGCCCGGCCAGTAGGGGGCAGAGAAACTTTACAACACTCACACGACCCCCAGCCCCGTGCCCAGCCCCCCTCTTGGCAGTGTACTCACTTCCTGTGCCAGACCCTCAGAACGTACCAACATCATTCTGCATTTTAACAGCAGCTGTGAACATGGAAACTGAACCTAGAGCTTTGCGTGGTCTCGTTTGGACGAACGAAGGAGTAGAATCTTCCTCTGTGCAGCGCTCGAAGCCCACGAAGCTAGTTAGTGCGACCGCCGCCATTGTTGTTGATGTTTGTTCTCCGCTACTGCGCATGTCCAAATGTACGTGCGGGGAGCAGCAGGAGGCGGGGGTCAGAGCAGCAGGAGGCGGGGGTCAGAGCAGCAGGAGGTGGGGGTCAGAGCAGCAGGAGGTGGGGGTCAGAGCAGCAGGAGGTGGGGGTCAGAGCAGCAGGAGGTGGGGGTCAGAGCAGCAGGAGGTGGGGGTCAGAGCAGCAGGAGGTGGGGGTCAGAGCAGCAGGAGGCGGCGGTCAGAGCAGCAGGAGGTGGGGGTCAGAGCAGCAGGAGGTGGGGGTCAGAGCAGCAGGAGGTGGGGGTCAGAGCAGCAGGAGGTGGGGGTCAGAGCAGCAGGAGGTGGGGGTCAGAGCAGCAGGAGGTGGGGGTCAGAGCAGCAGGAGGTGGGGGTCAGAGCAGCAGGAGGTGGGGGTCAGAGCAGCAGGAGGTGGGGGTCAGAGCAGCAGGAGGTGGGGGTCAGAGCAGCAGGAGGTGGGGGTCAGAGCAGCAGGAGGTGGGGGTCAGAGCAGAGGGGGATTTCACACCTTTCTCCCTCTCGCGGGTGTGAAAGAGCCCCCGCTGTGCAGCGTTTCTGAGTTGTCCCACTCTGAGGCCCTGTTTATACTGAGACGCTGCGCAGACGTTTCCAGGCTATTAACAGAAACGACCTGGCTCCTAATGCAAATTTCTCAGCGTTCACATGAGGTTGAAAAACGATGTAGTTCTAGCGCCCGGCCAGTAGTGGGCAGAGAAACTTTACAACACGACACACGACCCCCAGCCCCGTGCCCAGCCCCCCCCTCGGCAGTGTACTCACTTCCTGTGCCAGACCCTCAGAGAGTACCAACATCATTTCTGCATTTTAACAGCAGCTGTGAAAATGGGAACTGAACCTAGAGCTTCGCGTGGTCTCGTTTGGACGAACGAAGGAGTAGAGTTATCCTCTGTCCCGCGCTGGAAGCCCACGTAGCTAGTTTGTGTGGGCGGCGCCATTATTGTTGATGATTGTTCTCCGCTACTGCGCATGTCCAAATTTACCTACAATATACTACTATAATATATATGCTACTTTATTACTATACTACTACAATATATATACTACTATAATATATATACTACTATACTACTACAATATATATACTACTATAATATATATACTACTATACTACTATAATATATATACTACTATACTACTATAATATATATACTTCTTTACTACTATACTACTATAATATATATACTACATATTATATATGTATTATTATACTATAATACTTTATACTACTATAGTAATTATAACTACTATACTTTAATACTTTACAGTATTTATGTCCTCTGATGTCCTATGTCCTCTGATGTCCTATGTCTTCTGATGTCCTCTGATGTCCTATGGCCTCTGATGTCCTATGTCCTCTGATGTCCTATGTCCTCTGATGTCCTCTGATGTCCTATGTCCTCTGATGTCCTATGTCCTCTGATGTCCTATGGCCTCTGATGTCCTATGTCCTCTGATGTCCTATGGCCTCTGATGTCCTATGTCCTCTGATGTCCTATGGCCTCTGATGTCCTATGTCCTCTGATGTCCTATGTCCTCTGATGTCCTATGGCCTCTGATGTCCTATGTCCTCTGATGTCCTATGGCCTCTGATGTCCTATGTCCTCTGATGTCCTATGTCCTCTGATGTCCTCTGATGTCCTATGTCCTCTGATGTCCTATGTCCTCTGATGTCCTATGTCCTCTGATGTCCTATGTCCTCTGATGTCCTATGTCCTCTGATGTCCTATGTCCTCTGATGTCCTATGTCCTCTGATGTCCTCTGATGTCCTATGTCCTCTGATGTCCTATGTCCTCTGATGTCCTATGTCCTCTGATGTCCTCTGACCTTCTCCGTCTCGCTCTTCCTCGTCCTCTTCATGATCTCCTCCAGACGCTGAGAAACACAGAGCTGAGCTTTAACTCACCTCCGAGCTGTGTATGACTCTACATACATGTGTCATGTGACTGTTATAGACACATGTGTGTCATGTGACTGTTATAGACACATGTGTGTCATGTGACTGTTATAGACACATGTGTGTCATGTGACTGTTATAGACACATGTGTGTCATGTGACTGTTATAGACACGTGTGTGTCATGTGACTGTTATAGACACGTGTGTGTCATGTGACTGTTATAGACACGTGTGTGTCATGTGACTGTTATAGACACGTGTGTGTCATGTGACTGTTATAGACACATGTGTGTCATGTGACTGTTATAGACACGTGTGTGTCATGTGACTGTTATAGACACGTGTGTGTCATGTGACTGTTATAGACACATGTGTGTCATGTGACTGTTATAGACACGTGTGTGTCATGTGACTGTTATAGACACGTGTGTGTCATGTGACTGTTATAGACACATGTGTGTCATGTGACTGTTATAGACACATGTGTCATGTGACTGTTATAGACACGTGTGTGTCATGTGACTGTTATAGACACATGTGTGTCATGTGACTGTTATAGACACGTGTGTGTCATGTGACTGTTATAGACACGTGTGTGTCATGTGACTGTTATAGACACGTGTGTGTGTCATGTGACTGTTATAGACACGTGTGTGTCATGTGACTGTTATAGACACATGTGTGTCATGTGACTGTTATAGACACGTGTGTGTGTCATGTGACTGTTATAGACACGTGTGTGTCATGTGACTGTTATAGACACATGTGTGTCATGTGACTGTTATAGACACGTGTGTGTCATGTGACTGTTATAGACACATGTGTGTCATGTGACTGTTATAGACACATGTGTGTCATGTGACTGTTATAGACACGTGTGTGTCATGTGACTGTTATAGACACATGTGTGTCATGTGACTGTTATAGACACGTGTGTGTCATGTGACTGTTATAGACACGTGTGTGTCATGTGACTGTTATAGACACGTGTGTGTCATGTGACTGTTATAGACACGTGTGTGTCATGTGACTGTTATAGACACATGTGTGTCATGTGACTGTTATAGACACGTGTGTGTCATGTGACTGTTATAGACACATGTGTGTCATGTGACTGTTATAGACACGTGTGTGTCATGTGACTGTTATAGACACGTGTGTGTCATGTGACTGTTATAGACACATGTGTGTCATGTGACTGTTATAGACACGTGTGTGTCATGTGACCTGTCTTACCTTCTTACGCTCCAGTCTCTCTTGCTCTTCTTTCTGAAAGTGCTTCTCTCGCTCCACACGCTGTTGCTCCGCCTCCTCTCGAGCTTTAGACTCCGCCTCCTCCCTCTGAAACAACAGTTTAAAGTGTTTAGACTCCGCCCCTCCCTCTGAAGTGTAGTTTAGACTCCACCCCCTCCCCAAAGTGTAGTTTAGACTCCGTCCCCTCCCTCTGAAGTGTAGTTTAGACTCCGCCCCTCCCTCTGAACTGTAGTTTAGACTCCGCCCCTCCCTCTGGAGTATAGTTTAGACTCTGCCCCTCCCTCTGAAGTATAGTTTAGACTCCGCCCCTCCCTCTGAAGTGTAGTTTAGACTCCGCCCCTCCCCAAAGTGTAGTTTAGACTCCGCCCCTCCCTCTGAAGTGTAGTTTTGACTCCGCCCCTCCCTCTGAACTGTAGTTTAGACTCCGCCCCTCCCTCTGAAGTGTAGTTTTGACTCCGCCCCTCCCTCTGAACTGTAGTTTAGACTCCGCCCCTCCCTCTGGAGTATAGTTTAGACTCCGCCCCTCCCTCTGAAGTGTAGTTTTGACTCCGCCCCTCCCTCTGAACTGTAGTTTAGACTCCGCCCCTCCCTCTGGAGTATAGTTTAGACTCCGCCCCTCCCTCTGAAGTATAGTTTAGACTCCGCCCCTCCCTCTGAAGTGTAGTTTAGACTCCGCCCCTCCCTCTGAAGTGTAGTTTAGACTCCGCCCCTCCCTCTGAAGTGTAGTTTAGACTCCACCCCCTCCCCAAAGTGTAGTTTAGACTCCGCCCCTCCCTCTGAAGTGTAGTTTAGACTCCGCCCCTCCCTCTGAACTGTAGTTTAGACTCCGCCCCTCCCTCTGGAGTATAGTTTAGACTCCGCCCCTCCCTCTGAAGTATAGTTTAGACTCCGCCCCTCCCTCTGAAGTGTAGTTTAGACTCCGCCCCTCCCTCTGAAGTGTAGTTTAGACTCCGCCCCTCCCTCTGAACTGTAGTTTAGACTCCGCCCCTCCCTCTGGAGTATAGTTTAGACTCCGCCCCTCCCTCTGAAGTATAGTTTAGACTCCGCCCCTCCCTCTGAAGTGTAGTTTAGACTCCGCCCCTCCCTCTGAAGTGTAGTTTAGACTCCGCCCCTCCCTCTGAAGTGTAGTTTAGACTCCACCCCTCCCTCTGGAGTGTAGTTTAGACTCCACCCCCTCCCCAAAGTGTAGTTTAGACTCCGCCCCTCCCTCTGAAGTGTAGTTTAGACTCCGCCCCTCCCTCTGAAGTATAGTTTAGACTCCGCCCCTCCCTCTGAAGTGTAGTTTAGACTCCACCCCTCCCTCTGAAGTATAGTTTAGACTCCGCCCCTCCCTCTGAAGTGTAGTTTAGACTCCGCCCCTCCCTCTGAAGTGTAGTTTAGACTCCGCCCCTCCCTCTGAAGTGTAGTTTAGACTCCGCCCCTCCCCTCTGAAGTGTAGTTTAGACTCCACCCCTCCCTCAAAGTGTAGTTTAGACTCCGCCCCTCCCTCTGAAGTGTAGTTTAGACTCCGCCCCTCCCTCTGAAGTATAGTTTAGACTCCGCCCCTCCCTCTGAAGTGTAGTTTAGACTCCGCCCCTCCCTCTGAAGTGTAGTTTAGACTCCACCCCTCCCTCTGAAGTATAGTTTAGACTCCGCCCCTCCCTCTGGAGTGTAGTTTAGACTCCGCCCCTCCCCAAAGTGTAGTTTAGACTCCGCCCGTGTGTGTAGATGAGGGTAGCTGTGTGTAGCTGTGTGTAGCTGTGTGTAGTTGTGTGTAGCTGTGTGTAGTTGTGTGTAGCTGTGTGTAGTTGTGTGTAGCTGTGTGTAGCTGTGTGTAGTTGTGTGTAGCTGTGTGTAGTTGTGTGTAGCTGTGTGTAGCTGTGTGTAGTTGTGTGTAGCTGTGTGTAGTTGTGTGTAGCTGTGTGTAGTTGTGTGTAGCTGTGTGTAGCTGTGTGTAGCTGTGTGTAGCTGTGTGTAGCTGTGTGTAGATAGGTGTAGTTGTGTGTAGCTGTGTGTAGCTGTGTGTAGTTGTGTGTAGTTGTGTGTAGCTGTGTGTAGCTGTGTGTAGCTGTGTGTAGCTGTGTGTAGATAGGTGTAGCTGTGTGTAGCTGTGTGTAGTTGTGTGTAGCTGTGTGTAGCTGTGTGTAGTTGTGTGTAGCTGTGTGTAGTTGTGTGTAGTTGTGTGTAGCTGTGTGTAGCTGTGTGTAGCTGTGTGTAGTGTGTGTAGCTGTGTGTAGTGTGTGTAGCTGTGTGTTAGCTGTGTGTAGCTGTGTGTAGTTGTGTGTAGCTGTGTGTAGCTGTGTGTAGTTGTGTGTAGCTGTGTGTAGCTGTGTGTAGTTGTGTGTAGCTGTGTGTAGTTGTGTGTCTTACCTGTCTCTGTGCTCGCTCGCCCTCCTCTCTCTCCCTCTCCTCTCTCTCCTCCCTCTCTCGCTCGTCCCTCAGTCTCTGCTGTTGAACCATAAACTGTGCTTCCTCCTCCCTCCTCCTCCTCTCCTCAGCCTCACGACACGAAGCCTCCTCACGAAGAACCCTGCATCACAAACACATGCAATCAAGAAGTCTCTGGCCTCTCTCTGGTCTGTCTCTGGTCTGTCTCTGGTCTGTCTCTGGTCTGTCTCTGGTCTGTCTCTGGTCTGTCTCTGGTCTGTCTCTGGCCTCTCTCTGGTCTCCCTCTGGTCTCTCTCTGGTCTGGTCTCCCTCTGGTCTCCCTCTGGTCTATCTCTGGTCTATCTCTGGTCTCTCTCTGGTCTATCTCTGGTCTGTCTCTGGTCTCCCTCTGGTCTCTCTCTGGTCTCTCTCTGGTCTCTCTCTGGTCTCTCTCTGGTCTCTCTCTGGTCTCTCTCTGGTCTCTCTCTGGGCTCCCTCTGCTCTATCTCTGGTCTATCTCTGGTCTATCTCTGGTCTATCTCTGGTCTCTCTCTGGTCTCTCTCTGGTCTCTCTCTGGTCTCTCTCTGGTCTCTCTCTCTGGTCTCTCTCTGGTCTGTCTCTGGTCTCTCTCTGGTCTCTCTCTGGTCTCTCTCTCTGGTCTCTCTCTCTGGTCTCCCTCTGGTCTCTCTCTGGTCTCCCTCTGGTCTCCCTCTGGTCTCTCTCTCTGGTCTCTCTCTGGTCTCTCTCTGGCCTCTCTCTGGCCTCTCTCTGGTCTCTCTCTGGTCTCTCTCTGGTCTCTCTCTCTGGTCTCTCTCTGGTCTCTCTCTGGTCTCTCTCTGGTCTCTCTCTTGTCTCTCTCTGGTCTCTCTCTCTGGTCTCTCTCTCTGGTCTCTCTCTCTGGTCTCTCTCTCTGGTCTCTCTCTCTGGTCTCTCTCTGGTCTCTCTCTGGTCTCTCTCTGGTCTCTCTCTGGTCTCCCTCTGGTCTCCCTCTGGTCTCCCTCTGGTCTCTCTCTGGTCTCTCTCTGGTCTCCCTCTGGTCTCTCTCTGGTCTCCCTCTGGTCTCCCTCTGGTCTCCCTCTGGTCTCCCTCTGGTCTCTCACCTGGTCCTCTGCTCCTGCTCCACTCGGTCTCTCTCCTCCTTCTCCCTCTGTTCTCGAGCCTGTCTCCTCTTCTCAGCCAGAGCTCTGGTGGCCTCCTCTGGGTCTGTGGTCCCGGCTGAGGGCCTGCCTACCCCAGGGGGAGGGGTGGGAGAGACCTGCCCCACGGGAGAGACTCGATCTGAGGCCAGGACTGAGGACGAGGGGGGGACAGTAGGGGTAGTTGAGGGAGGGTTAGGGCTGGCTGACTGTGTGGGTGAGGGTGAGGGTGAAGGGGGGTGAGGGGTGGAGGTCACTGTGGAGCTCGATGAGGGAGGGGTCACTGTGGAGCTCGATGAGGGAGGGGTCACTGTGGAGCTCGATGAGGGAGGGGTCACTGTGGAGCTCGATGAGGGAGGGGTCACTGTGGAGCTCGATGAGGGAGGGGTCACTGGAGCAGACGACACGACGATGGCAGGAACTTTAGAGTCTGCAACAAACAGAAGAATCAACACAAATATTATGGTTATTATTTATATTATTCATAAGTGCTGAAGAGAGGAGGCCAGAAGTCCTCCCACATTAGTCCTGGTCTCAGGTCTCTGTCCTGAAGTCCTCTCACATTAGTCCTGGTCTCAGGTCTCTGTCCTGAAGTCCTCTCACATTAGTCCTGGTCTCAGGTCTCTGTCCTGAAGTCCTCTCACATTAGTCCTGGTCTCAGGTCTCTGTCCTGAAGTCCTCCCACATTAGTCCTGGTCTCAGGTCTCTGTCCTGAAGTCCTCCCACATTAGTCCTGGTCTCAGGTCTCTGTCCTGAAGTCCTCTCACATTAGTCCTGGTCTCAGGTCTCTGTCCTGAAGTCCTCCCACATTAGTCCTGGTCTCAGGTCTCTGTCCTGAAGTCCTCTCACATTAGTCCTGGTCTCAGGTCTCTGTCCTGAAGTCCTCTCACATTAGTCCTGGTCTCAGGTCTCTGTCCTGAAGTCCTCTCACATTAGTCCTGGTCTCAGGTCTCTGTCCTGAAGTCCTCTCACATTAGTCCTGGTCTCAGGTCTCTGTCCTGAAGTCCTCTCACATTAGTCCTGGTCTCAGGTCTCTGTCCTGAAGTCCTCTCACATTAGTCCTGGTCTCAGGTCTCTGTCCTGAAGTCCTCTCACATTAGTCCTGGTCTCAGGTCTCTGTCCTGAAGTCCTCCCACATTAGTCCTGGTCTCAGGTCTCTGTCCTGAAGTCCTCCTCTCACATTAGTCCTGGTCTCAGGTCTCTGTCCTGAAGTCCTCTCACATTAGTCCTGGTCTCAGGTCTCTGTCCTGAAGTCCTCTCACATTAGTCCTGGTCTCAGGTCTCTGTCCTGAAGTCCTCTCACATTAGTCCTGGTCTCAGGTCTCTGTCCTGAAGTCCTCTCACATTAGTCCTGGTCTCAGGTCTCTGTCCTGAAGTCCTCTCACATTAGTCCTGGTCTCAGGTCTCTGTCCTGAAGTCCTCTCACATTAGTCCTGGTCTCAGGTCTCTGTCCTGAAGTCCTCTCACATTAGTCCTGGTCTCAGGTCTCTGTCCTGAAGTCCTCTCACATTAGTCCTGGTCTCAGGTCTCTGTCCTGAAGTCCTCCCACATTAGTCCTGGTCTCAGGTCTCTGTCCTGAAGTCCTCTCACATTAGTCCTGGTCTCAGGTCTCTGTCCTGAAGTCCTCCCACATTAGTCCTGGTCTCAGGTCTCTGTCCTGAAGTCCTCTCACATTAGTCCTGGTCTCAGGTCTCTGTCCTGAAGTCCTCCCACATTAGTCCTGGTCTCAGGTCTCTGTCCTGAAGTCCTCTCACATTAGTCCTGGTCTCAGGTCTCTGTCCTGAAGTCCTCTCACATTAGTCCTGGTCTCAGGTCTCTGTCCTGAAGTCCTCTCACATTAGTCCTGGTCTCAGGTCTCTGTCCTGAAGTCCTCTCACATTAGTCCTGGTCTCAGGTCTCTGTCCTGAAGTCCTCTCACATTAGTCCTGGTCTCAGGTCTCTGTCCTGAAGTCCTCTCACATTAGTCCTGGTCTCAGGTCTCTGTCCTGAAGTCCTCTCACATTAGTCCTGGTCTCAGGTCTCTGTCCTGAAGTCCTCTCACATTAGTCCTGGTCTCAGGTCTCTGTCCTGAAGTCCTCTCACATTAGTCCTGGTCTCAGGTCTCTGTCCTGAAGTCCTCCACATTAGTCCTGGTCTCAGGTCTCTGTCCTGAAGTCCTCTCACATTAGTCCTGGTCTCAGGTCTCTGTCCTGAAGTCCTCTCACATTAGTCCTGGTCTCAGGTCTCTGTCCTGAAGTCCTCTCACATTAGTCCTGGTCTCAGGTCTCTGTCCTGAAGTCCTCTCACATTAGTCCTGGTCTCAGGTCTCTGTCCTGAAGTCCTCTCACATTAGTCCTGGTCTCAGGTCTGTCCTGAAGTCCTCTCACATTAGTCCTGGTCTCAGGTCTCTGTCCTGAAGTCCTCTCACATTAGTCCTGGTCTCAGGTCTCTGTCCTGAAGTCCTCTCACATTAGTCCTGGTCTCAGGTCTCTGTCCTGAAGTCCTCTCACATTAGTCCTGGTCTCAGGTCTCTGTCCTGAAGTCCTCTCACATTAGTCCTGGTCTCAGGTCTCTGTCCTGAAGTCCTCTCACATTAGTCCTGGTCTCAGGTCTCTGTCCTGAAGTCCTCTCACATTAGTCCTGGTCTCAGGTCTCTGTCCTGAAGTCCTCTCACATTAGTCCTGGTCTCAGGTCTCTGTCCTGAAGTCCTCTCACATTAGTCCTGGTCTCAGGTCTCTGTCCTGAAGTCCTCTCACATTAGTCCTGGTCTCAGGTCTCTGTCCTGAAGTCCTCTCACATTAGTCCTGGTCTCAGGTCTCTGTCCTGAAGTCCTCTCACATTAGTCCTGGTCTCAGGTCTCTGTCCTGAAGTCCTCTCACATTAGTCCTGGTCTCAGGTCTCTGTCCTGAAGTCCTCTCACATTAGTCCTGGTCTCAGGTCTCTGTCCTGAAGTCCTCTCACATTAGTCCTGGTCTCAGGTCTCTGTCCTGAAGTCCCCTCACATTAGTCCTGGTCTCAGGTCTCTGTCCTGAAGTCCTCTCACATTAGTCCTGGTCTCAGGTCTCTGTCCTGAAGTCCTCTCACATTAGTCCTGGTCTCAGGTCTCTGTCCTGAAGTCCTCTCACATTAGTCCTGGTCTCAGGTCTCTGTCCTGAAGTCCTCTCACATTAGTCCTGGTCTCAGGTCTCTGTCCTGAAGTCCTCTCACATTAGTCCTGGTATCAGGTCTCTGTCCTGAAGTCCTCTCACATTAGTCCTGGTCTCAGGTCTCTGTCCTGAAGTCCTCTCACATTAGTCCTGGTCTCAGGTCTCTGTCCTGAAGTCCTCTCACATTAGTCCTGGTCTCAGGTCTCTGTCCTGAAGTCCTCTCACATTAGTCCTGGTCTCAGGTCTCTGTCCTGAAGTCCTCTCACATTAGTCCTGGTCTCAGGTCTCTGTCCTGAAGTCCTCTCACATTAGTCCTGGTCTCAGGTCTCTGTCCTGAAGTCCTCTCACATTAGTCCTGGTCTCAGGTCTCTGTCCTGAAGTCCTCTCACATTAGTCCTGGTCTCAGGTCTCTGTCCTGAAGTCCTCTCACATTAGTCCTGGTCTCAGGTCTCTGTCCTGAAGTCCTCTCACATTAGTCCTGGTCTCAGGTCTCTGTCCTGAAGTCCTCTCACATTAGTCCTGGTCTCAGGTCTCTGTCCTGAAGTCCTCTCACATTAGTCCTGGTCTCAGGTCTCTGTCCTGAAGTCCTCTCACATTAGTCCTGGTCTCAGGTCTCTGTCCTGAAGTCCTCTCACATTAGTCCTGGTCTCAGGTCTCTGTCCTGAAGTCCTCTCACATTAGTCCTGGTCTCAGGTCTCTGTCCTGAAGTCCTCTCACATTAGTCCTGGTCTCAGGTCTCTGTCCTGAAGTCCTCTCACATTAGTCCTGGTCTCAGGTCTCTGTCCTGAAGTCCTCTCACATTAGTCCTGGTCTCAGGTCTCTGTCCTGAAGTCCTCTCACATTAGTCCTGGTCTCAGGTCTCTGTCCTGAAGTCCTCTCACATTAGTCCTGGTCTCAGGTCTCTGTCCTGAAGTCCTCTCACATTAGTCCTGGTCTCAGGTCTCTGTCCTGAAGTCCTCTCACATTAGTCCTGGTCTCAGGTCTCTGTCCTGAAGTCCTCTCACATTAGTCCTGGTCTCAGGTCTCTGTCCTGAAGTCCTCTCACATTAGTCCTGGTCTCAGGTCTCTGTCCTGAAGTCCTCTCACATTAGTCCTGGTCTCAGGTCTCTGTCCTGAAGTCCTCTCACATTAGTCCTGGTCTCAGGTCTCTGTCCTGAAGTCCTCTCACATTAGTCCTGGTCTCAGGTCTCTGTCCTGAAGTCCTCTCACATTAGTCCTGGTCTCAGGTCTCTGTCCTGAAGTCCTCTCACATTAGTCCTGGTCTCAGGTCTCTGTCCTGAAGTCCTCTCACATTAGTCCTGGTCTCAGGTCTCTGTCCTGAAGTCCTCTCACATTAGTCCTGGTCTCAGGTCTCTGTCCTGAAGTCCTCTCACATTAGTCCTGGTCTCAGGTCTCTGTCCTGAAGTCCTCTCACATTAGTCCTGGTCTCAGGTCTCTGTCCTGAAGTCCTCTCACATTAGTCCTGGTCTCAGGTCTCTGTCCTGAAGTCCTCTCACATTAGTCCTGGTCTCAGGTCTCTGTCCTGAAGTCCTCTCACATTAGTCCTGGTCTCAGGTCTCTGTCCTGAAGTCCTCTCACATTAGTCCTGGTCTCAGGTCTCTGTCCTGAAGTCCTCTCACATTAGTCCTGGTCTCAGGTCTCTGTCCTGAAGTCCTCTCACATTAGTCCTGGTCTCAGGTCTCTGTCCTGAAGTCCTCTCACATTAGTCCTGGTCTCAGGTCTCTGTCCTGAAGTCCTCTCACATTAGTCCTGGTCTCAGGTCTCTGTCCTGAAGTCCTCTCACATTAGTCCTGGTCTCAGGTCTCTGTCCTGAAGTCCTCTCACATTAGTCCTGGTCTCAGGTCTCTGTCCTGAAGTCCTCTCACATTAGTCCTGGTCTCAGGTCTCTGTCCTGAAGTCCTCTCACATTAGTCCTGGTCTCAGGTCTCTGTCCTGAAGTCCTCTCACATTAGTCCTGGTCTCAGGTCTCTGTCCTGAAGTCCTCTCACATTAGTCCTGGTCTCAGGTCTCTGTCCTGAAGTCCTCTCACATTAGTCCTGGTCTCAGGTCTCTGTCCTGAAGTCCTCTCACATTAGTCCTGGTCTCAGGTCTCTGTCCTGAAGTCCTCTCACATTAGTCCTGGTCTCAGGTCTCTGTCCTGAAGTCCTCTCACATTAGTCCTGGTCTCAGGTCTCTGTCCTGAAGTCCTCTCACATTAGTCCTGGTCTCAGGTCTCTGTCCTGAAGTCCTCTCATATTGGTCCTGGTCTCAGGTCTCTGTCCTGAAGTCCTCTCACATTAGTCCTGGTCTCAGGTGTAAATGTCTAAATATTAAACAGAGAGAAGCTGAGGCTCAGACTCGGTCCAGATTCAGACCGTGACCAATGAATGGTCTCCGCTCACAGAAACTCATTTGGGATTTCAAACCTCAGACTGAGCCGCAGAAAATCCTGTTACGAACATCTTTTATGTCTTTATTTGTCTGATAAATGAGAGATTCTGAAGAGCTTCCTCCTCCTGCTCTGCCTCAGAACCTTCTCAATCCTTCAACGGCTTTGGACAAAGTTGAGAAAACCAGACTTTTCAAATGTGACTTAGATCTGAGAGACTGAGCTGGAAATAGCCACGAATTGCAAATAAAGGCGTCGGATTGGTCCATCGTTACGGCTTTTATCAAGGACAATATAGAAATAAAAACAGCAGGATCACAGAGAGGCCTGAACCACACACTTTTAAACCCAAAACAGTGACTGAGAGAGAGGAGTTTAAGATTAAAAGTGTATAAGAGGATTTTCCCACATTTTAGAAAAGAACCTCCTGCTCCAGAGAGACCGCCTACACGTGCACGAGCCCACATGTCCCCGTGCACGCTCTGTTTACAAGAAGCTAGTATAACATCTCTAGCTTTAGCATAATAAAGAAGCTAGTATAACATCTCTAGCTTTAGCATAATAAAGAAGCTAGTATAACATCTCTAGCTTTAGCATAATAAAGAAGCTAGTATAACATCTCTAGCTTTAGCATAATAAAGAAGCTAGTATAAAATCTCTAGCTTTAGCATAATAAAGAAGCTAGTATAAAATCTCTAGCTTTAGCATAATAAAGAAGCTAGTATAAAATCTCTAGCTTTAGCATAATAAAGAAGCTAGTATAAATCTCTAGCTTTAGCATAATAAAGAAGATAGTATAAAATCTCAAGGGTCAATAGAAGCCAAAACCTCGCCCATGAGCACTTCCCTGTTGAGCTAGCGTGTTAGCGTTGTCCATCTATATATAATCTACAGCGACAACATCACAGATTTGACACATTCAGCCTGGTGTGGTCCAGAATCTGTTACAGCACTTTGGCCCAGGGCACCTCCCTCCCCCTCCTCCCTCCCCCTCCTCCCTCCTCCCTCCCCCATCACTCCCTCCCCCTCCTATCTCCCCCATCACTCCCTCTCCTCCCCCCCTCTCCTCCCCCCACATCCATCACCATCCAGTTAATATTGTATCAGCAGAGACAGAGAGTCCATTTCTTATTTACACAGAGGTGCTGTGTGGCAGGTCGGGGATTAGCCTCGGTGCACACATACCCCCACCGACACTTTACTGCAGCATTTTACTGCTTTTTCTACAGGAAGTTAGACACAGGAAGTTAGACACAGGAAGTTAGACACAGGAAGTTAGAGACAGGAAGTTAGACACAGGAAGTTAGACACAGGAAGTTAGACACAGGAAGTTAGAGACAGGAAGTTAGAGACAGGAAGTTAGACACAGGAAGTTAGACACAGGAAGTTAGAGACAGGAAGTTAGACAGAGGAAGTTAGAGACAGGAAGTTAGACACAGGACGTTAGACACAGGAAGTTAGAGACAGGAAGTTAGAGACAGGAAGTTAGACACAGGAAGTTAGAGACAAGAAGTTAGACACAGGAAGTTAGAGACAGGAAGTTAGAGACAGGAAGTTAGACACAGGAAGTTAGAGACAAGAAGTTAGACACAGGAAGTTAGAGACAGGAAGTTAGACACAGGAAGTTAGACACAGGAAGTTAGAGACAGGAAGTTAGAGACAGGAAGTTAGAGACAGGAAGTTAGAGACAGGAAGTTAGACACAGGAAGTTAGAGACAAGAAGTTAGACACAGGAAGTTAGAGACAGGAAGTTAGACACAGGAAGTTAGACACAGGAAGTTAGAGACAGGAAGTTAGAGACAGGAAGTTAGACACAGGAAGTTAGAGACAGAAGTTAGACACAGGAAGTTAGAGACAGGAAGTTAGAGACAGAGGAAGTTAGAGACAGGAAGTTAGACACAGGAAGTTAGAGACAGGAAGTTAGAGACAGGAAGTTAGAGACAGGAAGTTAGACAGAGGAAGTTAGAGACAGGAAGTTAGACACAGGACGTTAGACACAGGAAGTTAGAGACAGGAAGTTAGACACAGGAAGTTAGAGACAGGAAGTTAGAGACAGGAAGTTAGACACAGGAAGTTAGACACAGGAAGTTAGAGACAGGAAGTTAGACACAGGAAGTTAGAGGAAGTTAGACACAGGAAGTTAGAGACAGGAAGTTAGACACAGGACGTTAGACACAGGAAGTTAGAGACAGGAAGTTAGAGACAGGAAGTTAGACACAGGAAGTTAGAGACAAGAAGTTAGACACAGGAAGTTAGAGACAGGAAGTTAGAGACAGGAAGTTAGACACAGGAAGTTAGAGACAGGAAGTTACGAGACACAGGAAGTTAGAGACAGGAAGTTAGACACAGGGACAGGAAGTTAGACACAGGAAGTTAGAGACAAGAAGTTAGGACAGGAAGTTAGACACAGGAAGTCAGACACAGGAAATTAGACACAGGAAGTTAGACACAGGAAATTAGACACAGGAAGTTAGACACAGGAAGTTAGAGACAAGAAGTTAGACACAGGAAGTTAGAGACAGGAAGTTAGAGACAGGAAGTTAGACACAGGAAGTTAGAGACAGGAAGTTAGACACAGGAAGTTAGACACAGGAAGTTAGACACAGGAAGTCAGACACAGGAAATTAGACACAAGAAGTTAGACACAGGAAATTAGACACAAGAAGTTAGACACAGGAAATTAGACACAGGAAGTTAGACACAGGAAGTTAGAGACAGGAAGTTAGAGACAAGAAGTTAGACACAGGAAGTTAGAGACAGGAAGTTAGAGACAGGAAGTTAGAGACAAGAAGTTAGACACAGGAAGTTAGAGACAGGAAGTTAGACACAGGAAGTTAGACACAGGAAGTTAGACACAGGAAGTTAGAGACAGGAAATTAGACACAAGAAGTTAGAGACAGGAAGTTAGACACAGGAAGTTAGACACAGGAAGCTAGACACAGGAAGCTAGAGACAGGAAGTTAGAGACAGGAAGTTAGAGACAGGAAGTTAGACACAGGAAGTCAGACAGAGGAAGTTAGACACAGGAAGTTAGACACAGGAAGTTAGAGACAGGAAGTTAGAGACAGGAAGTTAGAGACAGGAAGTTAGAGACAGGAAGTTAGAGACAGGAAGTTAGAGACAGGAAGTTAGACACAGGAAGTTAGAGACAGGAAGTTAGAGACAGGAAGTTAGACACAGGAAGTTAGAGACAGGAAGTTAGACACAGGAAGTTAGAGACAAGAAGTTAGACACAGGAAGTTAGAGACAGGAAGTTAGAGACAGGAAGTTAGATACAGGAAGTTAGAGACAGGAAGTTAGACACAGGAAGTTAGACACAGGAAGTTAGACACAGGAAGTCAGACACAGGAAATTAGACACAAGAAGTTAGACACAGGAAATTAGACACAAGAAGTTAGACACAGGAAATTAGACACAGGAAGTTAGACACAGGAAGTTAGAGACAGGAAGTTAGAGACAAGAAGTTAGACACAGGAAGTTAGAGACAGGAAGTTAGAGACAGGAAGTTAGAGACAAGAAGTTAGACACAGGAAGTTAGAGACAGGAAGTTAGACACAGGAAGTTAGACACAGGAAGTTAGACACAGGAAGTTAGAGACAGGAAATTAGACACAAGAAGTTAGAGACAGGAAGTTAGACACAGGAAGTTAGACACAGGAAGCTAGACACAGGAAGCTAGAGACAGGAAGTTAGAGACAGGAAGTTAGAGACAGGAAGTTAGACACAGGAAGTCAGACAGAGGAAGTTAGACACAGGAAGTTAGACACAGGAAGTTAGAGACAGGAAGTTAGAGACAGGAAGTTAGAGACAGGAAGTTAGAGACAGGAAGTTAGAGACAGGAAGTTAGAGACAGGAAGTTAGACACAGGAAGTTAGAGACAGGAAGTTAGAGACAGGAAGTTAGACACAGGAAGTTAGAGACAGGAAATGTGGATCAGGATTTTTTCTATTACTATTTCAAACTCTGACGTCACCGACACCGACCTACAACACCCGCCTCCCCCGCTCTCTGATTGGTCGAAGGGGATTCAACCGAGGAAACTGCAGCCACTAGGATCAGACCCAGACGTACATGTAGGAAATGATCATGGACCAGAGTTTACACATGGTAAGACCAGAGTTTACACATGGTAAGACCAGAGTTTACACATGGTAAGACCAGAGTTTACACACGGTAAAACCAGGGCCTGTATTTCTCTTTATAACACTGTGTAATTATTGTGTGATTTTCATGTCTTTCTCTGGTTTAGTTCAGCACTTTTGAGTTGCCTTGTGTATGAACCGTGGTATATAAATAAACTTGCCTAAAGGTGACTACAGTATGGTCCTCCCCGTCTGGGAAACACACAGTAGAAAAACTAGTAAACCAGATGTGTTTTATTCTAATCACTACAGAATGGTAAACTTCTCTCTGTGTTTCTCTGACTGTTGTAAACAAACACTTTAGGTTTCTTATTTTCTCTCTCTTTTCTCAGTAAAACTATGTGTCTAATCGGCGAAAACAACCTCTGGCATGCGTTTCACACCCCCCCCCCCCCCCCCCCCCCCTCCAATTAGACACTGTGTGAAATTAGCATTCTTGAATTTCAATAATCCCAACATGACCGGAGCATCAAAGGCCCGAGAGCTGCAGTCTGTGTAACCACTCATTAATCCACTCTGGAGCAGCTCCACCAGAGTGGAGCACGGACGGGCACTGGACTGGGCATGAGGCAGGGGGCATGAGGCAGGGGGCAGGGGGTGGTGGGTCCTCTGCAGGTACACAACTTTACCTATTCACTTAAAGATGGAGTTGATTTGTTTGTGTTTTTGCAGTTTAAAAGTGTTTAAATAGACATTGTTATTGGTTTTGTTGCTGCTATTAATGTAGTTTTGTGTTTTTTGTTGTTTTCACATTTATATTTGTCCATTTTTCATGAGCACATAAAGAATGACTACTGTATATTTCAGAAGCTTCAGGACCTGAATAAAAACAAACAGATCCTTTCATCTATGGTCTCCCATCCACTAACAACTGCACTGAGGACCGAGTCTGAACCCTGAGGACCGAGTCTGAACCCTGAGGACCGAGTCTGAACCCTGAGGACCGAGTCTGGACCCTGAGGACCGAGTCTGGACCCTGAGGACCGAGTCTGAACCCTGAGGACCGAGTCTGGACCCTGAGGACCGAGTCTGAACCCTGAGGACCGAGTCTGAACCCTGAGGACCGAGTCTGAACCCTGAGGACCGAGTCTGGACCCTGAGGACCGAGTCTGAACCCTGAGGACTGAGTCTGAACCAAGACTGAACCCTGAGGACCGAGTCTGAACCAAGACTGAACCCTGAGGACCGAGTCTGAACCCTGAGGACTGAGTCTGAACCCTGAGGACCGAGTCTGAACCCTGAGGACCGAGTCTGAATCCTGAGGACTGAGTCTGACCCCTGAGGACCGAGTCTGAACCCTGAGGACCGAGTCTGAACCAAGACTGAACCCTGAGGACCGAGTCTGAACCCTGAGGACTGAGTCTGAACCCTGAGGACCGAGTCTGAATCCTGAGGACTGAGTCTGATTCCTGAGGACTGAGTCTGACCCCTGATTCTTATTATATAAGTATGATGTTTTATTATTATTATGACTATTACTATTATAATGTTTATCATTCTCATTATTGTAATCATCAGTGTGCAGTGGCTGTGGGGGCAGGCAGGGGGCGCTGTGGGGGCAGGCAGGGGGCGCTGTGGGGGCAGGCAGGGGGCGCTGTGGGGGCAGGCAGGGGGCGCTGTGGGGGCAGGCAGGGGGCGCTGTGGAGCAGGGCAGGCAGGGGGCGCTGTGGGGGCAGGCAGGGGGCGCTGTGGAGCAGGCAGGGGGCGCTGTGGAGCAGGCAGGGGGCGCTGTGGAGCAGGCAGGGGGCGCTGTGGGAGCAGGGCAGGCAGGGGGCGCTGTGGGGGCAGGCAGGGGGCGCTGTGGAGCAGGCAGGGGGCGCTGTGGAGCAGGCAGGGGGCGCTGTGGGGGCAGGCAGGGGGCGCTGTGGAGCAGGCAGGGGGCGCTGTGGAGCAGGCAGGGGGCGCTGTGGGGGCAGGCAGGGAGCGCTGTGGGGGCAGGCAGGGGCGCTGTGGGGGCAGGCAGGGGGCGCTGTGGAGCAGGCAGGGAGCGCTGTGGAGCAGGCAGGGGGCGCTGTGGGGGCAGGCAGGGGGCGCTGTGGGGGCAGGCAGGGGGCGCTGTGGGGGCAGGCAGGGGGCGCTGTGGAGCAGGCAGGGGGCGCTGTGGAGCAGGCAGGGGGCGCTGTGGAGCAGGCAGGGGGCGCTGTGGAGCAGGCAGGGGGCGCTGTGGAGCAGGCAGGGGGCGCTGTGGAGCAGGCAGGGGGCGCTGTGGAGCAGGCAGGGGGCGCTGTGGAGCAGGCAGGGGGGCGCTGTGGAGGGGCAGGCAGGGGGCGCTGTGGGGGCAGGCAGGGGGCGCTGTGGAGCAGGGCAGGCAGGGGGCGCTGTGGAGCAGGGCAGGCAGGGGGCGCTGTGGAGCAGGCAGGGGGCGCTGTGGAGCAGGCAGGGGGCGCTGTGGAGCAGGCAGGGGGCGCTGTGGGGGCAGGCAGGGGGCGCTGGAGCAGGGATGTGCATCAGTCCTGCCACATTTCTTCAGAGGTTTGGACGCAGCCCGAGGCAAACACAGCGATCACTGGAATATTCAGATTAAAGAGAGACTGGTCTGTGCAGAGAGGCTTCATGTGAACGGGTCTGACAGAACCTCAGAGAGAGAGGCTTCATGTGAACGGGTCTGACAGAACCTCAGAGAGAGAGGCTTCATGTGAACGGGTCTGACAGAACCTCAGAGAGAGAGGCTTCATGTGAACGGGTCTGACAGAACCTCAGAGAGAGGCTTCATGTGAACGGGTCTGACAGAACCTCAGAGAGAGGCTTCATGTGAACGGGTCTGACAGAACCTCAGAGAGAGGCTTCATGTGAACGGGTCTGACAGAACCTCAGAGAGAGGCTTCATGTGAACGGGTCTGACAGAACCTCAGAGAGAGGCTTCATGTGAACGGGTCTGACAGAACCTCAGAGAGAGGCTTCATGTGAACGGGTCTGACAGAACCTCAGAGAGAGGCTTCATGTGAACGGGTCGGACAGAACCTCAGAGAGAGGCTTCATGTGAACGGGTCTGACAGAACCTCAGAGAGAGGCTTCATGTGAACGGGTCGGACAGAACCTCAGAGAGAGGCTTCATGTGAACGGGTCTGACAGAACCTCAGAGAGAGGCTTCATGTGAACGGGTCGGACAGAACCTCAGAGAGAGGCTTCATGTGAACGGGTCTGACAGAACCTCAGAGAGAGAGGCTTCATGTGAACGGGTCTGACAGAACCTCAGAGAGAGGCTTCATGTGAACGGGTCTGACAGAACCTCAGAGAGAGGCTTCATGTGAACGGGTCTGACAGAACCTCAGAGAGAGGCTTCATGTGAACGGGTCTGACAGAACCTCAGAGAGAGGCTTCATGTGAACGGGTCGGACAGAACCTCAGAGAGAGGCTTCATGTGAACGGGTCTGACAGAACCTCAGAGAGAGGCTTCATGTGAACGGGTCGGACAGAACCTCAGAGAGAGGCTTCATGTGAACGGGTCTGACAGAACCTCAGAGAGAGGCTTCATGTGAACGGGTCGGACAGAACCTCAGAGAGAGGCTTCATGTGAACGGGTCTGACAGAACCTCAGAGAGAGAGGCTTCATGTGAACGGGTCTGACAGAACCTCAGAGAGAGGCTTCATGTGAACGGGTCTGACAGAACCTCAGAGAGAGGCTTCATGTGAACGGGTCTGACAGAACCTCAGAGAGAGAGGCTTCATGTGAACGGGTCTGACAGAACCTCAGAGAGAGGCTTCATGTGAACGGGTCTGACAGAACCTCAGAGAGAGGCTTCATGTGAACGGGTCGGACAGAACCTCAGAGAGAGGCTTCATGTGAACGGGTCTGACAGAACCTCAGAGCGAGGCTTCATGTGAACGGGTCTGACAGAACCTCAGAGAGAGGCTTCATGTGAACGGGTCTGACAGAACCTCAGAGAGAGGCTTCATGTGAACGGGTCTGACAGAACCTCAGAGAGAGAGAGGTCTCAGTGTGGAGGACACAGAGGACCTCAGTGAGACGTGTTTATGTGAATGTGCTCGTTAGACTCATTAAATCATGTTTGATTATTTACAGACGGCACTAATCTCACCACTGCTCCTTCATGTTCGCGGATCATCAGACTCAGAGTGACTCGTCTGTGGGACGCTTGCTCCTTCATGTTCGCGGATCATCAGACTCAGAGTGAGTCGTCTGTGGGACACTTGCTCCTTCATGTTCGCGGATCATCAGACTCAGAGTGACTCGTCTGTGGGACACTTGCTCCTTCATGTTCGCGGATCATCAGACTCAGAGTGAGTCGTCTGTGGGACACTTGCTCCTTCATGTTCGCGGATCATCAGACTCAGAGTGACTCGTCTGTGGGACGCTTGCTCCTTCATGTTCACGGATCATCAGACTCAGAGTGAGTCGTCTGTGGGACACTTGCTCCTTCATGTTCACGGATCATCAGACTCAGAGTGAGTCGTCTGTGGGACACTTGCTCCTTCATGTTCACGGATCATCAGACTCAGAGTGACTCGTCTGTGGGACGCTTGCTCCTTCATGTTCACGGATCATCAGACTCAGAGTGAGTCGTCTGTGGGACGCTTGCTCCTTCATGTTCACGGATCATCAGACTCAGAGTGACTCGTCTGTGGGACGCTTGCTCCTTCATGTTCACGGATCATCAGACTCAGAGTGAGTCGTCTGTGGGACACTTGCTCCTTCATGTTCGCGGATCATCAGACTCAGAGTGACTCGTCTGTGGGACACTCCCGGAGCAGTCATTTTGACTGTTTTTAGTTTTGGAAGTGAAAATACTCTGCTTCTATATCCAGGTTATTTCTTTGTCATTATTTTTATATTCATCATAAGTTATTACACCTGTAGTTACACCTTTAACTTATTTAGAATAGAATGACATTTAACATGAAATAAAAAACATTTTAATTTAAAACTAAAATGTAGTCATTTTGGCAACAGACATTCTATTAAAGCTAAAACCCCTTTTCTCAAGATGCAGCGATAGACTGTCACGCCTATCTCCACCGCTCAAACAAATGGGCCAAAAATTGTGCTCTACTGGAGCTAAAAATTTGGAAAAAACACATCTGTGCATGTGTCAGCCGGAGAGAGCTTCATTCATTTGAACAGAGACTTCTAAAGTCCACAGCGACTAAACTAGACTGGTCCAGAACACTCAGCATTGACACACATGTGGAACGGAGCTTTGGGCCAAGAACCACTTTTGGACCATCCTGTAAAGACGTTTTGCAGAGGTAAGAAGATGCTATATTTTAGCATTGGCTAATTCTACTTCTGGGTCCACCCCCACAGGCCCGGGGTGGTACTGCAGCATGTCAGCGCCCCCACTGGATGCATCACAGGTATAAACAGGAAACAGCTTCAGAGAGAAAGATTTAGGGGAAATTATTCCATCGTGAAGCATATGTAGTATATGTAAAACAAGCAGATACAGACAGATTTGAGGCGACATATTTGACGGATGGACGACACATGAGAATGTTTAGAGGAGCTCCACAGGGGTCAGGGGTCAGCGCTGGGACCACACTAGTTATAGGAAATCTATGAAACGTTTGAAATGTCAAAACTAATGAAATTCATTCTCCTTTGTTCTAGTATCAGGAGAGGTGTACGGTGTGTGTATGTGTGTGTGTGCGTCTGTGTGTGTGTGTGTGTCTGAGTGTGTGTGTGTGTGTGTGTGTCTGTGTGTGTCTGAGTGTGTGTGTGTGTGTGTGTGTGTGTGTGTGTTGTAAGGCACAGGAAGAGACAGAGCAGGTCTCAAAGTGTTTAGCTCTGTTTATGCACAGAGCAGCTCTAACAGCGCGTCTCAAACACACGTGTGCATACGGGTACGGCAGCAGGTGTGTGTATGTGTGTATATGTGTGTGTGTGTGTCTCTGTGTGTGTATGTGTGTATATGTGTGTGTGTGTGTACAGGTGCGGCTGCATACAGTCGTCATGTGAATCTTCTGTTGTGACAGGATTCCAGAGGCTGACAAAACAGTATTTACTCTAAGTGCGGCGTGTGTGGGTGTTTTTGTGTGTGTGAGTGTGAGTGTGTGTGTGTCTGTGTGTGTGTGTGACTGTGAAGACTTAATGAGGGAGTGTTTTGTCAGTTTTTTAGGAAACACAAAACTAAACATCAGCAGAAGAAACGAAGAGTGTGTGTGCGTGTGTGTGTGTGTGTATGTGTGTGTGTGTGTATGCGTGTGTGTGTGTGTGTATGTGTGTGTGTGTGTGTGTCAGTCTGGACCAAAGTAACAGAATGCATCATAGATAAACACTGAACGAAGCACTGATGATGACTGAGTTTATGTGAATGCGACACTATGGTCTGTAACACATCAGGTTTGAAGTGTGTGTGTGTGTGTGTGTGTGTGTGTGTGTGTGTGTGGGACCATGTGGACGTGGGAATGAAACCATGACTCACCTGGTAAAGGATCAGCAGCAGCAGCAGCAGCAGCAGCAGCAGCAGCAGAGGGGAGAGAGAGAGAAGGGGAGATTAGACGAGGTAATGTAATATACTTCCTGAATCAACAAAACGAGGTCAAACTGGGCCTCACTGCACATGGTCGAACATGGAACACGTTTGTTTTATCTGGCAACGCAGACAGCAGCGTGTACAGCAGGACCTCTCTGCTGAGTCCTGGTCAGTGTACCCTGGGTCTACAGCCTCAGTCCTGGGTCTACAGCCTCAGTCCTGGGTCTACAGCCTCAGTCCTGGGTCTACAGCCTCAGTCCTGGGTCTACAGCCTCAGTCCTGGGTCTACAGCCTCAGTCCTGGGTCTACAGCCTCAGTCCTGGATCTACAGCCTCAGTCCTAGATCTACAGCCTCAGTCCTGGGTCTACAGCCTCTTCCGGACAGTGATCATCCCGCTTCCTCTGGACTAATAGCTCCTACGTATTTGTTAATCCTGCATTTTCTGATGCATTTTTTGATTTTCTGATCTGCTGTTGAGGAATCGACAAATGTGTAAAGTCCTCTGAGAAGATTTCTGTTTTAATTCAGAGCCCACGGACAAATTCCTTTTCATAGCAACTTATGCAGAGGTCATGTTGATGAAATGAACACTGCCCCCCCCCTCACACTGCCCCCCCCCTCACACACTGCCCCCCCCCCCTTCTGTCAGGATGCAGGCGCCGAGTGCGTGAAGCGCCGGAGAATACGCGCCAAATGAGAGCGTAATTAAATTTCTCTCCATTAGGGACGAACGTGGTAATAACTCACACGGCGGGAGCGTAATGGCCATTAAGACGACTCTATCCCGAACATGGGGGGGGGCACAGGGGGGGGGGGGGGGGGGGGGGTTGGGGGGGGGCTGATGTGCTCCCCGTCAACATGAAACCATAATGACTCTTTGTGTTCAAGCAAGGACCTTTCAAGGACCTCTCCAGCCCTTTCAAGGCCCTGTGGCTGCTTTCATCTCCCGAGCCACAGGTCGGAGAATCTGTGTCTGGGTTACTCTAATTAGTAAAGTATATCAGCAGAACATGACTGCTTTGACTGCTGCGAACCGGCAACGGATGAAGCGGAAGAAAATGGATGGATAAGAACAGGATAGAAATAATCAGCTTTAGATTTTGGAAAAGTGTTGGATGACGCATTTTGGTTCCAACTCCTCACATTATAACACACACACACACATGACACACACACACACACACACATGACACAGGCCCAAACGCTCTCTGACCTCACAGACATCACTTATCTGAGCGACAAAGGGATAAATAAAGATTCATCTGTGAAAAGTCCATTAAAATCCACAGCATTTCCTCTGCCTTGTTTTGTTCCAGTCCAGGTGAAGTCCATCCTCTGTCCATCTGTGTGTGTGTGTGTGTGTGTGTGTGTGTGTGTGTGTGTGTTTGATCCCCACCCCTGACGAGCCTCCAGTTGTGCGCTCTTAGCCGGGCCCTGACAGCGGTGCACTGGCTTCACGCTCACTGGTCCAGGTAATTACCTCGTCCCCCTCCTCCCCCTCTCCTCCCCCCTCTCCTCCCCCCTCTCCCTCCAGCGCAGACACCATGGACTCATCCAGACAGAGACACTTTATGAATGTTTGTGTTTGGGCTAAAGTTATGGTTGAAACAGTCATGTCACATCATGGGCCTGGAAAACAATATGTTATGGCAGTGATGCTGGTCCTGGACCGGTCTTGGACTTGTCCTGGACTGGTCTTGGACCGGTCTTGGACTGGTCCTGAACCGGTCCTGGACCGGTCCTGCACTTGTCCTGGACTGGTCCTGGACTGGTCCTGAACTGGTCCTGGACTGGTCCTGGACTGGTCCTGGACCGGTCTTGGACTGGTCCTGGACCGGTCTTGGACTGGTCCTGGACTGGTCCTGGACTGGTTCTGTTCTGAGCTGAGTCTGAGCTGAGAGGAGCCAGTGTTTTAGATGCAGCAGTGTCTGGAAACAGCAGTTTCATAAGTGAATCTATCCATATTAGCCTTATATCAGCCTTTCAATAAACAGTTCCAGTGAAGAAAAGGTTAAACTTTTGGGTTATTTTTAGCGCGTCATTAATGGGAGCAGTCAAAATGACGGCTCTGGGAGTCCTGGTGTTAGTTTGGTGTCGTCCTGGTCTCGTATCGTTAGTTTGGTGTCGTCCTGGTCTCGTATCTGCAGGTGGCCCCTGAGGGCCTGGATCAGTGCTAATTTCACAGCTCACGGCGCCTGGCTCTGGCCCCGGCTCCGGAGCCTTTTATTTGTGAATCCAAGGTAAACTGCGGGTCTTCGGAGCGAGAGCAGCAGGCGCCGCTGTAATGGAGCAGAATCAAATTAAGACAATAGCGGTGCATCTGGCGCCCGTGGATCACGGCGGCGGCGAGCTCCCGCCGTACGCTGCTCATTATGGAAACACCTGGGAATGTGACCTGAATTAGAACGCGGCACTTTACGACTTTATCAAATGTTCTTTTCTTTGTGTTTTTGTCTGAGACGAACAAAGAACGAGAGAATTTTTTATATGAGGCTGAAAGGACAGAGTCAGGAGGAGGCTCTGCTGAGGCCCTCAGGGGCCAACAGGAGCCAATATATATAATACAAATAATTATATAATATATAATACATAATACATATGATATATAATACATTATATTTATATAAAACATATAATATATATAATAAATACAACATCAGGAGACAGAAGCTGCATATGTGATTGGTTCGACCTCAGCCCATGTGCAGAGATCTCCTCTCAATGGAAAAAGACTGGAAGAATTATTGCATAAAAAGATGCACCCGTCCCTTCTGTCCAAATGTCTCCTTTTCAAACCTGGTCCACTGTAATGAATCTTTGGACTGTGGCGTCACAAACTGAGATATCTGTGCCTTCAAAGACACTGGGCCAACAAGGATTTATATCCACTCCCACTTGGTAGGGTAGAGTAGAGTAGAGTAGAGTAGAGTAGAGTAGAGTAGAGTAGAGTAGAGTAGAGTAGAGTAGAGTAGGGTAGGGTAGAGTAGAGTAGAGTAGAGTAGAGTAGAGTAGAGTAGAGTAGAGTAGAGTAGGGTAGGGTAGAGTAGAGTAGAGTAGAGTAGAGTAGAGTAGAGTAGAGTAGAGTAGAGTAGTGTAGAGTAGGGTATAGTAGAGTAGAGTAGAGTAGAGTAGAGTAGAGTAGAGTAGAGTAGAGTAGAGTAGGGTATAGTAGAGTAGAGTAGAGTAGGGCAGAGTAGAGTAGAGTAGAATAGAGTAGAGTAGAGTAGAGCAGAGTAGAGTAGAGTAGAGTAGAGCAGAGTAGAGTAGGGTAGAGTAGAGTAGAGTAGAGCAGAGTAGAGTAGGGTAGAGTAGAGTAGAGTAGAGTAGAGTAGAGTAGGGTAGAGTAGAGTAGAGTAGAGTAGAGTAGAGTAGAGCAGGACAGAGTAGAGTAGGGTAGCGTAGAGTAGAGTAGGGCAGAGTAGAGCAGAGTAGAGTAGAGTAGAGTAGGGTAGCGTAGAGTAGAGTAGAGCAGAGTAGAGTAGGGTAGAATAGAGTAGAGTAGAGTAGGGCAGAGTAGAGTAGAGTAGAGTAGGGTAGCGTAGAGTAGGGTAGAGTAGAGTAGAGTAGAGTAGAGTAGAGTAGGGTAGGGTAGAGTAGAGTAGAGTAGAGTAGAGTAGGGTAGAGTAGAGTAGAGTAGAGTAGAGTAGGGCAGAGTAGAGTAGGGCAGAGTAGAGTAGAGTAGGGTAGAGTAGAGTAGAGTAGAGTAGAGTAGGGTAGAGTAGAGTAGGGCAGAGTAGAGTAGGGCAGAGTAGGGTAGAGTAGAGTAGAGTAGAGTAGGGTAGGGTAGAGTAGAGTAGGGCAGAGTAGAGTAGGGCAGAGTAGAGTAGGGCAGAGTAGGGTAGAGTAGAGTAGATGGAAGAGTAAATATTCTCAAGATCACTGATGTCAGTTGAGAGCTGACTTTATGTCCTTTCAGCATAAATCGCAAAAAAGTACCATTACAAAAACCCAGACCCAACCAGACCTGAACCAAGACCTCCACCCAGGACCAACCAGACCCTGAACCAAGACCTCCACCTAGGACCAACCAGACCTGAACCAAGACCTCCACCTAGGACCAACCAGACCCTGAACCAAGACCTCCACCTAGGACCAACCAGACCCTGAACCAAGACCTCCACCTAGGACCAACCAGACCCTGAACCAAGACCTCCACCTAGGACCAACCAGACCCTGAACCAAGACCTCCACCCAGACCAGTGGGGGAGGGTCCCGGCTCAAAAGTGTCCAAAATGACGTGCGCTGACACGCTGCAGTACCACCCCGGGCCTGTGGGGGTGGACCCAGACATGCTGCAGTACCACCCCGGGCCTGTGGGGGTGGACCCAGAATAAGAATTAGCCAATGCTAACATATAGCATCTTCTTACCTCTTCTTACCTCAGCATTGACACACACACACATGTGTGTGTCAATGCTGAGTGTTCTGGACCAGTCTAGTTTAGTCGCTGTGGACTTTAGAAGTCTCTCGTTTAAATGAATGGAGCTCTCTCCGGCTGACACATGCACAGATGCGTTTTTTCACATTTTCCAGCGCCCGCGGCCATTTTGAATCACTCCATGAAAGCCCAATCTTTGGCCCATTAGTTAGAACGGCGGAGACAACCAGATTAGCTGTAATAATTTAAAGCTACCCTCTTCTTCTACAGCGTTTAGCATTGGTCACCTTCCACACAGCCCCCCCTTCATCAGCAGAACCGACCGATCAATGGCTTCAGAAACAGCCTCATAATGGCCCGGATTAACCATGAAAAATTTGGTGTCATCCAGAAACCACTGGGTATTTATCAGCAGGAGAGGGGGGAGACGGGGGGAGACGGGGGAGAGAGGGGAGAGGGGGGGTCCGGGTAGCGCCCCAGTGGCCAGAGCTACAGTGCATGTGGCCCCTCTCTAATGGGACAGAGTGAGGCTCCATCATTGGGTCATTACTGTGGATCAGGAGGAATCTGTGGCGTTTTTCACCGAGATAAGGACCCCCCACGGTCACCGCAAAACACAGACCAGTCCAGTTATAGACCAGTCCAGCTACAGACCAGTCCAGCTACAGACCAGTATACAGACCAGTCCAGTTATAGACCAGTCCAGCTACAGACCAGTCCAGTTATAGACCAGTCCAGCTACAGACCAGTCCAGTTATAGACCAGTCCAGTTACAGACCAGTCCAGTTACAGACCAGTCCAGTTATAGACCAGTCCAGCTACAGACCAGTCCAGCTACAGACCAGTCCAGTTACAGACCAGTCCAGCTACAGACCAGTCCAGTTACAGACCAGTCCAGCTACAGACCAGTCCAGCTACAGACCAGTCCAGTTACAGACCAGTCCAGCTACAGACCAGTCCAGTTACAGACCAGTCCAGTTACAGACCAGTCCAGCTACAGACCAGTCCAGCTACAGACCAGTCCAGCTACAGACCAGTCCAGCTACAGACCAGTCCAGTTACAGACCAGTCCAGTTACAGACCAGTCCAGCTACAGACCAGTCCAGTTACAGACAAGTCCAGTTACAGACCAGTCCAGTTATAGACCAGTCCAGCTACAGACCAGTCCAGCTACAGACCAGTCCAGCTACAGACCAGTCCAGTTACAGACCAGTCCAGCTACAGACCAGTCCAGCTACAGACCAGTCCAGTTATAGACCAGTCCAGCTACAGACCAGTCCAGTTACAGACCAGTCCAGCTACAGACCAGTCCAGCTACAGACCAGTCCAGCTACAGACCAGTCCAGCTACAGACCAGTCCAGCTACAGACCAGTCCAGTTATAGACCAGTCCAGTTACAGACCAGTCCAGCTACAGACCAGTCCAGTTACAGACCAGTCCAGCTACAGACCAGTCCAGTTATAGACCAGTCCAGTTATAGACCAGTCCAGTTACAGACCAGTCCAGTTATAGACCAGTCCAGCTACAGACCAGTCCAGCTACAGACCAGTCCAGCTACAGACCAGTCCAGTTATAGACCAGTCCAGCTACAGACCAGTCCAGTTATAGACCAGTCCAGCTACAGACCAGTCCAGCTACAGACCAGTCCAGTTACAGACCAGTCCAGCTACAGACCAGTCCAGTTACAGACCAGTCCAGCTACAGACCAGTCCAGCTACAGACCAGTCCAGTTACAGACCAGTCCAGCTACAGACCAGTCCAGTTACAGACCAGTCCAGTTACAGACCAGTCCAGCTACAGACCAGTCCAGCTACAGACCAGTCCAGCTACAGACCAGTCCAGCTACAGACCAGTCCAGTTACAGACCAGTCCAGTTACAGACCAGTCCAGCTACAGACCAGTCCAGTTACAGACAAGTCCAGTTACAGACCAGTCCAGTTATAGACCAGTCCAGCTACAGACCAGTCCAGCTACAGACCAGTCCAGCTACAGACCAGTCCAGTTACAGACCAGTCCAGCTACAGACCAGTCCAGCTACAGACCAGTCCAGTTATAGACCAGTCCAGCTACAGACCAGTCCAGCTACAGACCAGTCCAGCTACAGACCAGTCCAGCTACAGACCAGTCCAGCTACAGACCAGTCCAGCTACAGACCAGTCCAGCTACAGACCAGTCCAGTTATAGACCAGTCCAGTTACAGACCAGTCCAGTTATAGACCAGTCCAGTTATAGACCAGTCCAGTTACAGACCAGTCCAGTTATAGACCAGTCCAGCTACAGACCAGTCCAGCTACAGACCAGTCCAGCTACAGACCAGTCCAGTTATAGACCAGTCCAGTTATAGACCAGTCCAGTTACAGACCAGTCCAGTTATAGACCAGTCCAGTTACAGACCAGTCCAGCTACAGACCAGTCCAGCTACAGACCAGTCCAGTTATAGACCAGTCCAGTTACAGACCAGTCCAGCTACAGACCAGTCCAGCTACAGACCAGTCCAGCTACAGACCAGTCCAGCTACAGACCAGTCCAGTTACAGACCAGTCCAGCTACAGACCAGTCCAGTTACAGACCAGTCCAGTTACAGACCAGTCCAGTTATAGACCAGTCCAGCTACAGACCAGTCCAGTTACAGACCAGTCCAGTTATAGACCAGTCCAGTTACAGACCAGTCCAGTTATAGACCAGTCCAGTTACAGACCAGTCCAGTTATAGACCAGTCCAGTTACAGACCAGTCCAGCTACAGACCAGTCCAGCTACAGACCAGTCCAGCTACAGACCAGTCCAGCTACAGACCAGTCCAGTTACAGACCAGTCCAGCTACAGACCAGTCCAGTTACAGACCAGTCCAGTTACAGACCAGTCCAGCTACAGACCAGTCCAGTTACAGACCAGTCCAGCTACAGACCAGTCCAGTTACAGACCAGTCCAGCTACAGACCAGTCCAGCTACAGACCAGTCCAGCTACAGACCAGTCCAGCTACAGACCAGTCCAGTTACAGACCAGTCCAGCTACAGACCAGTCCAGTTACAGACCAGTCCAGCTACAGACCAGTCCAGTTACAGACCAGTCCAGTTACAGACCAGTCCAGTTACAGACCAGTCCAGTTACAGACCAGTCCAGTTATAGACCAGTCCAGCTACAGACCAGTCCAGTTACAGACCAGTCCAGTTACAGACCAGTCCAGTTACAGACCAGTCCAGTTACAGACCAGTCCAGCTACAGACCAGTCCAGCTACAGACCAGTCCAGTTATAGACCAGTCCAGCTACAGACCAGTCCAGCTACAGACCAGTCCAGCTACAGACCAGTCCAGCTACAGACCAGTCCAGTTACAGACCAGTCCAGCTACAGACCAGTCCAGTTACAGACCAGTCCAGCTACAGACCAGTCCAGCTACAGACCAGTCCAGTTACAGACCAGTCCAGTTACAGACCAGTCCAGCTACAGACCAGTCCAGTTACAGACCAGTCCAGTTACAGACCAGTCCAGTTACAGACCAGTCCAGCTACAGACCAGTCCAGTTACAGACCAGTCCAGCTACAGACCAGTCCAGCTACAGACCAGTCCAGCTACAGACCAGTCCAGTTACAGACAAGTCCAGTTACAGACCAGTCCAGCTACAGACAAGTCCAGCTACAGACCAGTCCAGCTACAGACCAGTCCAGCTACAGACCAGTCCAGTTACAGACCAGTCCAGCTACAGACCAGTCCAGCTACAGACCAGTCCAGCTACAGACCAGTCCAGCTACAGACCAGTCCAGCTACAGACCAGTCCAGCTACAGACCAGTCCAGTTACAGACCAGTCCAGCTACAGACTAGTCCAGCTACAGACCAGTCCAGTTACAGACCAGTCCAGCTACAGACCAGTCCAGCTACAGACCAGTCCAGCTACAGACCAGTCCAGCTACAGACCAGTCCAGTTACAGACCAGTCCAGCTACAGACCAGTCCAGCTACAGACCAGTCCAGCTACAGACCAGTCCAGTTACAGACCAGTCCAGCTACAGACCAGTCCAGCTACAGACCAGTCCAGCTACAGACCAGTCCAGTTACAGACCAGTCCAGCTACAGACCAGTCCAGTTACAGACCAGTCCAGCTACAGACCAGTCCAGTTACAGACCAGTCCAGCTACAGACCAGTCCAGTTACAGACCAGTCCAGTTACAGACCAGTCCAGTTACAGACCAGTCCAGCTACAGACCAGTCCAGTTACAGACCAGTCCAGCTACAGACCAGTCCAGCTACAGACCAGTCCAGCTACAGACCAGTCCAGTTATAGACCAGTCCAGCTACAGACCAGTCCAGCTACAGACACAGACACAGACACAGACACAGACACAGACACAGACACAGACACAGATACAGACACAGACACAGACACAGACACAGACACAGACACAGACACAGACACAGACACAGACACAGACACAGACACAGACACAGACACAGACACAGACACAGACACAGACACAGACACAGACACACACACAGACACAGACACAGACACAGACACAGACACAGACACAGACACAGACACAGACACAGACACAGACACACAGACACAGACACAGACACAGACACAGACACAGACACAGACACAGACACAGACACAGACACACACACAGACACACACACAGACACAGACACAGACACAGACACAGACACGACACAGACACAGACACAGACACAGACACAGACACAGACACACACACAGACACAGACACAGACACAGACACAGACACAGACACAGACACAGACACAGACACAGACACAGACACAGACACAGACACAGACACAGACACAGACACAGACACAGACACAGACACAGACACAGACACAGACACAGACACAGACAGAGACACAGACACAGACAGAGACACAGACACAGACACAGACACAGACACAGACAGAGCAGCAGGTTCTTCAGTCCTAGAGCTTTAGAGAACCCCCCCCCCCCCCTTACTCCCCCATCCTGCATCCAGCCTCACCTCCCACATAAGCAGATCCCCAGAGTCACATTGGGGGGCAGTGAACGCTCTGACTGCAGGTGTTCGGAGCCGATAAGCCCTCAGCACCCTCACCCTCACCCTCACCCCCCCACGGAGCAGTGCCAGCCCGCCACGGCGAGGGGAGAGCCCGCAGACCGACACGGTAGCAGCGTGTGGAATGCTGTTTGCGAGAGGAGGCTTTTGAAAGTGCGACGGCGGGTTCGGCTCGTTTCAAAGCAATTAAGATTAATTAAGTGTGTCTGCAGCCACTCGCACTTCCACAGAACGCAGCATTAAAAAGCCATTATGGTTTATTTAGTAAATTTTAAAATGGGGAGAAGATAATGCAATTGCTCAATACATCTTTGAAGATCGTGGAAGCAATAAATCAGAAACCTCCGGGGAACGAGAGGCTGGAACTGTACATGCTAACAGGCGCTGGATCAGGGCAGAAAAGTGCAAAAAGAAGGAGATTTTAGGAAGAAAATCTATTTATAAAAATGGGAACGGATCAGAGCAGAACGAGGACAATGACGTGAGGCATTGTCTCTATAAATATAAGTGTGGATTATGGGAAATCTTCTTATTGACCAAAGAAAGATTTTTTACCATGAACCCATGGACTCCTCAGGATGTCTGTGTTACAACTGTGTTAGCTGTTAGCATCGTTGGCATTGTTAGCATTGTTAGGGACCAGAGAGAGAGACCAGAGAGACACCAGAGAGAGACCAGAGAGACACCAGAGAGACCAGAGAGGGACCAGAGAGAGACCAGAGAGAGACCAGGGAGAGACCAGAGAGACCAGAGAGAGACCAGAGAGAGACCAGAGAGACACCAGAGAGAGACCAGAGAGACACCAGAGAGAGACCAGAGAGAGACCAGAGAGAGACCAGAGAGACACCAGAGAGAGACCAGAGAGAGACCAGAGAGAGACCAGAGAGAGACCAGAGAGAGACCAGAGAGAGACCAGAGAGAGACCAGAGAGACCAGAGAGAGACCAGAGAGAGACCAGAGAGACCAGAGAGAGACCAGAGAGAAACCAGAGAGAGACCTGCGAGACCAGAGAGAGACCAGAGAGAGACCAGAGAGACACCAGAGAGAGACCAGAGAGAGACCTGCGAGACCAGAGAGAGACCAGAGAGAGACCAGAGAGAGACCAGAGAGACACCAGAGAGAGACCAGAGAGACACCAGAGAGAGACCAGAGAGAGACCAGAGAGAGACCAGAGAGACACCAGAGAGAGACCAGAGAGACACCAGAGAGACCAGAGAGGGACCAGAGAGAGACCAGAGAGAGACCAGGGAGAGACCAGAGAGAGACCAGAGAGAGACCAGAGAGAGACCAGAGAGACACCAGAGAGAGACCAGAGAGAGACCTGCGAGACCAGAGAGGGACCAGAGAGAGACCAGAGAGAGACCAGAGAGACACCAGAGAGAGACCAGAGAGACACCAGAGAGAGACCAGAGAGAGACCAGAGAGACACCAGAGAGAGACCAGAGAGAGACCAGAGAGAGAACACAGACCATTGGAGTAAAGTGTAGGACTTGTGTGTCTGTTTTAAACAAAGAGAATTAGATTTCTGAGTCCGACACGAAGACTGTGGAACTGAAGAACACCTGAGTTTTCTCGTGTTCTCGCTGTGACGCTGACGCTGCAATGCTCTGGGACAAACAGCTGTGTGTGTGTGTGTGTGTGTGTGTGTGTGTGTGTGTGTGTGTGTGTGTGTGTGTGTCTATGTCCTCTGGATGTCCCTCTGTCAGCAGCTCTATGTCCCCAGGGCCTCTCTGCACTAAGGGCCTGGTCCCCATAACTCTGACATGTGGACACACACACAGATACACACACACACACACACACACACACACACACACACACAGAGACACACACACACACACACACACACACACACACACACAGACACACACACACACACACACAGACACACACACACACACACACTCACACACACACACAGATACACACACACACACACACACACACACACACACACACACACACACACACACACACACAGGGAAAGGGCAAGTCTCTCATTGTTGACAGATCCCTGTCACTGCTGACATTTGCTCCACATCTGTGGGACATGTTCAGGTGAGACCCCTGTGTGTGTCTGTGTGTGTGTGTTTGTGTGTGTGTCTCTGTGTGTGTGTGTGTGTGTGTGTGTGTGTGTGTGTGTGTGTGTGTGTGTGTGTGTCTCTGTGTCTGTGTGTGTGTCTCCAGAGACTGATACATCTAGACGCTCATGCCACCACCAGTGCCTATGCTCTGGGGGATTCTCCTAGTGTTGTGCTGGTCCTCTCCTCTCTTTCTATAGTGTCATGCTGGTCCTCTCCTGTCTTTCTCCTAGTGTTGTGCTGGTCCTCTCCTCTCTTTCTCCTAGTGTTGTGCTGGTCCTCTCCTGTCTTTCTCCTAGTCTCATGCCGGTCCTCTCCTGTCTTTCTCCTAGTGTCATGCTGGTCCTCTCCTGTCTTTCTCCTAGTGTCATGCTGGTCCTCTCCTGTCTTTCTCCTAGTCTCATGCCGGTCCTCTCCTGTCTTTCTCCTAGTGTTGTGCTGGTCCTCTCCTCTCTTTCTCCTAGTGTCATGCTGGTCCTCTCCTGTCTTTCTCCTAGTGTCATGCTGGTCCTCTCCTGTCTTTCTCCTAGTCTCATGCCGGTCCTCTCCTGTCTTTCTCCTAGTGTTGTGCTGGTCCTCTCCTCTCTTTCTCCTAGTGTTGTGCTGGTCCTCTCCTCTCTTTCTCCTAGTGTCATGCTGGTCCTGTCCTGTCTTTCTCCTAGTGTCATGCTGGTCCTGTCCTGTCTTTCTCCTAGTGTTATGCTGGTCTTCTCCTGTCTTTCTTTCTAGTGTTGTGCTGGTCCTCTCCTCTCTTTCTCCTAGTGTTGTGCTGGTCCGCTCCGGTCTTTCTCCTAGTGTTGTGCTGGTCCTCTCCTGTCTTTCTCCTAGTCTCATGCCGGTCCTCTCAGGTCTTTCTAGTCCTTGTTCGCCCTGTTCCAATCTAGCAGCAGATCTAAAATCGAGCTAAACCAAGATTGCTGCCAATTTCAATTTTCACGGGAATAAATCTGGAGTATTCAGCTCGTTCTAATCCCGCTGAGGGAGTGGGAGTCAGCAGAAGTCTCCTCCTCCCTCTCTGGCCTCGGGCTCAGCAGCATCAGGCCACGGAGGGACCGCAAATGTTTAACCCAGGAACAAATACAAAAGAGCAGAGGCAGATGTGTGGAATCTGCGGACTCTGCAAAGACCAGAGCGAGACCAGAGGGAGACCAGAGAGAGACCAGGGAGAGACCAGAGAGAGACCAGAGAGAAGTACATTTCCAGCGTCTGCTGGTGCTGATGCGGCTGCTGGTGCTGGTGCGTCTGCTGGTGCTGGTGCGTCTGCTGGTGCTGGTGCGTCCGCTGGTGCTGGTGCCTCTGCTGGTGCGTCTGCTGGTGCCTCTGCTGGTGCTGGTGCGTCTGCTGGTGCTGGTGCCTCTGCTGGTGCGTCTGCTGGTGCTGGTGCCTCTGCTGGTGCTGGTGCGTCTGCTGGTGCTGGTGCCTCTGCTGGTGCGTCTGCTGGTGCCTTCTGCTGGTGCCTCTGCTGGTGCTGGTGCGTCTGCTGGTGCTGGTGCCTCTGCTGGTGCGTCTGTGCTGGTGCGTCTGCTGGTGCTGGTGCCTCTGCTGGTGCTGGTGCTGGTGCCTCTGCTGGTGCGTCTGCTGGTGCCTCTGCTGGTGCCTCTGCTGGTGCTGGTGCCTCTGCTGGTGCTGGTGCTGATGCGGCTGCTGCGGCGGCTGATGTGGGTCATGTCTCTAACACGATTTGAGCAGGAGACTGAGTTGGTTTGTTGCAGTGTGAGGCTGAGGAGGGTCAGCGCCTGGGGTCTCTGATAACACGCTCACTGCTTAAGTCTCCCCCCACGGGCACTTCCCCTGATCCACATGGACCAGCCCCCCCTCACCCCCTCCTCACCCCCTCCTCACCCCTCTGGAGCCGGGCAGCTGTCCTCTCTGTCTGCACACGACACACAGAGCAGGCTGGAGGCGTGTTAAGACCAGAGAGAGACCAGAGAGAGAGACCAGAGAGAGACCAGAGAGAGAGACCAGAGAGAGACCAGAGAGAGACCAGAGAGAGACCAGAGAGAGACCAGAGAGAGACCAGAGAGAGACCAGAGAGAGACCAGAGAGAGGCCAGAGAGAGACCAGAGAGAGACCAGAGAGAGAGACCAGAGAGAGACCAGAGAGAGACCAGAGAGAGACCAGAGAGAGACCAGAGAGAGACCAGAGAGAGAGACCAGAGAGAGACCAGAGAGAGAGACCAGAGAGAGACCAGAGAGAGAGAGAGACCAGAGAGAGACCAGAGAGAGACCAGAGAGAGAGAGAGACCAGAGAGAGACCAGAGAGAGACTAGAGAGAGACCAGAGAGAGAGACCAGAGAGAGACCAGAGAGAGAGACCAGAGAGAGAGACCAGAGAGAGACCAGAGAGAGAGACCAGAGAGAGAGACCAGAGAGAGACCAGAGAGAGAGAGAGACCAGAGAGAGACCAGAGAGAGACCAGAGAGAGACCAGAGAGACCAGAGAGACCAGAGAGAGATGGTACTAGTTGAAACACCAGGTGTAAAACCTCTTCTACAAATCCTACAAATGCAGTTTTTTCTCTTCTCTGGCTCTAAACGCCCTCATCCTGGGCCCCTCCCCCCTCCTCCCTCCCACCTCCTCCCTCCCCCCTCCTCCCTCCTCCCTCCTCCCTCCTCCCTCCTCCCTCCCCCAACACCTCTCCCTCATGAAAAAAACAAGTGTCATGAATGTTGGATGAGCAGACGGAGCCACGGAAACTCTTCTGTTTGAACCTCATCAAAGACAGACCTGGATCTGTGTTTCTCTCCCTCCATGCTCCTGCTCTGATGATCCACTGATGATCCTCTGATGATCCTCTGATGATCCACTGATGATCCACTGATGATCCTCTGATGATCCTCTGATGATCCACTGATGATCCACTGATGATCCACTGATGATCCTCTGATGATCCTCTGATGATCCACTGATGATCCACTGATGATCCACTGATGATCCTCTGATGATCCTCTGATGATCCACTGATGATCCACTGATGATCCACTGATGATCCTCTGATGATCCTCTGATGATCCACTGATGATCCACTGATGATCCACTGATGATCCACTGATGATCCACTGATGATCCACTAGTCACTTCACCTGCTGCTGCTGTTCCTATTGTTTACTCTGGGTTTAGTCTCTGCTGCTGAAGCACAATAGGAACCACCGACTGTTTTTATTTAATCATGTGTTTCCTTAAATAATGGAGTCTGGGTTTTTCTTATATTTGTATTTATGATATACAGTATTGTCTCCAGAATACAGGTGCTGGTGCTGGGACCAGAATACAGGTGCTGGGACCAGAATACAGGTGCTGGTGCTGGGACCAGAATACAGGTGCTGGTGCTGGGACCAGAATACAGGTGCTGGGACCAGAATACAGGTGCTGGTGCTGGGACCAGAATACAGGTGCTGGGACCAGAATACAGGTGCTGGTGCTGGGACCAGAATACAGGTGCTAGTGCTGGGGCCAGAATACAGGTGCTAGTGCTGGGGCCAGAATACAGGTGCTGGGACCAGAATACAGGTGCTAGTGCTGGGGCCAGAATACAGGTGCTGGGACCAGAATACAGGTGCTGGGGCCAGAATACAGGTGCTGGGGCCAGAATACAGGTGCTGGGACCAGAATACAGGTGCTGGTGCTGGGACCAGAATACAGGTGCTAGTGCTGGGGCCAGAATACAGGTTCTGGGACCAGAATACAGGTGCTAGTGCTGGGACAGGAATACAGGTGCTGGGACCAGAATACAGGTGCTGGTGCTGGGACCAGAATACAGGTGCTGGGACCAGAATACAGGTGCTGGTGCTGGGACCAGAATACAGGTGCTAGTGCTGGGGCCAGAATACAGGTGCTGGGACCAGAATACAGGTGCTGGTGCTGGGACCAGAATACAGGTGCTGGGACCAGAATACAGATGCTAGTGCTGGGGCCAGA